>CM054059.1:21437089-21964923 GCA_028641055.1 Alopecurus myosuroides
GGCCAGCAGCAGCTCGACCCACTCCTCTTAAGCCCTACCCCCGAGCTCCTCCCTAGCCCTAGACCTCCACCTCCCTCTCTCCCTCGAGCGCCGCCGTTCTTCCTCTCTCTCTCCCTCTGCGCCACTCTCTCTCTGAACCAACCACCGAGCACCACCGCAACTCCCACCGACGATCGCCGCCGCCATGATCGCCACCCAGCCTGACTAGCTACGGGAATCGTCTCCCCGTGGTTTCCTCTACCTCCTCGACCCCGCAGAGAGGACCGGGAGGGCCTGCATCGCCGCCGCCATCCACCTCGACGCCGCCGGCCACCACAGCACCGTCGACCTCCTCCTCCTCTCCCCGGTGAGCGTGCCCTCCTTCTTTCCCTTTTTTATGTCCCTCATCCGCGCGCACACCGCACGATCACCGCACGTAGCACACGCACCACGGGCACGCACAGTGGCAACAGTGAGCGGCTGGTCTCCGGCGAGCGCCGTCTGACGCCAAGTTCAGAAACTGAACTTCTCAGTTTCAGTAAACATCCCGCTGCTGAACCTTATCCTCCCTGCGCCTCGTATACTGACAAGCAACGAATGGGTACCGAAGTGCCAGCGCGTTGCGCTCTCGCTCACGGGGTCGAGGGATCGATCCCTGCCCCTTGCGGATTAAACACCCAATTTTTGCACCGCGAGCGCTGATAGGTGGGCCTCCCTGTCAGCGGCACTGCAGCCACGCGCACACACGCGGGCCACCGTGGCCCAGGGCCCCTCTATCAGTGGCCTGGGCTAGGCCACTGCGGGGTGTAAATCGTTCTGGCTATTTTTCTTTTAAGTTTCAGTCCATTTTATTTACAGATTGGTCCCTAAATTCCAAATGCAAATATCTTTTGAATTTCAAATCCAAATAATACAAATAAAATATGTATACTGAACCAAATTTAATTCTCTATCTGATTAAATCATTTGTTTTCTGTTTTGAACATTTCAAATGTTTACAAAATTCAAATTCAAACAAATCATTTCAAATTTGGTTAATTTCATAACTAAATCAAACTTATTTCAAATAACACATATAAAATATGTTTTCCATGCCAAATTGAACCACCTTTTCAAATATAAACTTTGTTTCATGTTTTGAATAATTAAAATTGGTTAATTAATTTAAACCTTGTTTAAATCATTTAAAATTGCTAAATTAATAACTTGGTCAAATTAATTTCTTTTTGAACTTATAAAATATGTTTTCAAACCAGAAAAGTATAAACTTTTCAAATATGAATTTGATTTAATGTTTTGAACAAATAAAAATTCAAATAAATTCATACTTGATTTAAATCCTTTTAAATCTTGTTCAACTTGTTTAATTCATAATTAATTCATTATAAATCCTTTTTCAATAAATGAAACATGTATTCCACCTAAAATTTTGTGTACTTTCCAACTATGAACTTTGTTATCTATTTTGAGCAATTTAAATTGGTGAAAACAACAAATGCTTGTGTAACTACTTTAAGGAGCCAAAATCTCTTAACTTAATAAATACATTTTCAAACTTGGTAACTTCATTTTAAATTGAACCTATTGTTGTTTTCCTTTTGTTTTCCTCATCCATGCATCATGCTAATCCACTTTCACATGTTGGTTATTTGTAGATCATCTAATCCAACCATAATTCATGGGCTTTCCATATGCAACCCAAATTGCATATGGGTCCATTTAAACATGTTACCATGTCAACTAGTTTATCTTTGATGCATCAATTAAATTGCCATGCATCATCCCATGATTGTGCACTATGCCATGTTATTGATTGTTTGTCTCTCTGCGTTGTTTGTTTGCTTCTTCTCGAATAGACGGCAACGTTGAGACCGACGAGGTTTACGACACCCCTTCTGAGGAGTTAGCTCAGTACCAGGCTACTGTGTTTGCAGGCAAGTATTCACTCACATGAACCATTGTGTTCCTTTCCACATTGGATACCGATACTTTCCGTTGTCTATTCTGCTAGCCTTATGAATCGTTGCTTGTGTTCCGATCCTATCACATGTTATCCTTTAACCCTGATATAGCCTCACCTCCACACCTATAACCCCGTTGCTTGTTGCCCGTGTCTTACTAGCATGCTTAGGTTTGTATTTTCTCGAGTCTGTTTTCCGTTACTTTCTGTTACTATATCATTATGTTCTGGGGGCTCGATGTGTAAACAACAACCTGTTAATATTTGAGGTAATGCTAATTTGATGATAAGGCACCAGCAGGAGGCCCGGCGTGGTTTTGAGGCCTGCTAGTGTCGACCCTAATTAGGAAAAGGGTCTTGTCTACTGATCCATGATGAGCGCACTATCCGCATGTGGGAAGCGTGTATGGGCGCCCCTCTCAATTTGATTCGATTCGCACCTCGTCCAAATCGCCTCATTTAGTTCGGGTTTTCCATTTGCCGCATGCATATGTATTTGCGAACCCGAGGCCAGGGTGGAACTTTTGTAGTCGGCATTTAGGGAGACACGTTCTTAGAGTGCTATGAGGGTCCCCTTTTCTTCGTGGGGCTTGATTAGCCGTGCGCTCAATTGCACGGGGTTCTTTGGGCTTGATGCGAAGAAGAGTTGGGTTGTGTTGAGTGCCCCGCTTGGTGGAAGGCATTCCATCTAGCAGGTTATTCTTACGTGTACGGCCAAATTGGTGCACCCCTGCAGGGTTAAATCTTCTCGAGAAGCCGTGTTTTCCGCGGTTATGGATGACTTGGTGAAAGTACTGGCTAACAAGTACTCAGAACAACTTGCACCTAATTAATGATAACCTGACTAGTAACAGTCTTATTGACACAATAACTTGAACCATCATTAATCCAACTGTGTGAGTTATCCTCGGATTGCTTCTTTGGATAAGGGGCGAGATCCAGGATGGGTTTGTTTGAGGTTAGTTATAGTTGGTTACGATACGCTATCTTATCCCTCTCTTTTAGCCGGAAGTTGTAGCGTGTTTCTGTAGTTGGTTAGAGCAGCCTGCTGCCGCACTTTTGTATCACCTATTCTTCAGTTGAACCCAAAGCATCTGTGCTTGGTGTTGACGGGTACACTTTGGTATCTTGTGAGTCTTGCTTGCCAGTACTTGTCTGTACTGACCCCTTTGGGGCTGTGGTTTCCGCAGACTACGTTTCCGAGGATCCCCATGGTGGCTACTACGTGGAGTATCACGAGGCTGCTGACGAGTAGATAGCGGACCCGAGCAGGATCCGAGACATCGTGGATGGGCTCCGTCTTTTCGTTTCCAGCCTCTTAGGCCTATTTGGATCTTGTCTGTACTCAGACACTTTGGATGCTTCCGCTGTGTTGTAATGATGAATTGTTGGGACATGTGTCCTCTGGATGATTGTATTTGCTATCTCTGCTCTAGTGAGAGCTATTTGCAACTTATTTCCATCTTTTGTGTCTTAGAGATATGTTGTGATATCAGTTTTTCAAAAGCCGTTGACGTACCATGTGTGTATGTTATGAAATACGTCAATGGAAGTGTCCGGATTTCTATGGGATGGTTTACGCAGACGATGGATAGAAGAGAATGGTTGTCACACGTTTACGTGTTGGCCTGCTCACATTGAGATGCGGGTGCCGGTATGCCCCGTAAGCCATTTATCTACTGTTTAGCGGGCTGTGAGTATCCTCTAGAAGTCCGGGTGCGACAAATGGTATCAGAGCCTGTCTGCCTGCAGGATACCTTTTACTGGTCGCAGTTGAGTCTAGAAACCATTTTGTAGCTATATAGGAAAAATGAAACGTGAGAGTAGGAATTCTGTTCTTTTATTTCTTTCCCCACCCACCCTCCCTTTTTCTCGTAAGGAAGTGCAACGTTGTTTTCTCTTCTCATCTAAACTTTCAAGTTAGGATTTCACGTATTCTGGATTCTCTAGGATAGTTATATCTACTAGACCATAGGAATGGAGGTGGTTGTGACATGATTTATCATGTTGCCTACTCACGATTGAGAACGGAGGCGTGTAAGCCCCGGAAGCAGATCCTGTATTCCTTAAGCAGTAGATATTGATCCTTTAGAAGCCCGGATGGGTTTTCCGTAGTACCTCAGGAGTATTTTGGTCTCGTGTTTCCCGATGTTGCTTCGATATCCTGTTCTTCTCAACATCCTTTTTCGTCCGTTGAAACCTTGTTGTTGCTTCCCACTTCAGTTCTTCTACCGGCGTCTAATCAAAACTTCCCCGATCATCTGCAGATGGATCTCAGGTTCTACCCGCAGGTGGTTCGTATGACTCGTTGCGAGAGCACTGCTGGTTATCCGGAGATGCTGAGGGACATGGTCACTTTTTTGGGGTTCCGTTGGGCACCAGAGTACCAGGTCTACGAGCAGCAGCGAGAGTTTGACCAGACCTACTACCAGGCTATCGTCTACATTCTGTCAGATGATGGCATGAGCGTAGTCCACCGCTACGAGGCAGTAGGTTCCACAGTGGATATGGCCATGCAGCAGGCAGCTTATGTGAGTCTCACCGTCCTTCGTGCTGACTACTGGGGATTTGACGATTCTATCTATCGCCACATCCCCCGTGGTTACATCACTTCGGAGGGAGCTCACTTCACTCTCTACGACAACCTGGATGTCTACGAGCATGATAACTCCAGGCTGCACACCACCGCTCAGTTTGTGAGGCACAGTGACGCAGTTGCCAGCACACTATCTCAGGAGTTGGCTTCAGTCAGAGAGCAGCTCTACCTTGCTTTGACTCGTCTGGCGACTTACACCATAGACTTTGTTGGAGACGAGCGCTTTGCACGTTTCGATCAGCCAGTTGGACGTCGTCTGCCAGATGCTGGAGGTTACGAGCCGATCAGAGGTCCACTCCTTAACCTCGGTGCTGGTTACACTGGGATTCCACGCTTTGGAGCACAGGGAGTCGGCGCTATGTACTTCACCACACCTAGAGTCGCTCTCAGACCACGTCAGATCTACGTGGATCATCGTTCTACCTACTTTCGTGGGCGTGCTCCTCACCGTACCTCTCGCCGTACTCCTAGTCGCCGTCCTGCGTGATGAGCATGGGAGTACCGATGTATCCATTCTTAGCTATGTTTAGTTATCCTTTGGCTTTCGAACCATTTGTGGTGTGTTGGATATTCTGATGTATTTGAACATGTGATGATGTACCTGTTGGTTATCTATTCATGCGTCGGAATAATCTCTCTTTCGGTTTCCAAGTCTATCCTTTTCTATTGTTGTGCTAAAATGCATTTCCATTCAGGATGCCGCCAACAAGGAACAACCCGCTTGAGCCACCGCCAATCACGGAGCTGTTGACTCAGATGACACAAGTCATGGCACAGATGGCCCAGTTTCAGACTAATCAGCACAACAACCAGACGGCTCCACGAGTCAGCATCAAGGAGTTCCTCAGTCTGGGTCCGAGAGCTTTCGTGGCCACACGCGAGCCCCTGGACGCTGATGACTGGATCCGTGAGATAGCTAAGGCTCTGGAGATTGCTCACGTTGCTGAGGAAGACAAGGTCAAGTATGCCTCCTATCTGCTGAAGGGTCAGGCAGCTACTTGGTGGGAAAACTACCAGGCCATGAGAGCTGGCTTTCCAATCAACTGGAATTGTTTCAAGGAAGCCTTCCTGAAGCACCACATTCCAGATGGTCTCATGGAAAGGATGCGTGAAGAGTTTTGCTCACTCAAGCAGGGCAAGCTGGACGTCATCGGCTATCAGAGTGAGTTCAATTGCCTCGCTCGATACGCTGGAGACGAGGTGTCCACTGAGGCTAAGAAGATGGCAAGGTTCCGCAGAGGTTTTAACCCGGAACTCAAGTATGCCCTCACCAATGTCAAGACCAAAGACTTCGAGGAGCTCGTGAACACCGCGCTCAATGAGGAAAATGGGCGCAAGGCGTTCGAGGAGTCTCGCAAGCACTCGCGTGAGGGTGGTTCCTCCTCCAACATGACCACCCCTCCGCAGAAGCGCCGCATCTGGGTGCCAAATGGTGCTATCACTCGGACTCCATATGCCCAAGCTTCTCCAGGCTTCGCTCCCCGCCCACCCAACCCTGCTCAGATGCATGATCAGAGGGCTTCGATGGGGCAGCCAAGGCCAGGGCCTCCTCGTGTCGTCACTTGCTACAAGTGCAAGCAGACGGGGCACTACGCTGACAAGTGCACGCAGAGGCAGCTACCTCCACCACCACCTCGTCCCAACACAAACCAGGCAATGGTGCGCGCTCCCCCGCCTAAGGCCTTCAACTCCAACAACAGGCCTGTCGGGAGGACCGCAAGGGTGAATCATGTCAAGATCGACAAAGCTGAGGAAGCTCCTGACGTCGTTCTCGGTATATTACCCGTAAACTCTTTTCCAGCTAAAGTGTTGTTTGATACCGGAGCATCACATTCTTTTGTGTCAAAGACATTTGCCACAACAAACAACTTAATTGTGGTTCCACTAAGCAATCAAATCACTGTTCACTCCCCGGGATCTCAAATGTTGACCTCCAAGATAAGTAAGCACAATCAAATCCTAATTGGAGGCCACATTTTCCTTGCTTCACTCATGTTGCTGGGAAGTTCTGACATTGATGTCATTCTTGGTATGGATTGGCTGAAAGCTAATAAAGCAAGGATTGACTGTGCTCAAAAGTCAATAACTCTGTACCACCCTTCTGGCCAGATAGTCTATTCTCCACATGAATCAAGTTCCTTTCATCTATGCAACCTCGATGCAAAACCTCTACCTTCGCTTGAAAATGTTCCGGTGGTTTGCGAATTCCCTGACGTCTTTCCAGAAGAGTTGCCAGGGATGCCTCCGGACAGAGCTGTTGAGTTCGTGATCGAGCTTGAGCCAGGTACTGCTCCAATCTCTAAGCATCCCTACAAGATAGGAACTCCCGAGCTGAAATTGTTAAAGGAACAAATTGACATGTACATGGAAAAATGTTACATTCAACCTAGTTCCTCGGCTTGGGGTTGCCCAACTCTGTTCGTTGCGAAGAAGGATCACACAAAGAGACTCGTTGTTGAATATCGTCCTCTTAACGAGAAAACCATCAAAAACAAGTATCCAATTCCTCGTATCTATGATCTTTTTGATCAACTTGCTGGAGCCTCAATATTCTCAAAGTTGGACTTGAGAATGGGTTACCATCAGATAAAGATCAGAAAAGAGGATATTCCAAAAACAGCCTTCACCACTCGCTACGGTCTATATGAATTCACCGTCATGTCCTTTGCCTCACCAATGCACCGGCGACCTTCTCTCGACTCATGAATTCTGTCTTCCATGAATACCTCGACAAGTTCGTTGTGGTATATCTTGATGACATTCTTGTCTACTCCAAATCCGAGGAAGAGCATGAAGAACATCTTCGTCTCACTCTCATGAAGCTTCGCGAGCATCGTCTCTATGCCAAGTTCTCCAAATGTGAGTTCTGGATTTCAGAAGTTGCTTACCTTGGTCATGTCATCTCTGCCAAGGGCATAGCCATTGATCCAGAAAAGGTTAAAGCAATTGTTGATTGGAAACCTCCAAAGACGGTGAAGCAAGTAAGAAGTTTTCTTGGCTTGGCTAGCTATTGCCGTCATTTCGTCCAAAACTTCTCCAAGATTGCCAAACCTCTCACTGATCTCACAAAGAAGGACAAGAAGTTCGTTTGGTCTCCAAAATGTGATGAAAGTTTCAATCTCCTGAAGACTAAACTCAGTCCTACACCAGTTCTGGTTGGCCCAGATCCTACCAAACCTTTCCAAATATTCTGTGATGCTTCTCTCCAAGGTCTAGGTGCAGTTCTTATGCAAGAACGTCAAGTTGTGGCTTATGCTTCACGTCAGTTGAACGCACATGAGTTCAATTATCCCACTCATGATCTTGAACTTCCAGCAGTTGTGTTTGCCCGCAAGAAATGGAGACAATACTTGTTGGGTAATCGCACTGAAATCTTTTCCGATCATAAGAGTCTGAAATACATCTTCACTCAACCAGATCTAACCTCAGGCAAAGGAGATGGATTGAAAAGATCAAAGACTTTGATCTTACCATTTCTTACACTCCAGGCAAGGCTAATGTTATGGCCGATGCTCTCAGTCGCAAGTCGTATTGCAATAATCTCATGATCATGGAAAGCCAACCTCCTCTTCATGAAGAATTGCAGAAGCTGAACCTTGGTCTTGTCCCTCAAGGCTATCTTGCAAATTTGACAGCCAGTCCAACTCTCGAGGACAAGATTCGTTCTGAACAACTTCGTGATGCTGAAATCAAGAAGATGGTAGAACACATCAAATAAGGCAAGGAGAAATTTAAGTCCTTCTCAATTGATGACAAGGGAATTGTGTTCTTCGAAGGACGCATTGCAGTTCCTCAAGTTCAAAGTCTCAAAGATGTCATTCTCAAGGAGGCTCATGAAACTCCTCTCTCCATACACCCTGGAAGTACAAAGATGTACCAGGATCTCAAGACACTGTATTGGTGGCCTGGCATGAAACGTGAAATTGCTCAATACGTTTCTGAATGCGACGTTTGTCAACGTGTTAAGGCAGTCCATCAGAAAACAGCCGGTCTTCTCCAACCTCTGAAAATCCCTGAGTGGAAGTGGGACATGATTGAAATGGACTTTGTTACTGTTTTTCCAAAGTCCAAGAAAGGCATCGATGCAATCTTCGTTGTAATTGACCGTCTCACTAAGGTAGCTCACTTCTTTGCTGTCAAAGAAACAATCTCAGCAAGCCAGTTAGCAGAGCTCTACACATCAAAGATTGTTCCTCTTCATGGTGTTCCATTGGAAATAAGCTCAGACCGTGGAAGCATCTTCACTTCTCATTTCTGGAAAAGCTTTCAAGAAGCATTGGGCACCAAACTTCTGTTCAGCACAGCCTACCATCCTCAGTCTCAAGGGCAAGTCGAAAGAGTCAATCAGATTCTTGAGGATATGCTCAGAGCATGTGGTCTCTCCTTTGGCATGAAATGGGAGGAATGTCTTCCATATGCTGAATTCTCCTACAACAACAGCTTCCAGGCAAGCCTAGGCATGGCACCATTTGAATCTCTCTATGGCCGCAGATGCAGGAGTCCAATCAATTGGTCTGGAGCTGGTGAACGTTCACTCTTAGGCCCTGACATTGTTAAGGAAGCCGAGGAGAAAGTTCGCATCATTCGTGACAATCTCAAGATTGCTCAGTCTCGTCAGAAAAGCTACTATGACAGCAAGCACAGGGATATGATCTATGCACCTGGTGACAAAGCATATCTCCGTGTAACTCCCCTCAGAGGCACTCATCGTTTTGGTGTCAAAGGAAAGCTTGCACCGAGATACATTGGTCCTTTAAACATTCTCTCAAGGCGTGCAGAAAATGCCTATCGTCTTGAACTTCCAGAAAAGCTATCCAAGGTGCACGATGTGTTTCACGTGTCACAGCTCAAGAGGTGTTTCAAAGATCCAGATCGTGCAGTTGATCATGATTCCATTGAACTGCAAGAAGATCTATCTTATGAGGAGCACCCTGTTCGTATTCTCGATGAGACCGAGCGTAAGACTCGCAACAAGAGCACCAAGTTCTTGAAAGTGCAGTGGTCCAATCATTCCGATAAAGAGGCAACGTGGGAGACCGAAGAGGATCTTCGCAAGAAGTTTCCGGACCTTTTCTCTTCTCAGTAGGAATCTCGGGGCGCGATTCCTTCAAGGGGGGCGTTTTGACATCCCAAGTATGAAAAACCACCCCTAGAATGTTTGTTTCTTGTTTAATTTATGTTTTGCATCATGACATCATCATTGCATTTGTTTTTGCATTTGTTTTCCTTTTGTTTTCCCTTGTTTTCTATTTGAATTTTCAAATCAAATTTCAAATCTGTGTTTCATACTTGTTCTGTTACAATTTTAAATAAAAATATTCAAATAAAAACAGCTATTTGTTTCCATTAAAATAGAAAGCTCAAACTATTAATTTGTTCTCTTTAATTATTCATTTAATGTCAAAATTCAATCAAATGCAAATGAAATACAAACAGCAACATAGTTTCAAATTTTTGGAAAACAAAAATTTGTATTATGGTGATGTTACAAAAACTAACCTCTACAATTTTTTTTTCCTAAATTTTCTAAACCCTAAAACCCTTCCTTTTATCCTTTTCCTTTTCAGCAAAAAAAAACAGAAAGGAAAAAATAAAACAAAAGAGAGGGGGAAAAGGCAGGCCAGCCCATTTGGGCCAGCCCACCATTCCCCACGGCCTGCTACCCCCCTCCTTTTCTTCCTCCCCTGTACGGCAGCGCGATGCGCCTGCCCACGTCGACAGCAGCAAGCAGCAGACGGCCAGCAGCAGCTCGACCCCCTCCTCTTAAGCCCTACCCCCCGAGCTCCTCCCTAGCCCTAGACCTCCACCTCCCTCTCTCCCTCGAGCGCCGCCGTTCTTCCTCTCTCTCTCCCTCCGCGCCACTCTCTCTCTCTCTCTGTACCAACCACCGAGCACCACCGCAACTCCCACCGACGATCGCCGCCGCCATGATCGCCACCCAGCCTGACTAGCTACGGGAATCGTCTCCTCGTGGTTTCCTCTACCTCCTCGACCCCGCAGAGAGGACCGGGAGGGCCTGCATCGCCGCCGCCATCCACCTCGACGCCGCCGGCCACCACAGCACCGTCGACCTCCTCCTCCTCTCCCCGGTGAGCGTGCCCTCCTTCCTTCCCTTTTTGCTGTCCCTCATCCGCGCGCACACCGCACGCAGCACACTCACCATGGGCACACACAGTGGCAACGGTGAGCGGCTGGTCTCCGGCGAGCGTCGTCTGACGCCAAGTTCAGAAACTGAACTTCTCAGTTTCAGTAAACATCCCGCTGCTGAACCTTATCCTCCCTGCGCCTCCTATACTGACAAGCAACGAATCGGTACCGCAGTGGCAGCGCGCTGCACTCTCGCTCACGGGGTCGAGGGATCGATCCCTGCCCCTTGCGGATTAAACACCCAATTTTTGCACCGCGAGCGCTGACAGGTGGGCCTCCCTGTCAGCGGCACTGCAGCCACGCGCACACACGCGGGCCACCGTGCCCCAGGGCCCCTCTGTCAGTGGCCTGGGCTAGGCCACTGCGGGGTGTAAATCGTTCTGGCTATTTTTCTTTTAAGTTTCAGTCCATTTTATTTACAGATTGGTCCCTAAATTCCAAATGCAAATATCTTTTGAATTTCAAATCCAAATAATACAAATAAAATATGTATACTGAACCAAATTTAATTCTCTATCTGATTAGATCATTTGTTTTCTGTTTTGAACATTTCAAATGTTTACAAAATTCAAATTCAAACAAATCATTTCAAATTTGGTTAATTTCATAACTAAATCAAACTTATTTCAAATAACACATATAAAATATGTTTTCCATGCCAAATTGAACCACCTTTTCAAATATAAACTTTGTTTCATGTTTTGAATAATTAAAATTGGTTATTTAATTTAAACCTTGTTTAAATCATTTAAAATTGCTAAATTAATAACTTGGTCAAATTAATTTCTTTTTGAACTTTTAAAATATGTTTTCAAACCAGAAAAGTATAAACTTTTCAAATATGAATTTGATTTAATGTTTTGAACAAATAAAAATTCAAATAAATTCATACTTGATTTAAATCCTTTTAAATCTTGTTCAACTTGTTTAATTCATAATTAATTCATTATAAATCCTTTTTCAATAAATGAAACATGTATTCCACCTAAAATTTTGTGTACTTTCCAACTATGAACTTTGTTATCTATTTTGAGCAATTTAAATTGGTGAAAACAACAAATGCTTGTGTAACTACTTTAAGGAGCCAAAATCTCTTAACTTAATAAATACATTTCCAAACTTGGTAAACTTCATTTTAAATTGAACCTATTGTTGTTTTCCTTTTGTTTTCCTCATCCATGCATCATGCTAATCCACTTTAACATGTTGGTTATTCGTAGATCATCTAATCCAACCATAATTCATGGGCTTTCCATATGCAACCCAAATTGCATATGGGTCCATTTAAACATGTTACCATGTCAACTAGTTTATCTTTGATGCATCAATTAAATTGCCATGCATCATCCCATGATTGTGCACTATGCCATGTTATTGATTGTTTGTCTCTCTGTGTTGTTTGTTTGCTTCTTCTCGAATAGACGACGACGTTGAGACCGACGAGGTTTACGACACCCCTTCTGAGGAGTTAGCTCAGTACCAGGCTACTGAGTTTGCAGGCAAGTATTCACTCACATGAACCATTGTGTTCCTTTCCACATTGGATACCGATACTTTCCGTTGTCTATTCTGCTAGCCTTATGAATCGTTGCTTGTGTTCCGATCCTATCACAAGTTATCCTTTAACCCTGATATAGCCTCACCTCCACACCTATAACCCCGTTGCTTGTTGCCCGTGTCTTACTAGCATGCTTAGGTTTGTTTTTTCTCGAGTCTATTGTCCGTTACTTTCTGTTACTATATCATTATGTTCTGGGGGCTCGATGTGTGAACAACAACCTGTTAATATTTGAGGTAATGCTAATTTGATGATAAGGCACCGGCAGGAGGCCCGGCGTGGTTTTGAGGCCTGCTAGTGTCGACCCTAATTAGGAAAAGGGTCTTGTCTACTGATCCATGATGAGCGCACTATCCGCATGTGGGAAGCGTGTATGGGCGCCCCCCTCAATTTGATTCGATTCGCACCTCGTCCAAATCGCCTCATTTAGTTAGGGTTTTCCATTTGCCGCATGCATATGTATTTGCGAACCCGAGGCCAGGGTGGAACTTTTGTAGTCGGCATTTAGAGAGACACGTTCTTAGAGTGCTATGATGGTCTCCTTTTCTTCGTGGGGCTTGATTAGCCGTGCGCTCAATTGCACGGGGTTCTTTGGGCTTGATGCAAAGAAGAGTTGGGTTGTGTTGAGTGCCCCGCTTGGTGGAAGGCATTCCATCTGGCAGGTTATTCTTACGTGTACGGCCAAATTGGTGCACCCCTGCAGGGTTAAATCTTCTCGAGAATTCGTGTTTTCCGCGGTTATGGATGACTTGGTGAAAGTACTGGCTAACAAGTACTCAGAACAACTTGCACCTAATTAATGATAACCTGACTAGTAACAGTCTTATTGACACAATAACTTGAACCATCATTAATCCAACTGTGTGAGTTATCCTCGGATTGCTTCTTTGGATAAGGGGCGAGATCCAGGATGGGTTTGTTTGAGGTTAGTTATAGTTGGTTACGATACGCTATCTTATCCCTCTCTTTTAGCCGGAAGTTGTAGCGTGTTTCTGTAGTTGGTTAGAGCAGCCTGTTGCCGCACTTTTGTATCACCTATTCTTCCGTTGAACCCAAAGCATCTGTGCTTGGTGTTGACGGGTACACTTTCGTATCTTGTGAGTCTTGCTTGCCAGTACTTGTCTGTACTGACCCCTTTGGGGCTGTGGTTTCCGCAGACTACGTTTCCGAGCATCCCCATGGTGGCTACTACGTGGAGTATGACGAGGCTGCTGACGAGTAGATAGCGGACCCGGGCAGGATCCGAGACATCGTGGATGGGCTCCGTCGTTTCGTTTCCGGCCTCTTAGGCCTATTTGGATCTTGTCTGTACTCAGACACTTTGGATGCTTCCGCTGTGTTGTAATGATGAATTGTTGGGACATGTGTCCTCTGGATGATTGTATTTGCTATCTCTGCTCTAGTGAGAGCTATTTGCATCTTATTTCCATCTTTTGTGTCTTAGAGATATGTTGTGATATCAGTTGTTCAAAAGCCGTTGATGTACCATGTGTGTATGTTATGAAGTACGTCAATGGAAGTGTCCGGATTTCTATGGGATGGTTTACGCAGACGATGGATAGTAGAGAATGGTTGTCACACGTTTACGTGTTGGCCTGCTCACATTGAGATGCGGGTGCCGGTATGCCCCATAAGCCATTTATCTACTGTTTAGCGGGCTGTGAGTATCCTCTAGAAGTCCGGGTGCGACATGTCACGTTTGTGGTTGGGCTCCAAAATGCCCTAAACGTTATGAGTTGCAGCAGCAGGAGAACATCGGCAAGACCGCTAATGTTGTCATGGCTGACACTGAGATGAAGGATTCTGGGTACGGTATAGTTCCTACTATTCTTTCAGTTTGTCATTCACCTGAATGGTTAGTTGACACAGGTGCCAATGTACATGTTTGTACTGATGCTTCCATGTTCTCTTCTTATCAGGTCATAGGGACTTCCCCCATGCTGATGGGAACCGGGTCACATGCTACTGTTCGTGGTGTTGGTACGGTCGATATGAAGTTTACTTAGTGAAAGGTCGTGCGTCTGAAGAACATTCATTATGTGCCCTCCATCAATAAAAATCTCGTCAGCGGTTCACTTTTATGTCGGGATGGTTTTAAGTTGGTTTTCGAGTCTAATAAAGTTGCAATTTACAAGTATGGACAATTTATTGGAGAAGGGAATATGCCCGAGAGGCAATAATAAAATGGTTATTATCTTATTCCTTGTTTATTATGAATGTATATTTCTCAGGCTAGAATAATATTAACCGGAAACGTTGATACATGTGTGTTTAATAAATAAACAATGGTTCCTAGTAAAGCCTCTCTTTTAACTAGCTCGTTGATTAATAGATGATCAAGGTTTCCTGATCATGAACATTGGATGTTGTTAATAACGGGGTCATGTCATTAGAAGAATGATGTGATGAACATATACCCAAAGTGAATATAGCAATGCGATCAAGTCATTAAGTTTACATTGTTATATCAAACATACGAAGTAACTTACTCCTTAGACCATGAGATCATGTCAATCACTGATACCGGAAGGGTTCTTTGATGTCATCAAACGTCACACCGTAACAGGGTGACTATAAAGGTGCCATTAGGTATTCGGAAAGTATTAGTTGAGGATCATGGATCAAGAGTGGGATTTGTCCATCGAAATGACGGAGAGATATACCCTGGGCCCTCTCGGTGATATCACATCGACACCGCTTGCAAGGACGTGATATGATCACAAGGATGTTATATCATGGGAATGAGAAAAGAGTACTTGTCGGTAACGAGATTGAACAAGGTATGGTTGATACCAATGATCGAATCTCGGACAAGTAAAATATCGCGAGACAAAGGGAATAGTTCACAACGTTGTTGGTTCACACGATCACGAGTCATCGTTGAATATATAGGAGTCATCACGGATCTCCAGATCCCGCTGTTGATTATTGATAGGAGAGGAGTCTCGATCATGTCTATGTTATTCGCGAACCGTAGGATGACACACTTAAGGTTCGATGATGCATTTGAGAGGATACAGAATAACGAAGAATGTTTTGAGCAGCACCGATATTGTTTCGGGGAATATTGAAATAGTCACCGGAATTGTTTCGGGGAATATTGAAATACTTCAAGGTGGTATATGTTAATGTTTGATTAACAAATAGTTCAAGGGGGTAAGTGTTAATGTTTGTTAATAGGATTAACAAATATTAAAATAAATAAATGAAATTGTTTTATTTATTTATTAAAGAAAACCCTTGGAATTTTGGGTGGAAATTGATGGGAGAATGAGTGGGTTGAGTGGAGACTCCACCCAAATGATGAGGGGAGAGGTGGAGGCACCAAAAATTCGTGGCTGCCTCCCCCTCCTATATAAAGAGGGGTTGGACCTCCCTCTCCACACACACTTGGTGTCATCCTCACTTCCTCTCCACCCGCTGCTCCATTCCGGTCTCCGGATTCGCGAAGTCCTGACCGTGGGATTCTTCACCACCACCATGTTGTCATGCTGCTGGAGTTCCGAGAGATCCTCTACTTCCGCGCTCCGCTGGATCGAGGCAACGGAGGTCGTCATTAACCGTACGTGTGACCGATCACGGAGGCACCACCGAATTGCGGTGCACATCTTCTCGCTATGGGGATCGGTGTGAGTACGACTACGCCAACAACGAGGTTTGATCTCGTAACGCTTTGTGTCTTCGAGGGTATGTGTTCTCCTTAACCCTCTCTTTGCCCGTTGCACTGCGTCTCCTAGATTAGATCTTGGCCTTTCGGGTGTCTCTCGCGTAGGAAATTTTTTGTTTTCTATACAACGACCCCTTCAGTGGTATCAGAGCGATCTATGCGTAGATGTTTTGTACGGGTAGAACACATAGGTGTATGTGGGCGTTGATGGTCATGTTATTAAATCTTTGATTATTTTATGATCTTAGTGGCATAGTGGGATGAAGCGGCCCAGACTAACCTTACATGTCCACGTACATGAGACTTGTTCCACAACTGACATGCAACTTGTATTGCATAAGTGGCTTGCGGGTGTCTGTTTCTCCTACTATAATTAAGATCTAATCTATGAAGGGTTGTTAAAAATGTGTTTATCAACGTTGTGGTTGATGTTTGTAGGTATGAACGGTTCTATCCTCGAAATCCCTAAGCCACGTAAAATATGCAAAAATAAATTAGAAGCGTCTAACTAGTTTTTGCTGGGCATGTGAATTGATATGGTCAATGTTACAAATTTGATTATGAGATGATCTCTTTTGTAAATTATTAATATACCGGAAGGTATCCATTTTATTGTCTTATTATTGATGGACAATCAAGATTGGGGTGCCAAGGTACTTGGTACCACGCCGGTGGAATGATGGAGATCATACCATGATGCACATGATGGAGATCAAGTGCAAGAAGGACCATATCATATCACGTTATCCTTTCATGTGATGTATGTGATGTTAATCCATTTTTGCATCTTGTTTTGCTTAGATAGCGACGGTAGCATTTGTAAGATGATCCCTCTCACTTAATATACAGATAATAATGCGTTCTTCCTTAAGTATGCACCATTAAGAAATTTCGTCGTTTCGAGACACCACGTGATGATCGGGTGTGACAGACTCAACGTTCGCATACAACGGGTGTTTTGAAGCCTAGCATGTACAGACATGGCCTTGAAACGCACGCAATACTAAGGTTCTACTTGGCGAGCCTAGCATGTACAGACATGGCCTCGGAACACGTAACTGAAAGGTAAAGCATGAGTCATATGGATGATATGATGAACATGTCGATGTTCGCCTTTGAAGCTACATCACCTCACGTGATGATCGGTTTTGGTGCAGTGAATTTGGTTCGTGTAATCACTAAAGACGACTAAGAGGGATGTTGTTTTTGAGTGGGAGTTCATGGCATAATTTTGAATTAACTTGAACTTATTTATCATAAACAACCAATCAAAGTGAATTTGCACAAATTGTAGTATTCATTGGCATCCACAAAACTACCTTATAGTTAGATTGTTGATTGAGATATAACTGTTATGATCTGGTAAAAATCATTTAAGATTGGTACCGTATTAGTGAAATTTAAAATTGAGTCCTATTGTAGATTTTTGGTATTTCCTACCTAGCTCCATATGGTTAATGATTGATTGATCTAGAGAGCAAATAATTCCTACTTAGAATCCAGAGTCAGGGTTGCTTCCATATTACTTTATCTTCAAAAGAATGTTTTGATGATCGAGGTGATTTAGGAACTGAAAAGAGTTGTTTTCAGAAAGAATCAAGTGAAGGATATATTGATATCTAGAAACTTATTTGTAGCAACATGACTGAGTATAATTTAGCGTGACAATGTATGCTTATATTATTTGAATATATGCAATGATTGAAGACGCTAGGCGTTTGAATATTCCAAGAAGTTGGGCGCTAAAAATTACCCTCTAAATATCTTCCTTCGAGCTATAGTAGCTTAATCATAAAAAAATTATGATAGGATGGATTAAAAGTATGGGTAAAGTCGTTTACCTTAGTTGGAGATTGCTAAGAGTGGAATCTAGAAGAATACTATTAATATGGTGATATTAGTAGAACAATCAAACTCAAAATATAACTCAATGGGTGATAGTATATGACTAACACGCCAAAGAAAATGAGCTAGTAAGACTAGCATTGTTTGATGTTAAATGATTCTTCTATAAAGGAAAGGGAATATTGAAAATAGAATTACAAAAGATATATGGCACAAAAAGAAGATAACTGAAAAAATCCAGCTCAGGAGTATATGCTTGATATACAAGTTATAGATGTATTACTAGTTAACAAAGTATTTTTGGGTATTTTGATACCACATTGGTTGGTATGAGTTGTCATACAAAGCAACGCAATGCAAGAAATACAAGTTCCTAAAAGAAACTAGTAATAGATGTGGAATCGATTATGACAAGACAGTAATAAACTGTTATTATGTTCATTGTCGTATCGAACAAAACATTCAAGATTTATTTTAAGAAATTAAAAAGTTTTTATTTTGTTCTTGTCTTTTGTAAGAACAAATGAGATTGTTCAAACTATGACCATATTCCATAATTGATGGATATGTTAATATAAATCATGTTGGTAAAGTAAAAATCTATAAGACTAAATGCTATATGTTGCAAGACGTAAAAGAGTTTCCCTTAAATTGTGACACCACCATTTTAGTTCATATCGGAAAGGAAAACATGAAGGAACTCCATATTGATGGACTTCCGGAGTCATTTTGTTTTGAATAAATTGACGCTTGTGAGACCTCTTCCAAAAGATGACTAGAATTCCGTTCTTAGGCCAAAAGTAGAATGGACGACTAATTTAGTGGAGATTATACATATTGATGTATATAGTCCATTATGTGTAGTCATATATGGTGGATTAATTTTTCCTTCATAAAATTTTGTCGATGATTTGAGTAGATATGTGAGTATATCTATTTAAAGAGAACGGAGTTTGATATTTTGAATTGGTTCAAAAGGTTGTTAATATGAAGTAAAAAATCAATGTAACAACATAATCAAGCATTTATGATTGGATCATAAAGGAAAAAGTTTGAGTTACAATTTTAGCCAAACATCTGAGAAGTTGCAGAATTGTTCTACAACTTATATTACTTGAATTACCCCACATTAGTTTGGAGTGTTCGAGAGACAAAATCAAACCTTGTTGGACATGGTAAGATTAATAGAAATGCCATTATAATTTTGTAGTTTATACATTAGTGACAACCGTTTTTTCACTGAAAAGAGCACCATCATGATCCGTTGAAATTGACAACATATAAGATATGGTTTGGGTAGTGATCCGAAATGTCATTTTCTTAAGTTTTGGTAGGCATAGCATGTGTAAAATGTTTACAACCAAAATAGGATAAATATATGTTTATAAGGTTATCCCAAATAAAACATTGGGTATTTCTCCTATCACCGAACCAAAAGACAAATGTTGTTTGTCAGAAAGGGTTGATTTCTCGAGAAAGTAGTTCTTGCGAAACAGGTGAGTGGGAGCACAGTACAAACTCAACGAGATTAGAGAATCTTCGTTATCATGTCAAGAGTAGCGCAGCACTGGAAGTTGTTCCGAGGTTTCCTATTTTGACAAAGTAGAAGACACTACATGTGTTGTAAATACTTCGGATGAGTTTGTGTACTGAACCACAAAAGTCCTAAAACTTTTTACTTAGACCAACTTGTAGTTTAAGTGTAAAGTGTTGTTTTGACAACAAAAGGACCTGGACCTTATAAAGGAAGCAAATGATGGGCCCTGGCTTCGTAAAATTGACTATGAGTAATTATATCCGCCATAGTATCCTTGTATGAATATCAAGTATGTGACTTGGTAGTCCTTTCGATAGGCTTGATGCCTAACGATAGCAAAAGGGTCTATATGGCGACAAAGACATGGATTTTTACATCCTTTGAAAGTTTTACTTATCGAAAAGTTGTTTTCGACGAAGTTCAAAGAGTTGACTACTACAAGATTTTGATATTCCGTAGTGATGCTTAGTCTTTGCGGATAGTTCTAGCAAAGTTACATATTATGATATGGATGTTGAATAACAAAACCAACTCTCCTCTCGAGGAAGTTTGATCAAGGATGTGTACTTGACAAAGTCGGAGAGTTTTGTAAAATTCAAAAGGTTGCTAGAAAGGTATGCACACTTCAATGGTTTAATAGAGCATAACGAAGTTGAAATCTTTACCTTAATGAAGTTATCAAAACAGTTTGATTCCATCATGAACGATAAAGATGGTTGTAGAGTTACAAGAAATTAAGTGGGAGCGCTATGACATATTTCCAATACATTATGTAGATGACATATGGTTGATCGGAAAATATGTATTTTAAATTAACACGGTTAAGATTTTCTTATTGATGAAAGGCTTAGAAGATATTGGGCATCTGTAACATCCCAAGTATGAAAAACCATCCATAGAATGTTTGTTTCTTGTTTTATTAAAGTTTTGCATCATTTCATCATACTCATTTCTTCATTGCATTTGTTTCCTTCTTGTTTGCATCTGTTTTTATTTGTTTTCACAATGGAAATTCAAACAATATTCAACCTTTGTTTCATACTTGTTATGTTACAATCTTTTTCAAATAAAAAGTTCAGCTCAAAACCTCATTTGTTTCCAATTAATCCATAAGGTTCAACTATTAAAAATGGTGGCTTTTAATCAATCAATTAATTCCATGTTATTCAAAATTCAAATCAAATCACAAACAGCACCCAATTGGAAATTATGGAAATTACCAAAACATTTTCTAATCATTTGTTCTAATTAAACAATAGGGTTCACCCTATTTAAAATTTTGTTTCAATAATCACTTAAACTCAAATTCATTCAAATTTGAACCATTTTTACAAACAGCAAGTTTTTGAACTTTTGGAAAAACAAAATTGGTCAAGTGGTTGCTAATACATATTTAAACAATACCAAATTTTCTCAAATTTTTCCTAGCCCTAAAACTTATCTTTTTCTTCCCTTTCCAATTCTGCAAAAAAAAAAATAGAACAAAAAAAATTAAAAAGAAAAAACGCGCGCTAGGGGCAGTGGGCTGCGCCCAGCCCACCTTTTCCTTCTCCCCGCGCGGCCCGGTACCCCTTAGAGCCCCTCCTCCTTCTTCTAACAGTACGGCACGCCATCGGGCGGTGCCACGGCGGCAGCAGTAACACGCCGACGGCCATCCTCGCCCCTAGACCCCTATAAGAGCCACCCTAGACCTCCCTGCGCAGCCCTAACCTAGCCCCTACCCTATCCCCTCGAGCGCCGCCACCGTTTCCTCTCTCGCTGCCGCATTTTCCCCTCTCTGCAACCTCACCGGAGCGTGCCACCTCTGAACCCATGGACGCCGCCGCCGTTGCAGCCCTCCTCCTCCCTGGCTGACAGCGGGAATCGGTCCGCCGCAGTTTCCTCGTCGTCGTTGACACCCAGCGTGCACGGAGGGAGCCCACAGCGCCGCCGCCATCCTCTCCCTTGCCGCCGGCGACAGCAAACTACCCCGAGCCGCTGCGACGACTACATCGCTGGTGAGAATCACCGTGTCCTCCACCTCCTCTCTCTCTGCTTGCGCGAACACCACGCGCTGCACGCATCCACCACCCACGAGCCAGCAGCAGCATGGCACAGCACCGCCACGAGCAGAGATCGCCGCCGGCGTTTCCTCCCTGTCAAGTTCTGAACTTTGTTCAGTTAAAAAAAAATCAGTTAACGGAGTGGAACCTTAACCTGTACGCGTCCCCTTACCTGACAAAACTGAACGAGCACCGCAGTGGTTGCACGCTGCTGCGCGCGCCCAGGGCGCAGGATCGAGTCCTGCCCCGCGCGAATAAATCCCCACACTTTTTCGCTGGGCAGCTGACAGGTGTGGCCCACCTGTAAGTGGCAGGTGCTGCCACGTGAGCGCCACGCAGCCCTTGGGCCCTCTGTCAGTGGCATTGGCTGGCCACTACGGAGTAACAAAAGAATTTCAGCCTTTTCTTTTTTCAGTTTAACTCCTTTTCAATTACAGATTAGTCCCTGAAACTAAATTGCTAATAACTTTTATTTTACAACTCCAAATAATAAAAGTAAAATATGTTTGTTGAACCAAATTTAATTATCTATCTATTTAAACCATTTGTATTCTGTTTTGAATAAATTCAAATGCATTCAAATTTTAAATTCAAACAATTCATTTGT
Organism: Alopecurus myosuroides; assembly: GCA_028641055.1. Classification (NCBI taxonomy): domain Eukaryota; kingdom Viridiplantae; phylum Streptophyta; class Magnoliopsida; order Poales; family Poaceae; genus Alopecurus; species Alopecurus myosuroides. The sequence continues at coordinate 21,459,028 of CM054059.1, forward strand.
AATTTGAATAATTGCATAATTAATTCATACTTAATCCAAATAATGCAAATAAAATATGTTTTCCATGCCATTTTGAACCCTCTTTTCAAATATAAATTTTTTTTCATGTTTTGAACAATTAAAATTGCTTAAATAATTTAAACCTTGTTTAAATCATTTAAATTTGCTAAATTCATAACTTGCTCAAATTAAATTATTTTTGAACATATAAAATATGTTTTCAAACCAAAAAAGTATAACCTTTTCAAATATGAAATTGGTTTAATGTTTTGAACAAATAAAAGTTCAAATAAATTCATACTTGAATTTAATTCATTTAAATCTTGTTTGACTTGTTTAATTCATAAATAATTCATCCTAATTCCTTTTTCAATAATTGAAACATGTAATCCACCTAAAATTTTATGTTCTTTTCAAATATGAACTTTGTTATTTGTTTTGAACAATTTAAATTGCTGAAAACAACAAATGCTTGTGTAACACCTTTAAGGAACCAAAATTCCATAACTTAATAAATAAAATTCCAAACTTGGTAAACCTTATTTCAAAATTGATTATATTGTTGTTATTTTTCTGTTTTCCTCATCCATGCATCATACTAATCCACTTTCACCTGTTGGTTAGTTGTAAAACAATTGTTTCAACCATAATTCATGGGCTTTTCATATGCAACTCAAATTGCATGTGGGTCCATTTAATCATGTTGTTACCATGTCAACTAGTTTATTTTGATGCATCAATTAATATGGTCATGCATCATCCCATGTTTGTGCACTATGCCATGTTATTGATTGTTTATCTCTTTGCGTTGTTTGTTTGCTTCTTCTCGGATAGACGACGACGTTGAGACAGACGAGCCTTACGACACCCCTTCTGAGGATCTAGCTCAGTACCAGGCTGCTGAGTTTGCAGGCAAGTTATCACTCACATGAACCATTGTGTTCCTTTCAACATTGGTTACCGATACTTTCCGTTGTCTATTTCTGCTAGCCCTATGAATAGTTGTTTTTGTTACGAACCTATCACATGTTACCCTTTAACCCTGATATTGCCTCACCTCCACACCTATAACCCCTTTGCTTGTTACCCGTGTCTTACTAGCATGCTTAGGGTTGTTTTTGCTCGAGTCTGTTACCCGTTACCTTCTGTTATTATATTTCTATTATGTTCTGGGGTTCGATGTTAAACAACAACCTGTTAATCTTGAGGTAATAATAATTTGCTGATAAGGCACCGGCAGGAGGCCCGGCGTGGTTTTGAGGCCTGCTAGTGTCGACCCTAATTAGGAAAAGGGTCTTGTCTACTGATCCATGATGAGCGCACTATCCGCATGTGGGAAGCGTGTATGGGCGCCCCCCTCAATTTGATTCGATTCGCATCTCGTCCAAATCGCCACACTTAGTTCGGGCTTTCCATTTGATGCACGCATATGCAGGTACGAACCCGAGGCCAGGGTGGAACTTTTGTAGTCGGCATTTAGGGCGGCGTGGTCTTCCAGTGCTATGAGGGTCCCCTTTTCTTCGTGGGGCTCGATTAGCCGCGCACGCACAGCACGTGGTTCTTTGGGCTTGATGCGAAGAAGAGTTGAGTTGTGTTGAGTGCCCCGCTTGGTGGAAGGGCCCTTCCATCTGGCGGGATATTCTTACGTGTACGGCTAAATTGGTGCACCCCTGCAGGGATAAATCTTCTCGAGAAGCCGTGTTTTCCGCGGTTATGGTTGACTTGGTGAAAGTACTGGCTAACAAGTACTCAGAACAACTTACACCTAACTGATGATAACTTGACTAGTAATAGGCTTATGTACACAACAACTTGATCCATCATTAATCCAACTGTGTGAGTTATCCTCGGATTGCTTCTTTGGATAAGGGGCGAGATCCAGGATGGGTTTGTTTGGTGGTTAGTTATAGTTGGTTACGATACGCTCTCTTATCTTCTTTCTGTTAGCCGGAAGTGTTAGTAACTCTGTAGTTGGTTAGAGCAGCCAGTTGCAGCATCTTTTGTATTTCCCCTTTCTTCCGTTGAACCCAAGGCATCTGTACTTGGTGTCGACGGGCTACATTTTGGTGAACTGTGAGTCTTGCTTGCCAGTACGTTTATGTACTGACCCCTTTGGGGCTGTGGTTTCCGCGGACTACGCTTACGAGGATCCCCGTGACGGCTACTACGTGGAGTTTGACGAGGCTGCTGACGAGTAGATAGCGGACCTGGGCAGGATCCGAGACATCGTGGATGGGCTCCGTCTTTTCGTTTTTCCGGCTTCTTAAGCCTATTTGGATTTTGTCTGTACTCAGACCTTTTGAATGCTTCCGCTGAGATGTAATGATGTTATGTTGGGACATGTGTCCTCTGGATGATTGTATTTGCTATCTCTGCTCTAGTGAGAGCTATTTGCAACTTATTTCCATTTTTTGTGTCCTAGAGATATGTTGTGTTATCATTCTGTTAAACGCCGTTGACGTACCATGTGTGTATGGTATGAAGTACGTCAAAGGTAGTATCCGAATTTCTATGGGATGGTTTACGTAGACGATGAACAGTAGGGGTTGGTTGTCACACATACGTGTGTTGGCCTACTCGTAAGAGATGCGGGTGCCGGTAAGCCCCGTAATCCAATCAACTACTGCTCAACGGAACTGCGAGTATCCTCTAGAAGTATGGGTGCGACAAATGGTATCAGAGCCTGTCTGCCTGTAGGATCCCTTTTACTGGTCGCAGTTGAGTCTAGAAACTATTTTTGTAGCTATATAGGAAAAATGAAACGTGAGAGTAGGAATTCTGCCATTTTATTTCTTTCCCCACCCACCCTCCCTTTTCTGGTAAGGAAGTGCAACGTTGTTTTACCTTCTCATCTAAACTTTCAAGTTAGGGTTTCACGTATCCTGGTTTCTCTAGAATAGTTATATCTACTAGACCATAGGAATGGAGGTGGTTGTGACATGATTTATCATGTTGCCTACTCACGATTGAGAACGGAGGCGTGTAAGCCCCGGAAGAAAATCCTCTATTCCTTAAGCAGTAGATATTGATCCTTTAGAAGCCCGGATGGGTTTTCCGTAGTACCTCAGGAGTTTTTGGTCTCGTGTTTCCCGATGTTGCTTCGATATCCTGTTCTTCTCAACATCCTTATCATCCGTTGAAACCTTGTTGTTGCTTTCCACTTAGTTCTTCTACCGGTGTCTAATCAAAACTTCCCCGATCATCTGCAGATGGATCTCAGGTTCTACCCGCAGGTGGTTCGGATGACTCGTTGCGAGAGCACTGCCGGTTATCCGGAGATGCTGAGAGACATGGTCACTTATCTGGGGTTCCGTTGGGCACCAGAGTACCAGGTCTACGAGCAGCAGCGAGATTTTACCAGACCTACTACCAGGCTATCGTCTACATTCTGTCAGATGATGGCATGAGCGTTGTCCACCGCTACGAGGCAGTAGGTTCCATAGTGGATATGGCTGTGCAGCAGGCAGCTTATGTGAGTCTCACCGTCCTTCGTGCTGACTACTGGGGATTTGACGATTCTATCTATCACCACATTCCCCGTGGTTACATCACCTCGGAGTGAGCTCACTTCACTCTCTACGAAAACTTGGATGTCTACGAGCATGATAACTCCAGGCTGCACACCACCGCTCAGTTCGTGAGGCACAGTGACGCAGTTGCCAGCACACTATCTCAGGAGTTGGCTTCAGTCAGAGAGCAGCTCTACCTTGCTTTGACTCGTCTGGCGACTTACACCACAGACTTTGTTGGAGATGAGCGCTTTGCACGTTTCGATCAGCCAGTTGGTCGTCGTCTGCCAGATGCTGGAGGTTACGAGCCGATCAGAGGTCCACTCCTCAACCTCGGTGCTGGTTACACTGGGATTCCACGCTTTGGAGCACAGGGAGTCGACGCTATGTACTTCACCACACCTAGAGTCGCTCTCAGGCCACGTCAGATCTATGTGGATCGTCGTTCTACGTACTTTCGTGGGCGTGCTCCTCACCGTACCTCTCGTCGTACTACTCACCGCCGTCCTGCGTGATGAGCATGGGAGTACCGATGTATCCATTCTTAGCTATGTTTAGTTATTCATTGGCATTTGAACCATTTATGGTGTGTTGGATATACTGATGTATTTGAACATGTGATGATGTACCTGTTGGTTATCTATTCATGCGTCGGAATAATCTCTCTTTCGGTTTCCAAGTCTATCCTTTTCTATTGTTGTGCTAAAATGCATGTCTATTCAGGATGCCGCCAACAAGGAACAACCCGCCTGAGCCACCGCCAATCACGGAGCTGTTGACTCAGATGACTCAGGTCGTGACGCAGATGGCCCAGTTCCAGGCTAATCAGCACAACAACCAGAACGCTCCACGAGTCAGTATCAAGGAGTTTCTGAGTCTGGGGCCGAGAGCTTTCGTGGCAACACGCGAGCCTCTGGATGCTGCTGACTGGATCCGTGAGATGGCCTAGGCTCTGGACATTGCTCACGTTGCTGAGGAAGACAAGGTCAAGTATGCCTCCTACCTACTGAAGGGTCAGGCAGCTACTTGGTGGGAGAACTACTAGACCATGAGAGCTGGCTACCCAATCATCTGGGGTTGTTTCAAGGAAGCTTTCCTGAAGCACCACATTCCAGATGGTCTCATGGAAAGGATGCGTGAAGAGTTTTGCTCACTCAAGCAGGGCAAGCTGGACGTCATTGGCTATCAGAGTGAGTTCAATCGCCTCGCTCGTTACGCTGGTGATGAGGTGTCCACTGAGGCTAAGAAGATGGCAAGGTTCCGCAGAGGTTTTAACCCGGAACTCAAGTACGCCCTCACCAACATCAAGGCCAAAGACTTCGAGGAGCTCGTGAACACCGCGCTCAATGAAGAAAATGGGCGCAAGGCGTTCGAGGAGTCTCGGAAGCACTCGCGTGAGGGTGGTTCCTCCTCCAACATGACCACCCCTCCGCAGAAGCGCCACATCTGGGTGCCAAATGCTGCTGTCACTCGGGCTCCATACGCCCAAGCTTCTCCAGGCTTCGCTCCCCGCCCACCCAACCCAGCTCAGATGCACGCTTAGAGGTTTTCAATGGGGCAGCCAAGGCCAGATCCTCCTCGTGTCGTCACTTGCTTCAAATGCAAGCAGACGGGGCACTACGCTGACAAGTGCACTCAGAGGCAGCTACCTCCACCACCACCTCGTCCCAACACAAACCAGGCAATGGTGCGTGCTCCCCCGGCTAAAGCCTTCAACTCCAACAACAGGCCTGTCGGGAGGACCGCGAGGGTGAATCATGTCAAGGTCGACAAAGCTGAGGAAGCTACTGACGTCGTTCTCGGTACATTCCCCGTAAACTCTAACCCAGCTAAAGTGTTGTTTGATACCAGAGCATCGCATTCTTTTGTGTCAAAGATCTTTGCGACAGCAATTAAGCTCCCCTTTGTTGGTTTGGGTTCCCCGCTAGTAGTAAACTCCCCTGGAGCAACTATGCAAACTTCCAAGATCAGCCATGAAAATCAGATTCTAATTGGAGGTCACATATTCCTTGCTTCTCTCATTCTGCTTGGCAATTCTGACATTGATGTCATTCTGGGCATGGATTGGTTGAAGGCTAATAAAGCTACGATTGACTGTGCTCGGAAGTCAATAGCTCTGTTCCACCCTTCTGGCCAGATAGTCTATTCTCCAAATGAATCAAGTTCTGTTCAGCTTTACACCCTCGATGCTAAACCTCTACCTCTACTTGAAAATGTTCCGGTGGTTTGTGAATTCCCTGACGTCTTTCCAGAAGAGTTGCCAGGGATGCCTCCGGACAGAGCAGTTGAGTTCGTGATCGAGCTTGAACCAGGTACTGCTCCAATCTCTAAGCATCCATACAAGATAGCTCCTCCTGAACTGAAATTGTTGAAGGAGCAAATCGATATGTACATGGAAAAAGGTTACATTCAACCTAGTTCCTCGGCTTGGGGTTGCCCAACTCTGTTTGTTGCGAAGAAGGATCAAACAAAGAGACTCGTTGTTGACTATCGTCCTCTTAACGAGAAAACCATCAAAAACAAGTATCCAATTCCTCGTATCGATGATCTTTTTGATCAACTTGCTGGAGCCTCAATATTCTCAAAGTTGGACTTGAGGATGGGTTACCATCAAATAAAGATAAGAAAGGAAGATATTCCAAAAACAGCTTTCACCACTCGGTACGGTCTATATGAATACACCGTCATGTCCTTTGGTCTCACCAATGCACCGGCGACCTTCTCTCGACTCATGAATTCTGTCTTCAATGAGTACCTCGACAAGTTCGTTGTGGTATATCTCGATGACATCCTTGTCTACTCAAAATCCGAGGAAGAGCATGAAGAACATCTTCGTCTCACTCTCATGAAACTTCGCGAGCATCGTCTATATGCCAAATTCTCCAAATGTGAGTTCTGGATTCCAGAAGTTGCTTACCTTGGTCATGTCATCTCTGCCAAGGGCATAGCCATTGATCCAGAAAAGGTTAAAGCAATTGTTGATTGGAAACCTCCTAAGACGGTGAAGCAAGTAAGAAGTTTTCTTGGCTTGGATAGCTATTGCCGTCGTTTCGTCCAAAACTTTTCCAAGATTGCCAAACCTCTCACTGATCTCACAAAGAAGGACAAGAAGTTCGTTTGGTCTCCACAGTGTGATGAAATTTTCAATCTCCTGAAGACAAAACTCACTTCTACACCAGTTCTGGTTGGCCCAGATACTACCAAACCTTTCCAGATATTCTGCGATGCATCTCTCCAAGGTCTAGGTGCAGTTCTTATGCAAGAACGTCAAGTTGTGGCTTATGCTTCACGTCAGTTGAATGCACATGAGCAAAACTATCCCACACATGACCTAGAACTTGCAGCAGTTGTGTTTGCCCTCAAGAAATGGAGACAATACTTGTTGGGTAATCGCATTGAAATCTTTTCCGATCATAAGAGTCTGAAATACATCTTCACTCAACCAGGTCTAAACCTCAGGCAAAGGAGATGGATTGAAAAGATTAAAGACTTTGATCTCACCATTTCTTACACTCCAGGCAAGGCTAATGTTATGGCCGATGCTCTCAGTCGCAAGTCGTATTGCAATAATCTCATGATCATGGAAAGCCAACCTCCACTTCATGAAGAATTCCAGAAGCTGAACCTTGGTCTTGTTCCTCAAGGCTATCTTGCTAGCTTGACAACTAGTCCAACTCTCGAGGACAAGATTCGTTCTGAACAACTTCGTGATGCTGAAATCAAGAAGATGGTAGAACACATTAAAGAAGGCAAGGAGAAATTTAAGTCCTTCTCAATTGATGACAAGGGAACTGTGTTCTTCGAAGGACGCATTGCAGTTCCTCAAGTTCAAAGTCTCAAAGATGTCATTCTCAAGGAGGCTCATGAAACTCCTCTTACCATTCACCCTGGTAGTACAAAGATGTACCAGGATCTCAAGACCCTGTATTGGTGGCCTGGCATGAAACGTGAAATTGCTCAATACGTTTCTGAATGCGACGTTTGTCAACGTGTTAAGGCAGTCCATCATAAAACAGCCGGTCTACTCCAACCTCTGAAAATCCCTGAGTGGAAGTGGGACATGATTGAAATGGACTTCGTCACTGGTTTTCCAAAGTCCAAGAAGGGCAACGATGCAATCTTCGTTGTTATTGATCGTCTCACTAAAGTAGCTCACTTCTTTGCTGTCAAAGAAACAATCTCAGCTAGCCAGTTAGCAGAGCTCTACACAGCAAAGATTGTTCCTCTTCATGGTGTTCCATTAAAAATAAGCTTAGACCGTGGAAGCATATTCACTTCTCATTTCTGGAAAAGCTTTCAAGAAGCATTGGGCACCAAACTTCTGTTCAGCACAGCTTATCACCCTCAGTCTCAGGGGCAAGTCGAAAGGGTCAATCAGATTCTCGAGGATATGCTCAGAGCATGTGGTCTCTCCTTTGGCATGAAATGGGAGGATTGCCTTCCATATGCTGAATTCTCCTACAACAACAGCTACCAGGCAAGCCTAGGCATGGCACCATTTGAGGCTCTCTATGGCCGCAGATGCAGGAGTCCAATCAATTGGTCTGGAGCTGGTGAACGTTCACTCTTAGGCCCTGACATTGTTAAGGAAGCCGAAGAGAAAGTTCGTATCATTCGTGACAATCTCAAGATTGCTCAGTCTCGTCAGAAAAGCTACTATGACGGCAAGCACAGGGATATGATCTATGCACCTGGTGACAAGGCATATCTCCGTGTAACTCCCCTCAGAGGCACTCATCGTTTTGGTGTGAAAGGAAAGCTTGCACCAAGATACATTGGTCCTTTCAACATTCTCTCAAGGCGTGCGGAAAATGCCTATCGTCTTGAACTTCCAGAAAAACTATCCAAGGTGCACGATGTGTTTCACGTGTCACAGCTCAAGAGGTGTTTCAAAGATCCAGATCGTGCAGTTGATCATGATTCCATTGTACTGCAAGAAGATCTATCTTATGAGGAGCACCCTGTTCGTATTTTCGATGAGACCGAGCGTAAGACTCGCAACAAGAGCACCAAGTTCTTGAAAGTGCAATGGTCGCATCATTCCGATAAAGAGGCAACGTGGGAGACCGAAGAGGATCTTCGCAAGAAGTATCCGGACCTTTTCCTTTCTCAGTAGGAATCTCGGGGCGCGATTCCTTCAAGGGGGGCGTTTTGTAACATCCCAAGTATGAAAAACCATCCATAGAATGTTTTTTTCTTGTTTTATTAAAGTTTTGCATCATGTCATCATACTCATTTCTTCATTGCATTTGTTTCCTTCTTGTTTGCATCTGTTTTTATTTGTTTTCACAATGGAAATTCAAACAATATTCAACCTTTGTTTCATACTTGTTATGTTACAATCTTTTTCAAATAAAAAGTTCAGCTCAAAACCTCATTTGTTTCCAATTAATCCATAAGGTTCAACTATTAAAAATGGTGGCTTTTAATCAATCAATTAATTCCATGTTATTCAAAATTCAAATCAAATCACAAACAGCACCCAATTGGAAATTATGGAAATTACCAAAACATTTTCTAATCATTTGTTCTAATTAAACAATAGGGTTCACCCTATTTAAAATTTTGTTTCAATAATCACTTAAACTCAAATTCATTCAAATTTGAACCATTTTTACAAACAGCAAGTTTTTGAACTTTTGGAAAAACAAAATTGGTCAAGTGGTTGCTAATACATATTTAAACAATACCAAATTTTCTCAAATTTTTCCTAGCCCTAAAACTTATCTTTTTCTTCGATTTCCAATTCTGCAAAAAAAAAATAAACAGAACAAAAAAATTTAAAAAGAAAAAACGCGCGCTAGGGGCAGTGGGCTGCGCCCAGCCCACCTTTTCCTTCTCCCCGCGCGGCCCGGTACCCCTTCGAGCCCCTCCTCCTTCTTCTAACAGTACGACACGCCATCGGGCGGTGCCACGGCGGCAGCAGTAACACGCCGACGGCCATCCTCGCCCCTAGACCCCTATAAGAGCCACCCTAGACCTCCCTGCGCAGCCCTAACCTAGCCCCTACCCTATCCCCTCGAGCGCCACCGCCGTTTCCTCTCTCGCTGCCGCATTTTCCCCTCTCTGCAACCTCACCGGAGCGCGCCACCTCTGAACCCATGGACGCCGCCGCCGTTGCAGCCTTCCTCCTCCCTGGCTGACAGCGGGAATCGGTCCGCCGCAGTTTCCTCGTCGTCGTTGACACCCAGCGTGCACGGAGGGAGCCCACAGCGACGCCGCCATCCTCTCCCTTGCCGCCGGCGACAGCAAACTACCCCGAGCCGCTGCGACGACTACATCGCCGGTGAGCATCACCGTGTCCTCCACCTCCTCTCTCTGCTTGCGCGAACACCACGCGCTGCACGCATCCACCACCCACGAGCCAGCAGCAGCACGGCACAGCACCGCCACGAGCAGAGATCGCCGCCGACGTTTCCTCCCTGTCAAGTTCTGAACTTTGTTCAGTTAAAAAAAATTCAGTTAACGGAGTGGAACCTTAACCTGTACGCGTCCCCTTACCTGACAAAACGGAACGAGCACCGCAGTGGTTGCACGCTGTTGCGCGCGCGCCCAGGGCGCAGGATCGAGTCCTGCCCCGCGCGAATAAATCCCCACACTTTTTCGTTGGGCAGCTGATAGGTGTGGCCCACCTGTAAGTGGCAGGTGCTGCCACGTGAGCGCCACGCAGCCCTTGGGCCCTCTGTCAGTGGCATTGGCTGGCCACTGCGGAGTAACAAAAGAATTTCAGCCTTTTCTTTTTTCAGTTTAACTCCTTTTAAATTATAGATTAGTCCCTGAAACTAAATTGCTAATAACTTTTATTTTACAACTCCAAATAATAAAAGTAAAATATGTTTGTTGAACCAAATTTAATTATCTATCTATTTAAACCATTTGTATTCTGTTTTGAATAAATTCAAATGCATTCAAATTTTAAATTCAAACAATTCATTTGTAATTTGAATAATTGCATAATTAATTCATACTTAATCCAAATAATGCAAATAAAATATGTTTTCCATGCCATTTTGAACCCTCTTTTCAAATATAAATTTTGTTTCATGTTTTGAACAATTAAAATTGCTTAAATAATTTAAACCTTGTTTAAATCATTTAAATTTGCTAAATTCATAACTTGCTCAAATTAAATTATTTTTGAACATATAAAATATGTTTTCAAACCAGAAAAGTATAACCTTTTCAAATATGAAATTGTTTTAATTTTTTCAACAAATAAAAGTTCAAATAAATTCATACTTGAATTTAATTCATTTAAATCTTGTTTGACTTGTTTAATTCATAAATAATTCATCCTAATTCCTTTTTCAATAATTGAAACATGTAATCCACCTAAAATTTTATGTTCTTTTCAAATATGAACTTTGTTATTTGTTTTGAACAATTTAAATTGCTGAAAACAACAAATGCTTGTGTAACACCTTTAAGGATCCAAAATTCCATAACTTAATAAATAAAATTCCAAACTTGGTAAACCTTATTTCAAAATTGATTCTATTGTTGTTATTTTTCTGTTTTCCTCATCCATGCATCATACTAATCCACTTTCACATGTTGGTTAGTTGTAAAACAATTGTTTCGACCATAATTCATGGGCTTTTCATATGCAACTCAAATTGCATGTGGGTCCATTTAATCATGTTGTTACCATGTCAACTAGTTTATTTTGATGCATCAATTAATATGGTCATGCATCATCCCATGTTTGTGCACTATGCCATGTTATTGATTGTTTATCTCTTTGCGTTGTTTGTTTGCTTCTTCTCGGATAGACGACGACGTTGAGACAGACGAGCCTTACGACACCCCTTCTGAGGAACTAGCTCAGTACCAGGCTGCTGAGTTTGCAGGCAAGTTATCACTCACATGAACCATTGTGTTCCTTTCAACATTGGTTACCGATACTTTCCATTGTCTATTTCTGCTAGCCCTATGAATAGTTGTTTCTGTTACGAACCTATCACATGTTACCCTTTAACCCTGATATTGCCTCACCTCCACACCTATAACCCCTTTGCTTGTTGCCCGTGTCTTACTAGCATGCTTAGGGTTGTTTTTGCTCGAGTCTGTTACCCGTTACCTTCTGTTATTATATTTCTATTATGTTCTGGGGATCGATGTTAAACAACAACCTGTTAATCTTGAGGTAATAATAATTTGCTGATAAGGCACCGGCAGGAGGCCCGGCGTGGTTTTGAGGCCTGCTAGTGTCGACCCTAATTAGGAAAAGGGTCTTGTCTACTGATCCATGATGAGCGCACTATCCGCATGTGGGAAGCGTGTATGGGCGCCCCCCTCAATTTGATTCGATTCGCATCTCGTCCAAATCGCCACACTTAGTTCGGGCTTTCCATTTGATGCACGCATATGCAGGTACGAACCCGAGGCCAGGGTGGAACTTTTGTAGTCGGCATTTAGGGCGGCGTGGTCTTCCAGTGCTATGAGGGTCCCCTTTTCTTCGTGGGGCTCGATTAGCCGCGCACGCACAGCACGTGGTTCTTTGGGCTTGATGCGAAGAAGAGTTGAGTTGTGTTGAGTGCCCCGCTTGGTGGAAGGGCCCTTCCATCTGGCGGGTTATTCTTACGTGTACGGCTAAATTGGTGCACCCCTGCAGGGATAAATCTTCTCGAGAAGCCGTGTTTTACGCGGTTATGGTTGACTTGGTGAAAGTACTGGCTAACAAGTACTCAGAACAACTTACACCTAACTGATGATAACTTGACTAGTAATAGGCTTATGGACACAACAACTTGATCCATCATTAATCCAACTGTGTGAGTTATCCTCGGATTGCTTCTTTGGATAAGGGGCGAGATCCAGGATGGGTTTGTTTGGTGGTTAGTTATAGTTGGTTACGATACGCTCTCTTATCTTCTTTCTGTTAGCCGGAAGTGTTAGTAACTCTGTAGTTGGTTAGAGCAGCCAGTTGCAGCATCTTTTGTATTTCCCCTTTCTTCCGTTGAACCCAAGGCATCTGTGCTTGGTGTTGACGGGCTACATTTTGGTGAACTGTGAGTCTTGCTTGCCAGTACGTTTATGTACTGACCCCTTTGGGGCTGTGGTTTCCGCAGACTACGCTTACGAGGATCCCCGTGACGGCTACTACGTGGAGTTTGACGAGGCTGCTGACGAGTAGATAGCGGACCTGGGCAGGATCCGAGACATCGTGGATGGGCTCCGTCTTTTCGTTTTTCCGGCTTCTTAAGCCTATTTGGATTTTGTCTGTACTCAGACCTTTTGAATGCTTCCGCTGAGATGTAATGATGTTATGTTGGGACATGTGTTCTCTGGATGATTGTATTTGCTATCTCTGCTCTAGTGAGAGCTATTTGCAACTTATTTCCATTTTTTGTGTCCTAGAGATATGGTGTGTTATCATTCTGTTAAACGCTGTTGACGTACCATGTGTGTATGGTATGAAGTACGTCAAAGGTAGTATCCTGATTTGTATGGGATGGTTTACGGAGACGATGAACAGTAGGGGTTGGTTGTCACACATACGTGTGTTGGCCTACTCGTAAGAGATGCGGGTGCCGGTAAGCCCCGTAATCCAATCAACTACTGCTCAACGGAACTGCGAGTATCCTCTAGAAGTCTGGGTGCGACAGCATCGATATCTATAATAGATGGATTGAAGCGCCTTATATGATTGAAGCCAAATTACATAGATGAAATATTGAAGTAAATCAATATCGAAATGACAAGAAGGAGTTCTAGTCACATGGAAAATAATTGAGCAAGATTCAAGTGTTTTGACACATAAATAGCATCATTGAAATTGAGATTTCTAAGTCATGTCTCCATGCTATGTACACAACCAGATGAGTCCTATGCTATAAAAATGTTATAGCAAGATAATTCATATGATGATTAGACAAAAGTGGGAGAGATCCTTGTGTCATTTTAGAAATTATAAGGATATGTTTTCCCATGTAGTAATGACAAAATGTTAGTTGTAATATGTTACACTAATAGTCTTGTCATATATTCAAATAAATTTATCTCAATTAAAATACGTGATGAAGGGTAGCACAATAGGCTGGAAGAAAGTTCCATGCTGGATTTGAAAGAGTTTCAAAATTAAAATATTGTCACAGATACTACAACAAAGGCTAAAGTATATCCTTGTGTTGACAACTGATAGTAAGCGTATTTTGTGTCAAAGAGTTCTTTATTGAACTTGGTGAATTTCCAAGAACGCTGACACTATGAAGCTACATTTTCACAATGTTAGTAATATTAGTTTAAGCTGAGGAATTAAGGTATCACCAGAACTTGGTGAATTTCCAAGAATGCTAACACTATGAAGCTACATTTTCACAATGTTAGTGACATTAGTTTACGCTGAGGAATCAAGGTTTCACCGATTGACCATATATATATATACAAAGCCATCTCATTAGAGAATGGGTGATGCGTGTAGACGCAAAGAACATGCAAATACAATAGGACCTGAACAGTTCAGATCTTTTTGATGATGTTTACCACATGAGAAGCATGGTAATAACACTGGAACGCCATATGTGTTAAGTGCTTACAGACTAGATTATGGACTCTAGTGCAAGTGGGAGACTGAAGGGAATATGCCCGAGAGGCAATAATAAAATGGTTATTATCTTATTCCTTGTTTATGATGAATGTTTATTTCTCATGCTAGAATTGTATTAACCAGAAACATTGATACATGTGTTTTTAATAAACAAACAATGGTTCCTAGTAAAGCCTCTCTTTTAACTAGCTCGTTGATTAATAGATGATCAAGGTTTCCTGATCATGAACATTGGATGTTGTTAATAACGGGATCATGTCATTAGAAGAATGATGTGATGAACATATATCCAAAGTGAATATAGCAATGCTATCAAGTCATTAAGTTTACATTGTTATATCAAACATACGAAGTAACTTATTCCTTAAACCATGAGATCATGTCAATCACTGATACCGGAAGGGTGCTTTGATGTCATCAAACATCATACCATAACAGGGTGACTATAAAGGTGCCGTTAGGTATTCGGAAAGTATTAGTTGAGGATCATGGATCAAGAGTGGGATTTATCCATCCAAATGACGGAGAGATATACTCTGGGCCCTCTCGGTGATATCACATCGACACCACTTGCAAGCACGTGATATGATCACAAGGATGTTATATCATGGGAACGAGAAAAGAGTACTTGTCGGTAACGAGATTGAACAAGGTATGGTTGATACCAATGATCGAATCTCGGATAAGTAAAATATTCCGAGACAAAGGGAATTAGTCATGACGTTGATGGTTCACACGATCACGAGAGTAATCGTTGAATATATAGGAGTCATCACGGATCTCCAGATCCCGCAGTTGATTATTGATAGGAGAGGATTCTCGATCATGTCTATGTTATTCGCGAACCGTAGGGTGACACACTTAAGGTTCGATAATGCATTTGAGAGGATACATAATAACGAAGAATGTTTTGAGCAGCACCGAAATTGTTTCGGGGAATATTGAAATAGTCACCGGAATTGTTTCGGGGAATATTGAAATACTTCAAGGTGGTATATGTTAATGTTTGATTAACAAATAGTTCAAGGGGGTAAGTGTTAATGTTTGTTAATAGGATTAACAAATGTTAAAATAAATAAATGAAATTGTTTTATTTATTTATTAAAGAAAACCCTTGGAATTTTGAGAGGGAATTGATGGGAGAATGAGTGGGTTGAGTGGAGACTCCACCCACATGATGAGGGGAGAGGTGGAGGCACCAAAAATTCGTGGCTGCCTCCCCCTCCTATATAAAGAGGGGTTGGACCTCCCTGGCCACACACACTTGGTGTCATCTTCACTTCCTCTCCACCCGCTGCTCCATTCCATGGTCTCCGGCTTGGCGAAGCCCTGACCGTGGGATTCTTCACCACCACCACGCCGTCGTGCTGCTGGAGTTCCGAGGAATCCTCTACTTCCGCGCTCCGCTGGATCGAGTGAACGGAGGTCGTCATCAACCGTACGTGTGACCGATCACGGAGACACCGCCGGATTTCGGTGCACATCTTCTCGCTATCGGGATCGGTGTGAGTACGACTACACGCACAACGAGATTTGATCTCGTAACTCTTTGTGTCTTCGAGGGTATGTGTTCTCCTTAACCCTCTCTTTGCCCGTTGCACTTCGTCTCCTAGATTAGATGTTGGCCTTTCGGGTGTCTCTCGCGTAGGAAATTTTTTGTTTTCTATGCAACGACCCCTTCAATTGGTAAAGGCTATGAGTGCGGAGGCTTGTTCCGCTTGTCCTTGTCAGATATTTGCACCAAAGTTATTAATCATCTTTGCCACGATGATGATTCCAATGTTTGGCATTCACGACTTTGTCATATTAATTTTGGTTGCATGACGTGATTAGAAAATATGAGTTTAGTTCCGAAATTCAGTACTATTAAAGGTTCCAAATGTCAACTGTGTGTTCAAGCTAAGCATCCTCGCAAATCTCATAAGACTGCGGAGGCAAGATACTTGGCACCACTAGAACTTATACATTCTGATCTTTGCGAGATCAATGGCGTATTGACAAAAGATGGATAGAAATATTTCATGACACTAATTGATGACTCCACTAGATATTGTTATGTGTATCTTCTGAAATCTAAAGATGAAGCTTTAACTTATTTCAAGAACTATAAGGCCGAAGCTGAGAACCAGCTTGATCGTAAAATCAAACGGCTTAGGTCTGATCGTGGTGGAGAGTATTTTTCCAACGAGTTTAATTATTTTTGTGCTGAACATGGTATTATTCACAAGAGGACACCTCCCTACTCACCTCAGTCAAATGGGGGTGGCTGAAAGAAAGAACCGAACGCTGTCTGATTTGGTTAACGCCATGTTATATACTTCGGGTATCTCCAAGGCATGGTGGGGGGAGGCGCTAATGACTGCATGTCACATGTCCTAAACCGAGTTCCCACAAAGAATAAAACCATTACTCCATTTGAAGAATGGGAAAGGAAAAGGTCGAAACTCTCCTACCTACGTACTTGGGGTTGTTTGGGGAAAGTCAATATACCAATTCCCAAGAAGCGCAAGCTTGGACCAAAAACCATAGATTGTGTTCTTCTGGGCTATGCTTTCAATAGCATTGGTTATAGATTTTTAATAGTAAAATCTGAGGTATCCGACATGCATGTTGGTACGATTATGGATTCGAATGATGCGACTTTCTTTGAGAACATATTTCCTATGAAGGATATGACTAGCTCATCAAATCAGGAGAAACATGTTTCATCTAGTCAGGAATTAGCTGAGATTTCTGAACCCACCATTCCGATAGAACACGTTGAGAATCCTAAGGAGGATGACAATGAAGTTCCTGTAAGGAGCAAGAGACAGAGGACTGCAAAGTCCTTTGGTAATGACTTCATTGTGTACCTCATGGATGACACACCGAGGACCATTTCAGACGCCTATGCATCTCTTGATGCTGACTAATGGAAGGAGGTTGTCCGTTGCGAGATGGATTCCATCTTGGCTAACGGAACCTGGGAAATCACTGATCGTCCTTATGGGTGTAAACCTGTAGGATGTAAGTGGGTGTTCAAGAAAAAGCTTAGGCCTGATGGTACAATTGAGAATTACAAGGCAAGGCTTGTGGCCAAGGGTTATACCCAGAAAGAAGGTGAAGACTTCTTTGATACTTACTCACCTGTGGCTAGATTGACCACTATTCATGTGCTACTTTCACTTGCTGCCTCGCACGGTTTTCTCGTTCACCAAATGGACGTTAAGACGGCTTTCCTTAATGGAGAGATGGACGAGGAAATTTATAGGGATCAACCAGATGGTTTTGTAGTACCCAGCTAGGAAGGCAAGGTGTGCAAGTTATTGAAGTCATTCTACGGCCTCAAGCAAGCACCTAAGCAATGGCATGAGAAGTTCGAAAGGACTTTGACTGCTAAAGGCTTTGTTGTAAACGAAGCTGACAAGTGTGTGTATTATCGCCATGGTGGGGGCGAGGGAGTTATTCTATGTTTATATGTCGACGACATATTGATCTTTGGGACCAATCTTGATTTAATCAAGGACGTTAAGGATTTCTTATTATGCTGTTTTGAGATGAAGGATCTAGGAGTAGCTGATGTTATCTTGAATATCAAGCTGCTGAGAGATGATAATGGTGGGATCAGACTGCTTCAATCTCACTATGTGGAAAAGGTCTTGAGTCGATTCGGGTATAGTGACTGCAAGCCTTCTTCAACTCCAAATGATGCTAGTGTGTTGCTTCGAAAGAATCGACAGATTACTAGAGATCAACTGAGGTATTCTCAGATTATAGGCTCGCTTATGTATTTGGCGAGTGACACGAGGCCTGACATCTCTTTTGCTGTGATCAGATTAAGCCGGTTTGTTTCCAATCCGGGAGATGATCATTGGCGTGCGCTTGAGAGAGTTATGCGCTATTTAAAAGGCACTGCGAGCTGTGGAATTCACTATACCGGAAACCCGAGGGTTCTGGAAGGATATAGTGATTCTAATTGGATATCTGATGCTGATGAGCTTAAGGCCACTAGTGGTTATGTTTTTACACTTGGTGGTGGCGTTGTTTCTTGGAAGTCTTGCAAGCAGACCATCTTAACGAGATCAACTATGGAAGCAGAACTCGCAGCATTAGACACAGCCACTGTTGAAGCAGAGTTGCTTCGTGAGCTCTTGATGGACTTGCCTGTGGTTGAAAAACCAATACCTGCAATCCTAATGAACTGTGAGAATCAAACTGTGATCATTAAAGTGAATAGTTCTAAGGACAATGCGAAGTCATTAAGACATGTGAAGAGGAGATTGAAATCTGTCAGAAAATTGAAGAACTCCGGAGTTGTTGCGTTGGATTATATCCAAACATCTATGTACTTGGCATATCCCTTCACAAAGGGTTTATCACGGAATGTGATAGATAATGCATCGAGGGAGATGGGTTTGAAACCCACGGTATGAGTTGTCCACAGTGGTAACCCACTCTATGTGGTCGGAGATCCCGTGAATTAGAAGTGGGAGACAAGTTGTTGGTCGGCTGTGAGAAGAGCATCCTATATTTTATCCCACTCCATGAAGATGCAATACTCTCCTATTCTGTATGGTAGGTTGACATTTGTCTTAATGTATTCCAAGTGGCTTATTTGTATAAGCAGAGATGTGTCATGTAGAACATCTCCTGAGGAACTCGCCTATATGAGTCTGACTGTTAAACGTCGAAGTCTATGAGAATCGAGTGCTCTCTAATAAACTCATGAAAGGCCTTCGGAGTATGACAACATTAGCGATCTTTTTATACATTAAATCAGACGCAAAAATACTAGATATTGTTATGTCTATCCTATTATGTAGAGCCAAAATTATTAAGACGCCTTTTTATACATTAAATTGCCACAATATAACAAGGAGAATCTGAAGAGCAATGCAAAATGGTATGCTTATAAGTTCTCTAACTAAAATACACAGCTATATACATATGATAAAATATAAAGTTGCAAACTCGCTCCATCCCACAAAGAGCTTCTACGTTTCATCAAAAGTCAAAATATCTCAAGTTCAACCAAATCTAATAAGAATATACATTTACTTATAAACCAAATAGGTAAATCATGAAAATACATTTCATCGTCATTAGTATAATAATACTAATTTTGTGGCCCAGATGTTGCTATTTTTTTGTATAAAAATGCTCAAACTTAAAAAAAAAACTTTGACTTTCCAAGAAAATTGGAAGTCCATCCTTTCTGAGATGGAGGGAGTATGATGTATTGGTCGGGTTTGATGTTGACAAGACTCTCCAGGCCAATTGTCCATTACTTATTTGTTTTGAATCAATGTTGTTTTCCTCTTCATGTTGGTTTCATCCGTACTGATGTTAAACCCATCAGGTTGGCAGCATCCTTAATGAGTCTGATGGACTCGGTGAAGTCGTCTAATAGTAAATGGTAGTCTGGAAATTGTTCATCATCAACAGCTAGAACTATCTTGATAGTGCTATCGTAATTAAGATAGTGCACAGTTAGAGCCTACAAAAGAGAATCATACAATTCAGTATAAAATAGTGTAACGAATGAAATTATTGGTTTCACTTTTATTGTCTTGTTTTGCTTATGAATAACTTAACTTTCTCAAATAAAATGAGAAAATGTACACTCCATCTTACATAGATGGGTCAACAGATTCACAAAGATTCCATGTGGTATTTGAGATTATTTATGTACAGTTGGATCCATACCTACAGTAAATGAAACAGTTCATGGGGTTCTTATTTATAATGAAATTGTGTTACAAAACTACTGATATTTTTAAAAGTTCTCCCACTTGATCCCTACGTGGCCATATATTCAGGGTTTGGACACGTGCATATGTCTATACTCAGCGTGCAACAACTTTTAGATGGTATCACGAGATACATTCAACAACCATGGATGATGATCTAGCAATATGATATGTGCAATGAGTCTATATTTCTTATTGTATTCGGTTGTCTGTTGCATTCGAAGAATCTATTTTTTCCATAGAAAAGTAACATACACTAGTATCATGCATATGGGGAGGCATTTTAGCTCCCGAGCTCACATGGTACCATCCAATTAAAAATCCGAAAAAAGTAGTGAAACATCTAAAATTATCTGTAAAAAAATCCCAACAAATATATACAAGTTTACTATAGTAGTGCAAATTTTCATAATGAAATGATATTTGTAGTGCCCCATACAAAAAATATCAGTGTTCTAAAAATTATATTTTAAAATCTCATTTTGGTCAGTGATTTTTCTTTTTTCACAGGGCACCAAACATTTCATTTCATCATGAAAGTTTGCACATCTCTAGTAAAGTTGTATATATTTTTTTGGATTTTTCCGGAACTTTTTAAAATGTTTTACTATTTGTTATCAAGCAGGACCATGTGAGCTTTGGAGCCTATGTGAATTTCTGCATTCATATGATATTATTCTATATTACTATGTCAATGGTGGATAGTAACATATATCCGGTATCATGTTATATTGTATTTATTAGTTGGTAGACTCATTTTATTTTGAAATATGTTATGTTACAATATCATATCATGATACCACTACTCCCTCTCTCATCATTAAATGTTTTACCACATCGGTTTTTTGCCAACATGAAATTCATAATACTACTTATGATATTCCCACTATAGCTATCTTTTGGTAAATAGGAAGAGCTTTCCTTTTTTTTTCTTCATTCTCCCTCCTTCATAAATAATGTAATTCATATGAGACTTTCTGAAAGTAAAACAGTGTAAACTTTGACCACCTTTATGTTGGGAATATGCCCTAGAGGCAATCATGTATGATATAATTCCCACTGTATTCATAAAGTTATTAAGTTGTCCTTGTTTTGAACATCTGATATATATCATTGAATATGTGATTTGATTGTGGAACTATGTATTCATGTTGTTCATACTAAATTGTCCTTAGTCATTTAGGTTGTGCTGGACACACACCCTAGACTAATGTGAGTGTTGGCTGATGACACGGTTCCACTTGTCATGGGCATGGTGATGCCATTCCAACGTTCACGGACTTGGCTAAAGAGTTTAGCAAGTCGGACTGACCCACATTGAGATGCAACGATCAAGTCGTCATTTGCATGTCTCAATCAATGTAATCCTTAGACCTGAGGTTGTCGCACAATCCGAGTTGTGGATCACCGACTTAGGTTCTGTCAAACGTTGTTCTGTGACAAGGCAACTATAAAGGCAGAGTTCGGGTCGAATGAGAAGCAAGCTGCGTGATGTGGATAATCAAGATGGGATTTTGCCCCTCCTAATGGAGAGATATTCTCTGGGCCCTCTCGAGTGATATGATTCAGGAAGCATGGCCATGCGCGACTCAGTTAAGTGTTAACTGTGTCGATTGACTAAGAGTTAGTCAGATGAATCACATATCACGGATCGAGAAGAGAGTTGAGCTATTTAAGGGATGACGATAAATCGCCTATAGCTCGACAAGGTATATCGTGAGGCAAAAAGGACTAAGATGAATATCACATTGAAAGGTATGTCGTCATGACTCAATGGTACTTGGGAGTCGGCACGTTCTGCTAGGAGCCGCTACCGATTGATCGATTGGGAGTTGGACTCCAATCGTGTCCAAGTCGCCATGAGCCTGCAGGGTCGCACACTTAAGAGCGGGAGCAAGTATTGGTTGGGTTGGACCCGAACCGGAAATGGACTGAGTTAGTGAGTCGGACTCACAGAGGGAATGGGCCACAAGTGTTGTGCAGCCCATTACCATACGCTATATAAAGAGGGGCGCAGGTTGCCCAACGGGCACGTTAGTCCACTCTCCCATGCGTTGGGAACCCTAGCCCCACTCAGTCCAGCCGTCGCACCAGACCTAGCAGTCTGCCGTCGGAGCTCCTCCTCGTACGTGTGGATACCGGCAGAGGTGCTGTACGTTCAGCACTTCGACGTTCGAGGGATTGGATCGGCCCGATCGGATCGTGGGACTGCACTGCCCCGACGCGCTGCATCGATAATCCGCACCTGCGCGTCTAGTGGTAATACTCGTGGTCTTCTACCTCGGCTAGATCTTGGGAGCATTGCGTAGGAAAAGTTTTCGTTTATCTCCACGCGCCCCAACAGTGGTATCAGAGCGGTAGCTTCTGGTATTAGGCCCGAGATCCGTACATATGTGATATGTAGTTAGCGTTAGATGTGATCTAATTGCTGTTTTGGTGGTCGGTCTATGAGATAGATCGGTTTTGTACAAGGTTGATTGGATCAATCGTACTCGGGGTTAATGGATGATCAGGTTTCCGTGATCATACTGCTAAGGTCGTGGAACAACTTACCCCTACCGGTCGAACCGGAATACGGATCAAAGAGTTTGGTCGAAGCGGGACCGCCGGCTTCGCCCTGTCGTAGCGCCTTAGATGTCGTTGCGAGTTTCACAACGCCGGTAGATATTGTATCTATGCATAACTTGTTTTTTGCAGGAAGTTGTGAATGGTATGGCCTATGTGCATGTGATGTGTGTAATCCATACATGATCTGCGTATCATGTTTATGTCAGCCGGCTGGAGCCTAGGTGCTGTCATTTTATTGTATACCGGCCTGCGTGTCGGATTCTCTATGTAAATTTTGATTTACTAGCTAGTGTAGCTTGTTGGAGAACCCGGAAGGCATGCAAGTCGATGTACAAGTCGGCTACATGGAGTAAGATGGCACGTGACAAGAGTTGGCACGAGTCGACTTACAAGCTTCGTGGAGATGGAGATCACCATGAAGAGAGCCATACCATTTCACATTATAATTGCCTTATTTGTGTTATTGTTATGTCTCTATTTACCTCTATTTAGATAGTTGGTAGATTCTTTAATCCCTCAAAGAAGGTCTAGTCGGTCGCCCCGCCAGTGCTGCACCATCACAAGTCGGACATTCTTGGTAGTGGGCTCATGAAATTGAGGTGCTACCAATTCTTTCCGGTTAGGTGGGTTTGAGTCGGACTCTTACAAGCAGAAGCACTTGGTAATCTAGACGAGTCCATCACAACGGTTGTGGGGCTCGGGGCGAGGTAGGTTGGGAGCCGGGGCATGTGATGTCACCCAACTAACAGGAGTCGTATAGAGATACGATTGGCAAGGTGTTGCCTACCTAGATCACTTGACAGCTAGCGGTGATGCTAAAGCTCACTAGTCGGCTTGCTTATTTAGGGTCTTGAATCACTTAGCAACCATCGGAGGGATGTTGGTTCTAGTGGGAGCATAAGTATTAAAGCGTTTAATATGCCTGCTCTTTTATGAATACATGTCTTAAGTGTTTTTGCGTATTTTCTGTTGTAGATCAATGGCACCTAGCAACCTTCCTCAGTTGTCCGCGTTTGCGTTGAGGTCAATTCTAGAGAAAGATAAGCTTAATGGAACTAATTTCACCAACTGGTATCGTAATCTGAGGATAGTCCTCAAGCATGACAAGAAAGAACATGTTCTAGAAACTCCACTTCCAGATGAGCCTGATGACGATGCGACTGTCGCTGTCATGAATGCCTACCGTAAGGCTAGAGATGAGTCTACGGAAATCAGCTGTCTTATGCTTGCACACATGGAACCGGACTTGCAGCAGCAGTTCGAGAATGTTGAGGCCTACGATATGATCGAAAGCCTCAAAAGTATGTTCCAGGCTCAAGCAAAGACTGAGAGGTATCAAGTCTCTCAAGCTTTGCTTGGCTGTAAGCTGAAAGACGGCGATCCACTGAGTCCGCATGTAATCAAGATGATTGGTTACATACAGTCTTTGGATCGGCTGGGCTTCCCAATTAACGAAGAGTTCGCTACTGATATAATTCTGAACTCTCTTCCTAGTACCTATGGTCCGTTCATCTCGAACTACCATATGCATGGTATGGATAAGAGTATCACTGAATTACATGGGATGCTCAAAACGGCAGAGGCTGATATCAAGAAAGGCACCAGTCAAGTGTTGATGGTGCAGAATAAGGCTAAGTTCAAGAAGAGTTCTTGGACTAAGAAGAAGAAGGATAAGTCAGGAGGTAGCACCCATGGCCCTGTCCAGAGTGCTCCCTCAAAGACTAAACCTTCTCCTACAGCCGGAGCCAACTGCTTCTATTGCAAGCAAGATGGCCACTGGAAGAGGAACTGCACCAAGTATTTGGCTGACAGAGCCAAGAGTGGAGGTGTGACTTCCAACTCAGGTACGCTTGTGTGCAATGTTATAGACATTTATCTTGCTGATGCGCCTAATAGTTCTTGGGTATATGATACCGGATCAGTTATTCACATATGCAACTCGTTGCAGGGACTGGTAAGAACTAGGAGCGTGGCAAGAGGGGAGGTTGATATTCGGGTCGGCAACAAGGCGAGAGTCGCTGCGTTGGAAGTCGGCACGATGCAACTTCATTTACCTTCAGGATTTATTTTGGAACTAAATAATTGTTATTATGTTCCAGCGCTTAGTCGAAACATTATTTCCGCCTCATGTTTGATGAGACAAGGTTATGAGTCGAATATTAAGAATAATGGTTGTTCTTTATATTTGAAAGATATGTTTCATGGCTTTGCACCCATTCAGAACGGGTTATTCATTTTAAATCTTGATAGTGAATCAGTCTATAACATAAATGTTAAAAGGTTGAAACCAAATGATCTGAATATGACTTACTTTTGGCACTGTCGGCTTGGTCATATAAGTTGGAAGCGCATGAAGAAGCTCCATGATGATGGACTTCTAACTTCGTTTGACTTAGAGTCATTCGAGACATGTGAATCATGCCTACTAGGCAAGATGACCAAGACACCTTTTGCAAGGAGTTGTGAAAGGGCGTCCGACTTGTTGGAACTAATACATAGTGATGTATGTGGACCAATGAGCACGACAGCCAGAGGTGGTTATGAGTACTTCATTACCTTCACTGATGATTTGAGTAGGTATGGATATATCTATTTAATGAAACACAAGTCGGAAGCCTTTGAAAAGTTCAAGGAATTCCAGAGTGAGGTACAGAATCAGCTCGGCAAGAAAATAAAGTTTCTACGGTCGGACCGTGGAGGCGAGTACATGAGCCATGAGTTTGATGACCATCTAAAGAGTTGTGGAATAGTTCCTCAACTCACTCCGCCGGGTACACCGCAGAGAAACGGTGTATCGGAACGGAGAAATCGGACCTTGTTGGACATGGTACGATCAATGATGAGTCGGACAGATCTACCTTTATCATTTTGGGGTTATTGTCTAGAAACTGCAGCTTTCACACTAAACAGAGTACCATCAAAGTCAGTAGAGAAGACACCACATGAGATGTGGACGGGCAAAAAGCCAAGTTTGTCTTTTCTTAAGATTTGGGGTTGTGAGGTTTTTGTCAAGCGACTTCAGTCGGACAAGCTCACGCCCAAGTCGGATAAGTGTATTTTCGTGGGGTATCCGAGGGAAACCTTGGGGTACTACTTCTACAACCGGGAAGAGGGCAAAGTGTTTGTCGCTCGGAATGGTGTCTTCCTTGAGAAAGAGTTTTCTCAGTCGGGAAGTCAGTGGGAGCATGGTGCAACTCGAAGAAATTCGAGAAGAACCAGCTAGGGGCGAGTCGGCAATGGCCTTGGAGGCTGAGCCGGTCGTGGTACCTACACCGGTTACAGCACCTGAACCTCGGAGATCTGCCAGATTACAGAGTGCTCGAGATGTTTTACTGTTAGACAGTAATGAGCCGGCAACTTATTCGGAAGCGATGGTGGGATCTGATTCCGAGTCATGGCTTGGAGCCATGAGATCCGAGTTAAAGTCCATGGATGAAAACCAAGTTTGGAATTTGGTTGATCTGCCTGACGGTGCAAGACCCGTCGAGTGCAAATGGGTCTTTAAGAAGAAAATTGATATGGATGGAAATATTTCCGTCTATAAAGCACGACTTGTCGCGAAGGGGTTCCGACAAGTTCAAGGAGTTGACTACGACGAGACCTTCTCGCCCGTAGCGATGCTTAAATCAATTCGGATCATGTTAGCCATAGCAGCCTATTTCGACTATGAGATATGGCAGATGGATGTCACGGCTTTCCTTAATGGAAATTTAACTGAGGACGTGTATATGATACAACCCGAAGGTTTTGTCGATCCAGCTAACGCTGACAAGGTATGCAAACTTCAGAAATCCATTTATGGGTTGAAGCAAGCATCTCGGAGTTGGAACATTCGCTTTGATGAGGTAGTCAAATCGTTTGGCTTCATCAAGAGTGATCATGATTCTTGTTTATACAAGAAGTTTAGTGGGAGCAAAGTAAACTTTCTAATCTTATATGTGGATGACATATTACTGATTGGAAATGATGTCATGATGTTGCAAGAAACCAAAGAATCATTGGAAAGGAGTTTCTCAATGAAAGATTTGGGTGAGGCGACTTACATATTAGGAATCAGGATCTATAGAGATAGATCAAGGCGGCTCATTGGATTGAGTCAGAGTACTTATCTGGACAAGGTTTTGAAGAAATTCAAAATGGAAGAGTCCAAGAAGGGATTCTTACCGATGTCCCATGGTATAAAACTTAGCAAGACTCAGTGTCCTTCGACGACTGATGAGCGAAGTCAGATGAGTGTGATTCCTTATGCTTCGGCAATCGGATCCATCATGTATGCCATGATTTGTACTAGGCCAGATGTTTCCTATGCTCTAAGTGTTACGAGCAGATACCAGGCTGACCCTGGCAAAGCCCACTGGGCAGCGGTTAAAAACATTCTTAAGTATTTGAGAAATACTAAGGAAATGTTCCTAGTTTATGGAGGTGATGAGGAATTCAGTGTAAAGGGTTACACGGATGCGAGTTATCTCACCGACTCAGATGATTCTCGTTCGCAATCTGGATACGTGTTCGTAATGAACGGAGGAGCTGTGAGCTGGAAGAGTTCCAAGCAAGATACGGTGTCTGCATCTACAACAGAGGCTGAGTATATTGCTGCCTCAGAGGCGGCAAAGGAAGCTGTTTGGATCAGGAACCTCCTGATTGATCTTGGTGTGGTTCAGGGCGCGTCCAATCCTTTGGACGTATATTGTGACAACAATGGTGCTATCGCACAGGCCAAGGAACCTAGACAACACCAGAAGAACAAACATATACTCATGCGGTACCACCTCATTCGCCAGTTTGTCGAACAAGGTGATATCAAGTTATGCAAAGTACACACGGATGCAAACTTTGCAGATCCGTTGACAAAGGCGCTACCACAGCCTAAGCATGAGGCGCACACGAGAGGTATGGGCATTAGATGCCTAGGCATATGATGCCAGGATGATTGACTCTAGTGCAAGTGGGAGACTGTTGGGAATACGCCCTAGAGGCAATCATGTATGATATAATTCCCACTGTATTCATAAAGTTATTAAGTTGTCCTTGTTTTGAACATCTGATATATATCATTGAATATGTGATTCGATTGTGGAACTATGTATTCATGTTGTTCATACTAAATTGTCCTTAGTCATTTAGGTTGTGCTGGACACACACCCTAGACTAATGTGAGTGTTGGCTGATGACACGGTTCCACTTGTCATGGGCATGGTGATGCCATTCCAACGTTCACGGACTTGGCTAAAGAGTTTAGCAAGTCGGACTGACCCACATTGAGATGCAACGATCAAGTCGTCATTTGCATGTCTCAATCAATGTAATCCTTAGACCTGAGGTTGTCGCACAATCCGAGTTGCGGATCACCGACTTAGGTTCTGTCAAACGTTGTTCTGTGACAAGGCAACTATAAAGGCAGAGTTCGGGTCGAATGAGAAGCAAGCTGCGTGATGTGGATAATCAAGATGGGATTTTGCCCCTCCTAATGGAGAGATATTCTCTGGGCCCTCTCGAGTGATATGATTCAGGAAGCATGGCCATGCGCGACTCAGTTAAGTGTTAACTGTGTCGATTGACTAAGAGTTAGTCAGATGAATCACATATCACGGATCGAGAAGAGAGTTGAGCTATTTAAGGGATGACGATAAATCGCCTATAGCTCGACAAGGTATATCGTGAGGCAAAAAGGACTAAGATGAATATCACATTGAAAGGTATGTCGTCATGACTCAATGGTACTTGGGAGTCGGCACGTTCTGCTAGGAGCCGCTACCGATTGATCGATTGGGAGTTGGACTCCAATCGTGTCCAAGTCGCCATGAGCCTGCAGGGTCGCACACTTAAGAGCGGGAGCAAGTATTGGTTGGGTTGGACCCGAACCGGAAATGGACTGAGTTAGTGAGTCGGACTCACAGAGGGAATGGGCCACAAGTGTTGTGCAGCCCATTACCATACGCTATATAAAGAGGGGCGCAGGTTGCCCAACGGGCACGTTAGTCCACTCTCCCATGCGTTGGGAACCCTAGCCCCACTCAGTCCAGCCGTCGCACCAGACCTAGCAGTCTGCCGTCGGAACTCCTCCTCGTACGTGTGGATACCGGCAGAGGTGCTGTACGTTCAGCACTTCGACGTTCGAGGGATTGGATCGGCCGGATCGGATCGTGGGACTGCACTGCCCCGACGCGCTGCATCGATAATCCGCACCTGCGCGTCTAGTGGTAATACTCGTGGTCTTCTACCTCGGCTAGATCTTGGGAGCATTGCGTAGGAAAAGTTTTCGTTTATCTCCACGCGCCCCAACAGTTTATATATAGCAATATCTAGAATAATAAAATAATTCCATTTGATTCATCACGAATTATATTTTCATGTGGTATAAATTTATTATTTTAAAATATACATTTTCTCAATATATCTACTCGAGTTTTACACTACTTGACTTTAATTTATTTTTTTCATATGAACCATATTATGGCAAGGAGGTAGTTGAGATAATGATAAAAACTAAAACACCAAACCCGATTTTACTTGAATTTTAGTGCACTATTACACACATGTGCATAACCTTATCGGATAGATATAAATTAATAAAATATAAGTAAATTTTAAGGTGGACTATAAAGTTGGATATTTGTAGGAAAATATGTGCTAACCAATTTGAAAGAAATGTGTGTAGATCAAATGTGGACTCAAAGAGATATCAGTTGGAAAGAGTTGTCATGCCTAAAGATTTGAAATCATTGTTTTTTAGATGATTAATAGGTAAAATTTGCATATGTTAATTACTCAATGTATTTTTTTCATGGATATGCAACTAACAAATAGATTTATTTATTTGTTAGAAATACTTAACTAAATAGAGAATTATCATGTAATAGATTTTGTGCGATATTATTCCAACTGAAGTTTTGAACCATTAGATTTGAAGATTAATCAATGGCCAAGGAAAATCTCAATGCTCCATCGTTGGGAAAACTCTTGAACATGCCGCATAAATTTTTTTAGTATCTTCTATTTAAGTAATAGGGTTACATCATGCATAAAACATATTATATCTTTGACATAGTCTCTTCATGCAATCCTCATCATGGTCTATTAAATATTGTACAAGTCATCCAATAAAATTCAAGTAATTTTGTGTTTAATATTATAAATAGAAACTTTATTGTAGTAGTTCTTTCTGAACATCGAGCATGCAAAAGATAGTTATTAAAGGAGAAACCTTGGGACTGGCATGAGGCCTCACCCAGTGTACCGTCTCTTAGCACATAATCATACGAGCTGCAAATATTTAATAGACAACCCAATGCATTGTTTTTTGGGGGTTGTATCTAAATATAATGATATGGGGCTTATGCCTACATGTGGTTGGGATAGAAAGTCTTCCCATGACGATGTGCAAGAGTTGTATGTTAGCTATTATACAACCTCCCTCTATCTCTTCGTTAACTACTATGCCACATCACCCAAAAAACATACAAAACCATGCTAAGAAACCCGCATGAGAAGAGGCCTGAGATAATTTGGATCAGACCATACTCATATATATATTGTATTGCTATAAGTTCGTTTGTGTGTGCGTTAAGATCCAAGGATGCACAATGATTCTTCTATGCCAGCATGTTGAAAAATTATATGATTGCGCAAACATGCGTGGGTGACTTACTTGTGGATTCCCGTACATGCTAATAGCTATGAAGGCAATTCGGTGCTCACATAATGTTATCTTTTCAGCTGGTCCAACAATATTTGATAAGATTACGGTTGTACGTCTGAGAAAGAGGCGCCAAATAAAACTTCCTGTCTGCATTGATTGCGAAAATGTGACGTAGTTAGAAATATGAATAGATATACATAGTGCTTGTTCAAGGTTTCTACTATAAAATCCATGGAAGAGCATATAAAGTACGAAAGAGAAGGAGATATACCTTTACACCAAAGTATTTTACGAGAAATTCAACAAATTGGTGTGCCAATATCACTTCCAAAGAGCTCTTTTTCCTGTGCATTATCCTTTTAGCCTCTCGAATATACTCAAGTGGTTCATCGTACAATGCTATACGGAACGGACAGATGAGATGACCAAGAAAATTCCCAGTCTCTACCTTGGTAATAAATGTCTGTTCATATTTATGAGAACAAAATTACTTTAGGTACGTATGTTCTAGAAAAATGTGATGCAGTGGTTGTTATAATGTTACTATGGCACACACTACCATAAGTTCTTACTTGTCGGTTAGAGACTTTCCTTGTATTGACGGGGATGATTGATCGCAATCTAATTGATCTCTGAATGTTAGTATCACCTAATATTCGTGAAAACAAACCAGTGTGTAATAACTATAGCATTTTCTATATAAGAACACCCAATTGTTTTCGGACAAACAACTTACCGGACTTCCGGAAGTAATATCGTGATAGAGCTGCCGAAGTCACACCGACCAGCACATCGTTGATAGTCTGATGGAAATATATTGAGACCCATTAAGTAACATCAAGAATGCAGCCATGATGTAGGACGCAAGCCACATTTCTATCAACCTTGGAGGCCCATGGCAAGTCTACAAGATTAACTAGTAATGAAATATGTGCACGTGTTACATGTTTTATATATGCTTTTACTATTTTATGAAATTTGGGATATTTCAATCCTGGTCGTAGTTTTTTGCTTTCAAATTAAGAAAGGGCAGCCCGGTGCAGCAGCTCCGCTTGCCCAGGGTTCGACCACTATGGTCTTTTTACGTAGGCTTTTCATGCATTCCTGCAAGAGGATGTTTACAGGACTTCCGTGACCTTATGGTCACAAGGCAGTAGCTTTACCGCTGCGCCAAGGCTCCCCTTCAAATTAAAAATATATATTTTTTACTTAGCATGTGTTTTTAATGGTTTCTAATGGTCCATCCGAATTTGAAAACTAACTAGTTGCCAAAAAATTATGATCCGGCCTATTTGAAAAGTAATTACCAGTGACAGTTTGACGATCCTTCCAAACTTGGGGTGAGGGGTGTTAACTGAATACTACCGGGATATAAAGGCACTGCAAGTAATCATTATGTCTAAATATATATCTAATAAACAGAAACGTGGAGAGTATAAAGGCTGAGCTACTTGACGTACACAGTTCATGGTAGTCTTCAAAAACTTGACATCGTCAAGGCTTATGCTCCGATGGATGAAGCGCTTGCGGTAGGACTTGCGACCATTCGCACGCTTGAGCAACGTGTATGGATCCCGCAAGAACAATATTGTCGCTAAGAGTAGTGTAAGGTCCACCAAAGTGTTCCATGCCAGCACAAAATACGACCAAATCCATGCGAGAAACGCTAGATTGCCATCCGACAGCGGAGGCCGCGGCAGCTCGTAGATTGCGCCTGTTCGTCTAGGCAGTGGTGGCATGGCCGGCAACCTAGAAAGATCAGCTGTGCTGCGCGAAGACGCCATGAAGAGCGTCATAAGTGACATTCCATCTCCAATGGAGTGATGCAAACGGAGCACCGCTATGGAGGCTGCCTCGGAGGTTGGGAAGTTAAGGAAGTGGAACTCCCACAGAGGGCGGCACCTGTTCATCGGAAGCATTGACAGCGATGCGAGGTAGTCCTCCGCTGCTTTTTCCGGGTCTGACGCCAGAACAGCAGGATCCAACCTCGGGATGACAATGTGGTCGTCTACATTCACTTTCTTTTCTACCCATCTTGGCATGCCATGCTTTGGCGCATCCTGTAAATGAGTAAATCTCATGATTAACTATTAGTTTATTGTCAGGTATTCCCTCAACCTAGAAACTTAAAATGAACACTCAGTTCAGATCAGGATATATACTAAACAAAATGAACAAATTAAAATTGCTTTCTTCTTTTCAACCGGGCAAATAAAATTACCTGAATGCAGCGGAAACGTGGGTAGCGAGGAAGTAGTTCTGCTTCGATGCCGGCACGGAAGAGAGGTAAGTTGATTGGTTCACCAAGTCCCATCACAACGACAATGTAGATACCCATATCTTCCATTATTCTTCCAGTTGGGCTCATGGGATCCTCTGCCGTAGAATTGGCTGCCCAGTTCGTTTGGGAAGGCACACGGACAGAGAGGGGCCTGTTTTGCGGCATATTGTCCATGAGTAGAGTGTCCACCGGATAATTTAGTGATGAGTAGTAGTAGTAGTATATATAGTACTCCATCAACTTTCATCTGCGTAGGTATTATATATAGGCAAAGGCAACCATGTCGACCAGTGATTGGCCTATATGTGATTGAGTTATACTCCCAACAGTATGGTCCATGCCCATATTGATGACCAGCTAGCATCGACTTTCCAATTGCAACGCTCCTAGGCGCCCGACAGTGAAATCAATCCGTCTGTTGGTTGGTTGCTGATCTATCTCACCGCTCACAGTAGACGTCGGACATGATTCATCGTACGGTCAGCGATTTCGTTCCACAATTAATTTATGACCCAATTTCGGTGTTATTGGATGTATGACAACGAGTAATCTCTGCTATTTTTCCACTGTTGCTTATGTCGGCAGCTAAGCTTCAGCTGCTTCTGGAGAAACCGCATCCGAAAAGAACTCAGGTCTAAATTAAGCCCTACAGCATTACTTGAACTCGGTACCAGCTTACCAGTAACTGAAACCCGAGTCAAAAAATAATTGTAGCCCATTCATGGAGATGTCCTCTCCCAACACGAAATTAGAGTTAGCTGAAGCTCTTGAAGAAGAATGCAGGACCATCTGGTGGCTGAAGCTCTCGAAGAAGAATTCAGGTTCCTCCGGTGGCTGAAGTTCCATGTTGTCCCTGGTTAACATGAAAATCAGCATGACGTGTACACATGGTATCTGTTTGTTTCGAGTATGTTCGTTTAGTGTTCGTTCCATCATTTGTGAGATTGTTCCCTTTCCCCAGTAATTCCACACCTGCCAGTTTCTTATTTTCAGCCTGTAGTGAGAACCAGAGATATGATAACCTGTTCATATGCCTGAAGGATTCTGCATAAAGATCGATGCACTAAACAAATGAGATAATACACAGTAAAATCAGCACGCACTTCAGTGAGGAGATTCAGTGTTGCTATCATCATACTAGTATTAACAAGATCCAGTGGGAAGTGAGGTGCAGTCTCTGCCTTTATTCTCTTGCTGCAGAGAGAATTGTAACCTGCTTCTTTCAGTTGTTTCAATGTAGTTCATCATGTAAGATTTGTTCCTGTTGACCTGCCTGAGAAAACAAAAAAGGACCAAAATAAGAAGTGTAAATCTCCGTCAGGTGTATACTTCAGAAAAAGACATGTCGTTTAGTTTCATGCTGCCACCCTTCCTCCTTCCTCCGAGTGTTGTTTAGTTTCCAACTTGGTGAAGGTATATGCCGCAGCAGTGTTCTACTCCCTCCGTTCTTAAATATAAGATGTTTTAGCCTTTTTCCACATTCACACATGTCTACATGTATCTAGACAATTTTTAGTGTATGTGTTCACTCATATTAGTCCGCGTCTAGACAACATGCAATAGCTAGAACATCTTATATTTAGGAACGGAGGGAGTAGTAGTTTGGTGAAGCTGTATACCGCAACATGTCGTTTTTACTTTGGCTAAGCTGTATGCCGTAGTGCTGTATTAACTATGTGAACCTCATGGGGCTTTGTTAACTCAAAGTCGGCAATAAAAGTTTCCTTTTATCTAAAAACAATAAGGAGGATTTGCGGGACTGCTGGATCACCAAAGCTCGAAGACTGGTTATCCGGTGCTCCTAGAAGATGCAGGCGGCCAGTAAACAGCAGCAATTTTGCATAAGTTTAATAAGATTTGTGAAGGTCATCCCTATAAATCTTAAGATGCGTTTTCAAGTGTTCGAAATTTCATTTTCTGCAACTAATTTTTATACCCATCCATCTTTGAACATATATTCTTGATTAGCGTGTCAATGTAGAAGATACCTTCAACATTATTCTACTGTTTATCTGAATTTAGAATATAGTACGTATTTGTCTAAATTTATGAACATTGGTGTTCTTGGATGTATGACAATGAGTGATCTGTGCTTGTTCATACTATTCTACTGTTTCTTTTTTGTTGGGAGGAAAACACTACGACCTTCCCTTTGTGTGATACCATATTATTATTCTTTGCACATTAGGATAATTGGGAATCATATTCATGTTCATATCTATGGAAAAAACAGTATGAAATTACTCAATAAGTTAATCAGCACAGAATACCAATCCAATGGCACTAACATAGACTTTTCATCAGGCAGTTCTAACAATAAACTCAGGCGACAACAGCAGGATTCCACCGCTGTTTCTGACTAAGCTCCAGCCGGTTCTGGAGAAGCCGCAGCCGAAAAGAACTCAGCCTGGCAAGCCTAGCTACATTACATGAACTGTAAACCAGAGTCAAGTAAATGGCTCATGCCTTCAGTACTCTCACATCACACCCATATACAATTTATTTACCGGATACGTCTCTGTAATTGCAACACCCATTCACAGAAATGGCCTCTCCTAACACAAAATTAGAGTTAGCTAAAGCTCCCAAAGAAGACGGCAGGTTCCTCCGGTGGCTGAAGCTCCA
The DNA here is from genome assembly GCA_028641055.1 of Alopecurus myosuroides. Lineage (NCBI taxonomy): Eukaryota > Viridiplantae > Streptophyta > Magnoliopsida > Poales > Poaceae > Alopecurus > Alopecurus myosuroides. Next base: position 21,493,928 of record CM054059.1, read on the forward strand.
TGTTGTCCCTAGTCAACATAAAAATGATCGGATATCTCAGGCCTGTCGCCGGGGTCAGCTAGGACACAAATCAGCCCAACATGTACACATCGTATCTGTCGACGGCAGATTCCTCACCTGTCAGTTTGTTATTTTCAGCCTGTTAGTTTGAACCAGAGATATGATAACATGTTCGTAACTTCGTATGCATAAAGGATTCTGTGTACAGATCAATGCACTAAACAGATGACATGATACTGAAGTAAAATCGAGCACGCTCTTCAGTGAAGAGATTCACAGTGTTGCTATCATCAGACTAGTATAACAAGATCCGATGGAAGGTGAGCTGCAGTCTCTGCTTTTTCTTATTCTTTTGCTGCAGGGAGATTTGTAACTTGCCTCTTTCGATTGTTTCAATGTAGTTCATAAAGTAAGGTTTGTTCCTCCTGACGTGCCTCAGAAAACAAAAAGGAACCAAAATCATAAGTGTAAATTTTCGTAAGGTGCATACCGGAGAAGACCGGGTATTTTATTTTCATAAACACGCATATAAGCGTGCCTCAAACCAATGTCAGCTAACAATAATGTTGGTAATTGTTTGCAAAATAGTAGCATCAGAAAACATGCTATCTTTGGTTTTACAAATTCCCTAGATATTCATATCTTTTCTATGCACAAGGCCAGGTAAAATAAACTAATCAAGCAGTGCTAACCTTTCAACTCTACATTGCCAGTGCGGCGGTGTATGAAGCCAGTCGGTAACCACAAAGAGATCAACTAATCATATGCTTCAGATGACACTGCTCACCGCAAATATCATGTTCAGTCTCGCCATGGAATTTGTGGCCTCTAGGAAGCCATGGTTGATGACTCTTGCAAGGGGAGACGCTTCACTGAAGAAAAAAAAAAAAAGCATCAGGATGTAAAGCTATATAACATCCACATTTTTCAGCAATTTGGAAGAAAACATGGTCATTGACAAACCTGGATTTGTTCATAGTAGTCTGGTACATATGTTAACAGAATCTGGATGCTGGGTGTTGGTGACGAGTTCAGTGAATGGAAGAGCTCCATTAGCTGAGATGATAATTGGGCTACAAATAGCACACTCTATTGGGCCTAGCCCAGCTATAGACAGGAATTCTCTTCAATCCCTGCAGTTACTGAATTATTTCCTGCAAAACTCTGTTACTAAGAGAAACTGCAAAAACTTCTTAAATTACATACAATTAAAATATTAAAAAAATAAAATGGAACATGAGATGGCATTTTCATCTGAAGTGTTCTTACAAGACGAACTCAACATCGTACATGAACCAAAATGCAAAATGGTTTCAAACTATAGCCACTCGCAAAAAAAGGAACATGTAAACTATAAAACTATATCACTTAGGTTATGTCAGCACGAATATGCTAACCTAACCTAGTTCTTGATGTACGTGTTTTCTTGGGGAAACAGATAATCAAAAGAGCCGAGCACAAAATCAATATACATGACATATATACAGGAGACACTCTATGCTATCGCGCTATTTTGCGCTATAATGTGAAAGGGGGCCAGGCAGGCCACAGTGGCCTGGGTGCTCTATCGTTGTATCTTTGGTTTGGTATGTCGATTGGCTCCTTTGGAGCTGGAGGCCTGCAGAAACATGGTTTTGATTAGTCAAAGCAACATGCCAAACATCTCATGAGACTTATGGGCTACAAACTGTACCTGAATAGGCCGTAAAAGAGGGGCGCAGGTTGCCCAACGGGCACGTTAGTCCACTCTCCCATGCGTTGGGAACCCTAGCCCCACTCAGTCCAGCCGTCGCACCAGACCTAGCAGTCTGCCGTCGGAGCTCCTCCTCGTACGTGTGGATACCGGCAGAGGTGCTGTACGTTCAGCACTTCGACGTTCGAGGGATTGGATCGGCCCGATCGGATCGTGGGACTGCACTGCCCCGACGCGCTGCATCGATAATCCGCACCTGCGCGTCTAGTGGTAATACTCGTGGTCTTCTACCTCGGCTAGATCTTGGGAGCATTGCGTAGGAAAAGTTTTCGTTTATCTCCACGCGCCCCAACAGTGGTATCAGAGCGGTAGCTTCTGGTATTAGGCCCGAGATCCGTACATATGTGATATGTAGTTAGCGTTAGATGTGATCTAATTGCTGTTTTGGTGGTCGGTCTATGAGATAGATCGGTTTTGTACAAGGTTGATTGGATCAATCGTACTCGGGGTTAATGGATGATCAGGTTTCCGTGATCATACTGCTAAGGTCGTGGAACAACTTACCCCTACCGGTCGAACCGGAATACGGATCAAAGAGTTTGGTCGAAGCGGGACCGCCGGCTTCGCCCTGTCGTAGCGCCTTAGATGTCGTTGCGAGTTTCACAACGCCGGTAGATATTGTATCTATGCATAACTTGTTTTTTGCAGGAAGTTGTGAATGGTATGGCCTATGTGCATGTGATGTGTGTAATCCATACATGATCTGCGTATCATGTTTATGTCAGCCGGCTGGAGCCTAGGTGCTGTCATTTTATTGTATACCGGCCTGCGTGTCGGATTCTCTATGTAAATTTTGATTTACTAGCTAGTGTAGCTTGTTGGAGAACCCGGAAGGCATGCAAGTCGATGTACAAGTCGGCTACATGGAGTAAGATGGCACGTGACAAGAGTTGGCACGAGTCGACTTACAAGCTTCGTGGAGATGGAGATCACCATGAAGAGAGCCATACCATTTCACATTATAATTGCCTTATTTGTGTTATTGTTATGTCTCTATTTACCTCTATTTAGATAGTTGGTAGATTCTTTAATCCCTCAAAGAAGGTCTAGTCGGTCGCCCCGCCAGTGCTGCACCATCACAAGTCGGACATTCTTGGTAGTGGGCTCATGAAATTGAGGTGCTACCAATTCTTTCCGGTTAGGTGGGTTTGAGTCGGACTCTTACAAGCAGAAGCACTTGGTAATCTAGACGAGTCCATCACAACGGTTGTGGGGCTCGGGGCGAGGTAGGTTGGGAGCCGGGGCATGTGATGTCACCCAACTAACAGGAGTCGTATAGAGATACGATTGGCAAGGTGTTGCCTACCTAGATCACTTGACAGCTAGCGGTGATGCTAAAGCTCACTAGTCGGCTTGCTTATTTAGGGTCTTGAATCACTTAGCAACCATCGGAGGGATGTTGGTTCTAGTGGGAGCATAAGTATTAAAGCGTTTAATATGCCTGCTCTTTTATGAATACATGTCTTAAGTGTTTTTGCGTATTTTCTGTTGTAGATCAATGGCACCTAGCAACCTTCCTCAGTTGTCCGCGTTTGCGTTGAGGTCAATTCTAGAGAAAGATAAGCTTAATGGAACTAATTTCACCAACTGGTATCGTAATCTGAGGATAGTCCTCAAGCATGACAAGAAAGAACATGTTCTAGAAACTCCACTTCCAGATGAGCCTGATGACGATGCGACTGTCGCTGTCATGAATGCCTACCGTAAGGCTAGAGATGAGTCTACGGAAATCAGCTGTCTTATGCTTGCACACATGGAACCGGACTTGCAGCAGCAGTTCGAGAATGTTGAGGCCTACGATATGATCGAAAGCCTCAAAAGTATGTTCCAGGCTCAAGCAAAGACTGAGAGGTATCAAGTCTCTCAAGCTTTGCTTGGCTGTAAGCTGAAAGACGGCGATCCACTGAGTCCGCATGTAATCAAGATGATTGGTTACATACAGTCTTTGGATCGGCTGGGCTTCCCAATTAACGAAGAGTTCGCTACTGATATAATTCTGAACTCTCTTCCTAGTACCTATGGTCCGTTCATCTCGAACTACCATATGCATGGTATGGATAAGAGTATCACTGAATTACATGGGATGCTCAAAACGGCAGAGGCTGATATCAAGAAAGGCACCAGTCAAGTGTTGATGGTGCAGAATAAGGCTAAGTTCAAGAAGAGTTCTTGGACTAAGAAGAAGAAGGATAAGTCAGGAGGTAGCACCCATGGCCCTGTCCAAAGTGCTCCCTCAAAGACTAAACCTTCTCCTACAGCCGGAGCCAACTGCTTCTATTGCAAGCAAGATGGCCACTGGAAGAGGAACTGCACCAAGTATTTGGCTGACAGAGCCAAGAGTGGAGGTGTGACTTCCAACTCAGGTACGCTTGTGTGCAATGTTATAGACATTTATCTTGCTGATGCGCCTAATAGTTCTTGGGTATATGATACCGGATCAGTTATTCACATATGCAACTCGTTGCAGGGACTGGTAAGAACTAGGAGCGTGGCAAGAGGGGAGGTTGATATTCGGGTCGGCAACAAGGCGAGAGTCGCTGCGTTGGAAGTCGGCACGATGCAACTTCATTTACCTTCAGGATTTATTTTGGAACTAAATAATTGTTATTATGTTCCAGCGCTTAGTCGAAACATTATTTCCGCCTCATGTTTGATGAGACAAGGTTATGAGTCGAATATTAAGAATAATGGTTGTTCTTTATATTTGAAAGATATGTTTCATGGCTTTGCACCCATTCAGAACGGGTTATTCATTTTAAATCTTGATAGTGAATCAGTCTATAACATAAATGTTAAAAGGTTGAAACCAAATGATCTGAATATGACTTACTTTTGGCACTGTCGGCTTGGTCATATAAGTTGGAAGCGCATGAAGAAGCTCCATGATGATGGACTTCTAACTTCGTTTGACTTAGAGTCATTCGAGACATGTGAATCATGCCTACTAGGCAAGATGACCAAGACACCTTTTGCAAGGAGTTGTGAAAGGGCGTCCGACTTGTTGGAACTAATACATAGTGATGTATGTGGACCAATGAGCACGACAGCCAGAGGTGGTTATGAGTACTTCATTACCTTCACTGATGATTTGAGTAGGTATGGATATATCTATTTAATGAAACACAAGTCGGAAGCCTTTGAAAAGTTCAAGGAATTCCAGAGTGAGGTACAGAATCAGCTCGGCAAGAAAATAAAGTTTCTACGGTCGGACCGTGGAGGCGAGTACATGAGCCATGAGTTTGATGACCATCTAAAGAGTTGTGGAATAGTTCCTCAACTCACTCCGCCGGGTACACCGCAGAGAAACGGTGTATCGGAACGGAGAAATCGGACCTTGTTGGACATGGTACGATCAATGATGAGTCGGACAGATCTACCTTTATCATTTTGGGGTTATTGTCTAGAAACTGCAGCTTTCACACTAAACAGAGTACCATCAAAGTCAGTAGAGAAGACACCACATGAGATGTGGACGGGCAAAAAGCCAAGTTTGTCTTTTCTTAAGATTTGGGGTTGTGAGGTTTTTGTCAAGCGACTTCAGTCGGACAAGCTCACGCCCAAGTCGGATAAGTGTATTTTCGTGGGGTATCCGAGGGAAACCTTGGGGTACTACTTCTACAACCGGGAAGAGGGCAAAGTGTTTGTCGCTCGGAATGGTGTCTTCCTTGAGAAAGAGTTTTCTCAGTCGGGAAGTCAGTGGGAGCATGGTGCAACTCGAAGAAATTCGAGAAGAACCAGCTAGGGGCGAGTCGGCAATGGCCTTGGAGGCTGAGCCGGTCGTGGTACCTACACCGGTTACAGCACCTGAACCTCGGAGATCTGCCAGATTACAGAGTGCTCGAGATGTTTTACTGTTAGACAGTAATGAGCCGGCAACTTATTCGGAAGCGATGGTGGGATCTGATTCCGAGTCATGGCTTGGAGCCATGAGATCCGAGTTAAGTCCATGGATGAAAACCAAGTTTGGAATTTGGTTGATCTGCCTGACGGTGCAAGACCCGTCGAGTGCAAATGGGTCTTTAAGAAGAAAATTGATATGGATGGAAATATTTCCGTCTATAAAGCACGACTTGTCGCGAAGGGGTTCCGACAAGTTCAAGGAGTTGACTACGACGAGACCTTCTCGCCCGTAGCGATGCTTAAATCAATTCGGATCATGTTAGCCATAGCAGCCTATTTCGACTATGAGATATGGCAGATGGATGTCACGGCTTTCCTTAATGGAAATTTAACTGAGGACGTGTATATGATACAACCCGAAGGTTTTGTCGATCCAGCTAACGCTGACAAGGTATGCAAACTTCAGAAATCCATTTATGGGTTGAAGCAAGCATCTCGGAGTTGGAACATTCGCTTTGATGAGGTAGTCAAATCGTTTGGCTTCATCAAGAGTGATCATGATTCTTGTTTATACAAGAAGTTTAGTGGGAGCAAAGTAAACTTTCTAATCTTATATGTGGATGACATATTACTGATTGGAAATGATGTCATGATGTTGCAAGAAACCAAAGAATCATTGGAAAGGAGTTTCTCAATGAAAGATTTGGGTGAGGCGACTTACATATTAGGAATCAGGATCTATAGAGATAGATCAAGGCGGCTCATTGGATTGAGTCAGAGTACTTATCTGGACAAGGTTTTGAAGAAATTCAAAATGGAAGAGTCCAAGAAGGGATTCTTACCGATGTCCCATGGTATAAAACTTAGCAAGACTCAGTGTCCTTCGACGACTGATGAGCGAAGTCAGATGAGTGTGATTCCTTATGCTTCGGCAATCGGATCCATCATGTATGCCATGATTTGTACTAGGCCAGATGTTTCCTATGCTCTAAGTGTTACGAGCAGATACCAGGCTGACCCTGGCAAAGCCCACTGGGCAGCGGTTAAAAACATTCTTAAGTATTTGAGAAATACTAAGGAAATGTTCCTAGTTTATGGAGGTGATGAGGAATTCAGTGTAAAGGGTTACACGGATGTGAGTTATCTCACCGACTCAGATGATTCTCGTTCGCAATCTGGATACGTGTTCGTAATGAACGGAGGAGCTGTGAGCTGGAAGAGTTCCAAGCAAGATACGGTGTCTGCATCTACAACAGAGGCTGAGTATATTGCTGCCTCAGAGGCGGCAAAGGAAGCTGTTTGGATCAGGAACCTCCTGATTGATCTTGGTGTGGTTCAGGGCGCGTCCAATCCTTTGGACGTATATTGTGACAACAATGGTGCTATCGCACAGGCCAAGGAACCTAGACAACACCAGAAGAACAAACATATACTCATGCGGTACCACCTCATTCGCCAGTTTGTCGAACAAGGTGATATCAAGTTATGCAAAGTACACACGGATGCAAACTTTGCAGATCCGTTGACAAAGGCGCTACCACAGCCTAAGCATGAGGCGCACACGAGAGGTATGGGCATTAGATGCCTAGGCATATGATGCCAGGATGATTGACTCTAGTGCAAGTGGGAGACTGTTGGGAATACGCCCTAGAGGCAATCATGTATGATATAATTCCCACTGTATTCATAAAGTTATTAAGTTGTCCTTGTTTTGAACATCTGATATATATCATTGAATATGTGATTCGATTGTGGAACTATGTATTCATGTTGTTCATACTAAATTGTCCTTAGTCATTTAGGTTGTGCTGGACACACACCCTAGACTAATGTGAGTGTTGGCTGATGACACGGTTCCACTTGTCATGGGCATGGTGATGCCATTCCAACGTTCACGGACTTGGCTAAAGAGTTTAGCAAGTCGGACTGACCCACATTGAGATGCAACGATCAAGTCGTCATTTGCATGTCTCAATCAATGTAATCCTTAGACCTGAGGTTGTCGCACAATCCGAGTTGTGGATCACCGACTTAGGTTCTGTCAAACGTTGTTCTGTGACAAGGCAACTATAAAGGCAGAGTTCGGGTCGAATGAGAAGCAAGCTGCGTGATGTGGATAATCAAGATGGGATTTTGCCCCTCCTAATGGAGAGATATTCTCTGGGCCCTCTCGAGTGATATGATTCATGAAGCATGGCCATGCGCGACTCAGTTAAGTGTTAACTGTGTCGATTGACTAAGAGTTAGTCAGATGAATCACATATCACAGATCGAGAAGAGAGTTGAGCTATTTAAGGGATGACGATAAATCGCCTATAGCTCGACAAGGTATATCGTGAGGCAAAAAGGACTAAGATGAATATCACATTGAAAGGTATGTCGTCATGACTCAATGGTACTTGGGAGTCGGCACGTTCTGCTAGGAGCCGCTACCGATTGATCGATTGGGAGTTGGACTCCAATCGTGTCCAAGTCGCCATGAGCCTGCAGGGTCGCACACTTAAGAGCGGGAGCAAGTATTGGTTGGGTTGGACCCGAACCGGAAATGGACTGAGTTAGTGAGTCGGACTCACAGAGGGAATGGGCCACAAGTGTTGTGCAGCCCATTACCATACGCTATATAAAGAGGGGCGCAGGTTGCCCAACGGGCACGTTAGTCCACTCTCCCATGCGTTGGGAACCCTAGCCCCACTCAGTCCAGCCGTCGCACCAGACCTAGCAGTCTGCCGTCGGAACTCCTCCTCGTACGTGTGGATACCGGCAGAGGTGCTGTACGTTCAGCACTTCGACGTTCGAGGGATTGGATCGGCCGGATCGGATCGTGGGACTGCACTGCCCCGACGCGCTGCATCGATAATCCGCACCTGCGCGTCTAGTGGTAATACTCGTGGTCTTCTACCTCGGCTAGATCTTGGGAGCATTGCGTAGGAAAAGTTTTCGTTTATCTCCACGCGCCCCAACAGTTTATATATAGCAATATCTAGAATAATAAAATAATTCCATTTGATTCATCATGAATTATATTTTCATGTGGTATAAATATATTATTTTAAAATATACATTTTCTCAATATATCTACTCAAGTTTTACACTACTTGACTTTAAATTATTTTTTTCATATGAACCATATTATGGCAAGGAGGTAGTTGAGATAATCGTAAAAACTAAAACACCAAACCCGATTTTACTTGAATTTTAGTGCACTATTACACACATGCGCATAACCTTATCGGATAGATATAAATTAATAAAATATAAGTAAATTTTAAGATGGACTATAAAGTTGGATATTTGTAGGAAAATATGTGCTAATCAATTTGAAAGAAATGTGTGTAGAGCAAATGTGGACTCAAAGAGATATCAGTTGGAAAGAGTTGCCATGCCTAAAGATTTGAAATCATTGTTTTTTAGATGATTAATAGGTAATTTGCATATGTTAATTACTCAATGTATTTTTTCATGGATATGCAACTAACAAATAGATTTATTTATTTGTTAGAAATACTTAACTAAATAGAGAATTATCATGTAATAGATTTTGTGCGATATTATTCCAACTGAAGTTTTGAACCATTAGATTTGAAGATTAATCAATGGCCAAGGAAAATCTCAATGCTCCATCGTTGGGAAAACTCTTGAACATGCCGCATAAATTTTTTGAGTATCTTCTATTTAAGTAATAGGGTTACATCATGCATAAAACACATAGTCTATCTTTGACATAGTCTCTTCATGCAATCCTCATCATGGTCTATTAAATATTGTACAAGTCATCCAATAAAATTCAAGTAATTTTGTGTTTAATATAATAAATACAAAGTTTATTGCAGTAGTTCTTTCTGAACATCGAGCATGCAAAAGATACTTATTAAAGGAGAAACCTTGGGACTGGCATGAGGCCTCACCCAGTGTACCGTCTCTTGGCACATAATCATACGAGCTACAAATATTTAATAGACAACCCAATGCATTGTTTTTTGGGGGTTGTATCTAACTATAATGATATGGGGCTTATGCCTACATGTGGTTGGGATAGAAAGTCTTCCCATGACGATGTGCAAGAGTTGTATGTTAGCTATTATACAACCTCCATCTATCTCTTCGTTAACTACTATGCCACATCAGCAAAAAAACATACAAAACCATGCTAAGAAACCCGCATGAGAAGAGGCCTAAGATAATTTGGATCAGACCATACTCATATATATATTGTATTGCTATAAGTTCGTTTGTGTGTGCGTTAAGATCCAAGGATGGAAATGATTCTTCTATGCCAGCATGTTGAAAAATTATATGATTGCGCCAACATGCGTGGGTGACTTACTTGTGGATTCCCGTACATGCTAATAGCTATGAAGGCAATTGGGTGCTCACATAATGTTATCTTTTCAGCTGGTCCAACAATATTTGATAAGATTACGGTTGTACGTCTGAGAAAGAGGCGCCAAATAAAACTTCCTGTCTGCATTGATTGCGAAAATGTGACGAAGTTAGAAATATGAATAGATAGACATAGTCCTTGTTCAAGGTTTCTACTATAAAATCCATGGAAGAGCATATAAAGTACGAAAGAGAAGGAGATATACCTTTACACCAAAGTATTTTACGAGAAATTCAACAAACTGGTGTGCCAATATCACTTCCAAAGAGCTCTTTTTCCTGTGCATTATCCTTTTAGCCTCTCGAATATACTCAAGTGGTTCATCGTACAATGCTATACGGAACGGACAGATGAGATGACCAAGAAAATTCCCAGTCTCTACCTTGGTAATAAATGTCTGTTCATATTTATGAGAACACAATTACTACGTATGTTCTAGAAAAATGTGATGCAGTGCTTGTTATAATGTTACTATGGCACACACTAACATAAGTTCTTACTTGTCGGTTAGAGACTTTCCTTGTATTGACGGGGATGATTGATCGCAATCTAATTGATCTCTGAATGTTAGTATCACCTAATATTCGTGAAAACAAACCAGTGTGTAATAACTATAGCATTTTCTATATAAGAACACCCAATTGTTTTCGGACAAACAACTTACCGGACTTCCGGAAGTAATATCGTGATAGAGCTGCCGAAGTCACACCGACCAGCACATCGTTGATAGTCTGATGGAAATATATTTGAGACCCATTAAGTAACATCAAGAAGGCAGCCATGATGTAGGACGCAAGCCACATTTCTATCAACCTTGGAGGCCCATGGCAAGTCTACAAGATTAACTAGTAATGAACTATGTGCACGTGTTACATGTTTTATATATGCTTTTACTATTTTATGAAATTTGGGATATTTCAATCCTGGTCGTAGTTTTTTGCTTTCAAATTAAGAAAGGGCAGCCCGGTGCAGCAGCTCCGCTTGCGCAGGGTTCGACCACTATGGGTCTTTTGTACGTAGGCTTTTCATGCATTCCTGCAAGAGGCTGACCTTATGGTCACAAGGCAGTAGCTTTACCGCTGCGCCAAGGCTCCCCTTCAAATTAAAAAATATATATATTTTTTATATATCATGTGTTTTTAATGGTTTCTAATGGTCCATTCGAATTTGAAAACTAACTAGTTGCCAAAAAATTATGATCCGGCCTATTTGAAAAGTAATTACCAATGACAGTTTGACGATCCTTCCAAACTTGGGGTGAGGGGTGTTAACTGAATACTACCGGGATATAAAGGCAGTGCAAGTAATCATTATGTCTAAATATATTTCTAATAAACAGAAACGTGGAGAGTATAAAGGCTGAGCTACTTGACGTACACAGTTCATGGTAGTCTTCAAAAACTTGACATCGTCAAGGCTTATGCTCCGATGGACGAAGCGCTTGCGGTAGGACTTGCGACCATTCGCACGCTTGAGCAACGTGTATGGATCCCGCAAGAACAATATTGTCGCTAAGAGTAGTGTAAGGTCCACCAAAGTGTTCCATGCCAGCACAAAATACGACCAAATCCATGCGAGAAACGCTAGATTGCCATCCGACAGCGGAGGCCGCGGCAGCTCGTAGATTGCGCCTGTTCGTCTAGGCAGTGGTGGCATGGCCGGCAACCTAGAAAGATCAGCTGTGCTGCGCGAAGACGCCATGAAGAGCGTCATAAGTGACATTCCATCTCCAATGGAGTGATGCAAACGGAGCACCGCTATGGAGGCTGCCTCGGAGGTTGGGAAGTTAAGGAAGTGGAACTCCCACAGAGGGCGGCACCTGTTCATCGGAAGCATTGACAGCGATGCGAGGTAGTCCTCCACTGCTTTTTCCGGGTCTGACGCCAGAACAGCAGGATCCAACCTCGGGATGACAATGTGGTCGTCTACATTCACTTTCTTTTCTACCCATCTTGGCATGCCATGCTTTGGCGCATCCTGTAAATGAGTAAATCTCATGATTAACTATTAGTTTATTGTCAGGTATTCCCTCAACCTAGAAACTTAAAATGAACACTCAGTTCAGATCAGGATATATACTAAACAAAATGAACAAATTAAAATTGCTTTCTTCTTTTCAACCGGGCAAATAAAATTACCTGAATGCAGCGGAAACGTGGGTAGCGAGGAAGTAGTTCTGCTTCGATGCCGGCACGGAAGAGAGGTAAGTTGATTGGTTCACCAAGTCCCATCACAACGACAATGTAGATACCCATATCTTCCATTATTCTTCCAGTTGGGCTCATGGGATCCTCTGCCGTAGAATTGGCTGCCCAGTTCGTTTGGGAAGGCACACGGACAGAGAGGGGCCTGTTTTGCGGCATATTGTCCATGAGTAGAGTGTCCACCGGATAATTTAGTGATGAGTAGTAGTAGTAGTATATATAGTACTCCATCAACTTTCATCTGCGTAGGTATTATATATAGGCAAAGGCAACCATGTCGACCAGTGATTGGCCTATATGTGATTGAGTTATACTCCCAACAGTATGGTCCATGCCCATATTGATGACCAGCTAGCATCGACTTTCCAATTGCAACGCTCCTAGGCGCCCGACAGTGAAATCAATCCGTCTGTTGGTTGGTTGCTGATCTATCTCACCGCTCACAGTAGACGTCGGACATGATTCATCGTACGGTCAGCGATTTCGTCCACAATTAATTTATGACCCAATTTCTGTGTTATTGGATGTATGACAACGAGTAATCTCTGCTTTTTTTTCCACTGTTGCTTATGTCGGCAGCTAAGCTTCAGCTGCTTCTGGAGAAACCGCATCCGAAAAGAACTCAGGTCTAAATTAAGCCCTACAGCATTACTTGAACTCGGTACCAGCTTACCAGTAACTGAAACCCGAGTCAAAAAATAATTGTAGCCCATTCATGGAGATGTCCTCTCCCAACACGAAATTAGAGTTAGCTGAAGCTCTTGAAGAAGAATGCAGGACCATCTGGTGGCTGAAGCTCTCGAAGAAGAATTCAGGTTCCTCCGGTGGCTGAAGTTCCATGTTGTCCCTGGTTAACATGAAAATCAGCATGACGTGTACACATGGTATCTGTTTGTTTCGAGTATGTTCGTTTAGTGTTCGTTCCATCATTTGTGAGATTGTTCCCTTTCCCCAGTAATTCCACACCTGCCAGTTTCTTATTTTCAGCCTGTAGTGAGAACCAGAGATATGATAACCTGTTCATATGCCTGAAGGATTCTGCATAAAGATCGATGCACTAAACAGATGAGATAATACACAGTAAAATCAGCACGCACTTCAGTGAGGAGTTTCAGTGTTGCTATCATCATACTAGTATAACAAGATCCAATGGGAAGTGAGGTGAAGTCTCTGCCTTTATTCTCTTGCTGCAGAGAGATTTGTAACCTGCTTCTTTCAGTTGTTTCAATGTAGTTCATCATGTAAGATTTGTTCCTGTTGACCTGCCTGAGAAAACAAAAAAGGACCAAAATAAGAAGTGTAAATCTCCGTCAGGTGTATACTTCAGAAGAAGACATGTCGTTTAGTTTCATGCTGCCACCCTTCCTCCTTCCTCCCAGTGTTGTTTAGTTTCCAACTTGGTGAAGGTATATGCCGCAGCAGTGTTCTACTCCCTCCGTTCCTAAATATAAGATGTTGTAGCTATTACTCATATTGTCTAGTTACATGATAATATGAGTGAACATATGCACTAAAAGTTGTCTAGATATATGTAGATATGTGTGTATATGGAAAAGGCTAAAACATCTTACATTTAGGAGCGGAGGAAGTAATAGTTTGGCGAAGCTGTATACCGCAACATGTCGTTTTTACTTTGTCTAAGTTGTATGCCGTAGTGCTGTATTAACTATGTGAACCTCATGAGGCTTTGTTAACTCAAAGTCGGCAATAAAACTTGTCTTTCATCTAAAAAAAAATTTACAGCCGTGTGCATCATTTTGATGCAAAGACTGAGATTACCCATTTCAAAAACAAAAAAATATTAAAAAAAATAAGGAGGATTTGGGGGGCTGCTGGATCACGAAAGCTCAAAGACTGGTTATATGCATCTATAGGTGCCGGTGCTCCTAGAAGATGCAGGTGGCCAGTAAACAGAAGCAATTTTGCATAAGCTTTGTTATATGCATCTTAAGATTTGCATCTTAAGATGCGTTTTCAAGTGTTCGAAATTTCATTTTCTGCAACTAATTTTTGTACTCATCCATCTTTGAACATATATTCTTGATTAGCATGTCAATGTAGAAGATACCTTCAACATTATTCTACTGTTTTATCTGAATTTAGAAGATAGTATGTATTTATCTAAATTTATGAGCATTGGTGTTCTTGGATGTATGACAATGAGTGATCTGTGCTTGTTCATACTATTCTACTGTTTCTTTTTTTGTTGGGAGAAAAAAACTACGACCTTCCCTTTGTTTGAATTGTTCTTCACGATACCATATTATTATTCTTTGCACATTAGGATAATTGGGAATCATATTCATGTTCATATCTATGGAAAAAACAGTATGAAATTACTCAATAAGTTAATCACCACAGAATACTAATCCAATGGCATTAACATAGACTTTTCATAAACCCATACCCCCCCCCCCCCTTTTTTTTCTCTTTCTTTGAGTTTTCGCTTATCTTTTCCGGCTACTTCGACACGTGTTTTACGCCATCGGGTAGCCATCTGTAACGTTTTTTCCCTCTGCTTATCAATAGAAAGCCAGCAATTTTGCTGGAACTTTCAAAAAAAAAAAACATAGACTTTTCATCAGGCAGTTCTAACAATAAACTCAGGCGACAACAGCAGGATTCCACCGCTGTTTCTGACTAAGCTCCAGCCGGTTCTGGAGAAGCTGCAGCCGAAAAGAACTCAGCCTTAGGCAAGCCTAGCTACATTACATGAACTGTAAACCAGAGTCAAGTAAATGGCTCATGCCTTCACTTCACTACTCTCACATCACACCCATATACAATTTATTTACCTAGGATACGTCTCTGTAATTGCAACACCCATTCACAGAAATGGCCTCTCCTAACACAAAATTAGAGTTAGCTAAAGCTCCCAAAGAAGACGGCAGGTTCCTCCGGTGGCTGAAGCTCCATGTTGTCCCTGGTCAACATAAAAATGATCGGATATCTCAGGCCTGTCGCCGGGGTCAGCTAGGCAACAAAATCAGCCCGACATGTACACATCATCTGTTGGTTTCGAGTATGTTTGTTGGTTGCTTGGTCCCTTTTCCGGCGATTCCTCACCTGTCAGTTTGTTATTTTCAGCCTGTTAGTGTGAACCAGAGATATGATAACATGTTCCTAACTTCGTATGCATAAAGGCTTCTGTGTACAGATCGATGCACTAAACAGATGACATGATACTGCAGTAAAATCGAGCACGCACTTCAGTGAAGAGATTCACAGTGTTGCTATCATCAGACTAGTATAACAAGATCCGATGGAAGGTAAGCTGCAGTCTCTACCTTTTCTTATTCTTTTGCTGCAGAGAGATTTGTAACTTGCCTCTTTCGATTGTTTCAATGTAGATCATAAAGTAAGGTTTGTTCCTCCTGACGTGCCTCAGAAAACAAAAAGGAACCAAATCAGAAGTGTAAATTTTCGTAAGGTGCATACCGGAGAAGAAGCCCGGGTATTTTATTTTCATAAACACGCATATAAGCGTGCCTCAAACCAATGTCAGCTAACAATAATGTTGGTAATTGTTTGCAAAATAGTAGCATCAGAAAACATGCTATCTTTGGTTTTACAAAGTCCCTAGATATTCATATCTTTTCTATGCACAAGGCCAGGTAAAATAAACTAATCATGCAGTGCTAACCTTTCAACTCTACATTGCCAGTGCGGCAGTGTATGAAGCCAGACGGTAACCACAAAGAAATTGACGAATCCTATGCTTCAGATGACACTGCTCACCGCAAATATCCTCTTCAGTCTCGCCATGGAATTTGTAGCCTCTAGGAAGCCATGGTTGATGACTCTTGCAAGGGGAGACGCTTCACTGAAAAAAAAAGCATCAGGATGTAAAAGCTATATAACATCCACATTTTTCAGCAATTTGGAAGAAAACATGGCCATTGACAAACCTGGATTTGTTCATAGTAGTCTGGTACATATGTCAACAGAATCTGGATGCTGGCTGTTGGTGACGAGTTCAGTGAATGGAAGAGCTCCATTAGCTGAGATGATAATTGGGCTACAAATAGCACACTCTATTGGGCCTAGCCCAGCTATAGACAGGAATTTTCTTCAATCCCTGCAGTTACTGAATTATTTCCTGCAAAACTCTGATACTAATAGAAACTGCAAAAACTTCTTAAATTACATACAATTAAAATATTAAAAAAATAAAATGGAACATGAGATGGCATTCTCATCTGAAGTGTCTTACAAGACGAACTCAACATCGTACATGAACCAAAATGCAAAACGGTTTCAAACTATAGCCACTCGCAAAAAAAGGAACATGTAAACTATAAAACTATATCACTTAGGTTATGTCAGCACGAATATGCTAACCTAACCTAGTTCTTGATGTAAGTGTTTTCTGGGGGAAACAGATGATCAAAAGAGCCGAGCACAAAATCAATATACATGACATATATACAGGAGGCACTCTATGCTATCGCGCTATAATGTGAAAGGGGGCCAGGCAGGCCACAGTGGCCTGGGTGCTCTATCGTTGTATCTTTGGTTTGGTATGTCGATTGGCTCCTTTGGAGCTGGAGGCCTGCAGAAACATGGTTTTGATTAGTCAAAGCAACATGTCAAACATCTCATGAGACTTATGGGCTACAAACTGTACCTGAATAGGCCGTAAAATATCTTCCAGTTCTATAGTAATATCTGAGAAAACGGGTCTCATATGAGGGTTTTGATCCCAACACTGTTGAATCAACTTAGACAATCTTGGATGAACGCTTGGAGGGACCACCAAGCGATATCCCTGATAAACAAAGGAGCAATTGTCACTTTGGTCTTCTCATACTTCTACAATGTCCACTGTGGACGTCTGATTGCTCAATGTCGAAACTGTAATTTTAACTTTGTTGGCACTGAACACATACCTGTCTTACTGAAAGTGCAGCTTGCAATGGTGTCAGATTTTCATATGGGATCTGCAGTGACAGGTCCAAGCAAGGGTATTACCATTTAACCAAAGTTTACAGATGTTTGAAGAACACTCGATAAGAGCAATAGTTGGAGACAACAGCAAGGATTACCTTTGAAGTAACCAGCTCCCATAGAACAATAGCAAAGCTGAAGACATCGGCCCTATGATCATAAGCCTTATGGTTTATTACCTGGTAGGACAAGAAAGTCTAATCAGCACATCTTGTAGGTATGATATACAATAAGTCAATAATTCAGTTGAACAGAACTCAGTCTTCGGAGTTCTGTCGACGGTTCGAGCAAGAATTGCTCCATAAGCTGATGTGGATGGCTAATAGAGAACGAAAACATGGTCATTTTCACCAAGTTTATAGTACATGGTTTATCAGGGATTTAGTCATGGGTATATGCGTGTTGCGATACAAGATGGTTGAGCAAAAAGGATATCAGACATTTTCAACAAAGCGAATAGTGGAATGAATAGAACGGCAACACACCTCAGGTGCCATCCATCTGTAGGTGCCAGTTTCAGCAGTCATATCTCCCTCTTGTGATCGGTGACGAGACACACCAAAATCTGCAATCTTCACGACCTATTTTATGAAATCAATTAGCTGTTTAATAAACTTAAGTTAAAAAGACATGTGACTTTAAAATATTGCATACTTGACCGTTGCCAATTAACAAGTTGGCAGTCTTCAAGTCTCTATGGATGATGTTATTCCGGTGCAAATAATCCATCCCTTTCGAGATGCCAATAGCAATCCTGAGAATCACAGATAGCTCCAAGGTATTCTTTTGCTTGTGAAGGAAATCATATAGATTACCTCCAGGCATGTACTCTGAAGCAGACAAACATAATAGCAAGAGTAAAATATCAGTTGACAGGACATTACAGTTTGCCCAGTGATGAAGACTCTAGACAGACTTCTTTTTAAGCAAGAGACAGAGGCCTTCCACTGTCTGAAACCTGAATTGGAGAAGTTTGTATACACATGCAGAAGAAACAGATAAAACTTAAGCAGGTGATCACTGTTACGACCCGAGCAGCTACCTAATACACACAAGACAGTAACATAGAATTGAGTACAGAGAAAAACAGTGAACAAAACGTAAGCAAGCTTCAGACAGGGTACGTCCAGCGGCACATCCAACCACTGAACGTCAGCTTCTCGATGTGCTCAGTACTTCACTTGACACGCCAAAATCAAGACAGACTAAACTAATTTGAAATGTGTAACTGAACAAACTAAACATGAAAAGACACGATCAGGCAATGCATGTCGTAGGAGGGCTATCTGGAATCGAAGAACAAGAGAATCAGACTAGCAAAAGCCTTTGAAATTGACATTTGCCCATACTAGCATTAAAATGACATCATGGCTATAATGATAAGTTGATAACTTAAACTCAATTGGACAAATGAATTTAGGACACATTACAACCAGGAGAGCAAACGCGTAGAATTATCCATATGTAACCGGAAAGGAAGTTGCCTTTAATTAAAAAATGCAATTTTACGTGATTACAGGAAATAAGAAATTATTTCACAGAAATGCAATAGTAGCTACCTAATGATAGTTTAACTGAAGTATGGGCGGATCTGTCGATCTGATAAAAATAGAGAACAAGATTCTTCGGGTGAGATATATCTTGTGGATTTGTACTATATTCCAGCAGGTGCACATCTCTTATATGTGGATGTAATAAGCAAGCAATCACAACTTCCCTCTAGACTTATCTTGAAATCCCCTACCAAAATGCATAAAATACAGGAGGAAGCAATATTATTGTCTGACCTGTCACAATGAGATACTTTCGATGCTTTGTGCATGCCCCGTAAAAGCGAACAACGTTTTCATGCTTAACACTCCTGGACATGACTATGCTATGTTAGCACTGTCTGGAGTCAGATGAATGTCTTGTTTATGTGTCAAAGAAGTAAGAAATCATACCTCAAAATCATTATTTCTTGCAAAAACTCTACATTTGAAGAATCATTAACATGTTCAGCTCTAAGGTACTTTATTGCAACATCCATACCAAGGTAAGTTCCACGATATCTACAAAACAAGACCACTTGTCACTTGTTAGCAAAAATCCTCATGTCTCCACAAATCTCAATACATATGGTTTCACAGTGAAATTGCAAAAAAAAGGCATGCAATCCACACTGGTAGTTGAGTTAGTGCCATTGTTCTAATCCACTAACTTCGCTTTACTCTTCAAAACATTTCCTAACTAAGTGTAGTGCAATTCCTGGCTGTGTGTATCTTTAATTGATGGAGATTCTGTGAGCAATGCTTCCACATTCCAACCAGGGTTATGCAGTTCTTACAAGTCGCCAGAAGATCCGGATGCAAACTTATCCATAGGTTGCAGAAGATTCCTGTCAAATTCAGAATCTCCAATCTTCTCTTCCAGCTCTCGTATTCTCTCCGAGGTATAAGAGTTTGTTGGATTAGATAAAGACGGCTGCATACCACACGGAAGTTAAAGTTGTGAGGAAAAGGCTCTACATAGGGGAGTTCAAGTACAGTACGAGCTCAATTTTGAAGTACTCATGCAAATCATGTAGGAGAACGAAGGAAGCATACATGACTGCGTTTCGCTGTCTCCTTAAGCTGCTGCACCAAACCATCTGTTTCCTGCATATAACATGGGCAATGTTTTTACACAAGGAAATCATTTCAAACAACAGTCTGCAAACAGACTTCAGTACTCATAAGGATCTACAGGAGTACATTGGTAACCAAATTGCTAAGTCTAGCAGTTAAGGTGTGAATCATCTATTTAAGATCAGCAAAATTTCAGTCACTACATCTTAGGAAGCATGCGCTCCGATTTCCTGGGTAAATGCTAACATACAGCTCTAGGTTTTGCAAATTCGTTATAAACTAAATACCTACTTGCATGTTTGGATTGGTAAGGTATGAATCTTCCACTAAGTTCAAGTCCGAACAGCCCTAGGTTCATAAATTCGTTATAAACTAAGATGGGGCCAAGGATTTTTGCTGTTGCTGATAATAACTAGGGCAAAGCAGATATAACTGGCATTCTTTGCCAACTGCCAATCAAGTGTAAAAAATATTATTTTGTCCTTTTGGATCTACCAGAAAAGCAAGATGTGCTAATACGCAAACTAGCAGTAAAAACATGCCCTAAGTATACCTCTGTTTCCCAGCCGTCAACAACAAATACATCCAAACACAATCCATCTGTCGTTGAGAACACATGAGCTTCACGGATGTTCAAGTCAAGTTCAGACAGCAAAGCAGACAGCTACAAATAATATTTCACAAAGTTAGCACGACATGGCACATACATATAGAAGTCTTAATGTATAGAAAAAACCGCAGGAGATGGACTGGTACTCTAAAGTCTTACATCACTAAGGAGCTTTGGCTTGTCAATGGAAGAAAAGATAATTTCATGAACAAGACGAATATCCGAAGTATCCCTCCTGTGGAGAATCGAAATATCAATTTTCAGCAGCCTGAAACATCGTTACTGGGTAATAAACAATGCAGTGCGGAGAAGAAATCAGCATATGAGTTGGGAAAAAAAAATGTCAAATTGGTAAGGTCTGAAGAACAGAGCAAAGGGTCACATCACGTTTCAGTTAACCAATAGCCTACATCATCCAAGGTTTATGTAAAGCATGATAGAGTCGTAGATATCAGAACGTGACAGCGATTTTTTTAAAAACAAACATTTAAAGTGCAGCTGAGAAGTTGAGAGCTGGAGACAGACCATGCGGAGATTGCCTCAAAGTCATCGACGCCTTTCCTTCTGCCCAGACTGAGGTCCTCCATCATCCTTTCGCACGGGAACTCCTGGAATCCATCCCCTCTGTGTTCATGGCATACACCCCAAAAAAAAAATCTGTTAACAAGCAAGATCAATTCAAATAAACCCATTCCAATTGGTTTTATGATAAGAAATCGGAACTGGTGTGTCAAAATTCAGACAGATTTGAGGTGAGATGGTTGGGACCGATTGGGTTGGGTAAACCCATACCTTGAGGTGGAAGCCACAGGACGCCCACCATTACCGTTTTGTGTTGGAGGAGACGCCGCCTCTTTGGGCTTCTCGTCCTGAAAGCACTGCTCGACCATGGGGATAGAGCAGAGCAGAGTACAGAACAGAGCAGAGTGAGCGACGGCGTTACGAAGAAGAAGAGAGATGTTTGGTTGCGATGATTGAGTTGTTACGCGCAGGAATCGTGCGTGGAAGACGGGTCGCTTGTCGGGGTCTGCGCACTCGGCGAGGATCCTGCGGTGGAGGAGCACGTCCTCAGCCTTGTCCACCTGCAGGTCGATGGAGTAGCTGGCGGGGAGTCGCTCGTAGTGCTCGTCCAGGAGCTGCTCGAAGAAGGGGTCCGACAGGGCCTCCTCGTTGCCGATCGCCTTGAGGCGGCTGTAGATCCCCTTCCGCACGTCCTGCGACAGCGGCCCGCTCCCGTTCGCGTTCGCCCCGCCGCCGCCCCCGGCGGAGGCAACGAGCCCCGCGGAGCTGGCGGCGGGCCCGGGAGCCGCGGGAGGCCAGGAGCTCTCGCCCACGCCCTCCTCGATGCCGTCGTCGCTGGCGTCGTCGTCCATCCGCCCGCGCGCGGGGGGACTACGGGGCGGCCATCGCGACGCGCTTTATGGGAGCGGGTGATGGCGAGAGGGAGGTGGGCGTGGGCGTGGATGGTGACGAACGAGGTCGGGGTGGGGAATCCGAGGGGGATCTCGTTGGCGGATGCGGCAAGAATCTTCTAGAGGACGGCGCCGGACGGGCATTTATAGAGGCGAGGCGGGCGAAGCCCACCGGCGACATGGACGAGCTGCGGGCGGGGAGGGAGGAGAGTGACGCGGGTAGAGTGGGCCGGGATCTTCTGCGCCGGCGTGTCACGGCAGGGAGGATCGTCCAGTGGGAGCGTGACGCGTGGCGATCTGGGGGCGGGTCCTTATCCGTTTCGAAACCGGACGCGGGAGATGCTGCCGCTGTGGGATCGGACGGCTGGGATGGTTCGTTGCTTTCGGGAGGGACGAGTGGGGACCGCGGGCTGCTTTTCCGGGAGTAGCGGAAGTGGATTGGACGGACGGCTAGGCGGTGCGTCAGCCAGGTGGGCCACTAGGCTTTAAGCGGTTATGCGGTGGTCCACCTGCCAGCCACAGGGCTAGATTCAAGAGCGAGGTGAGAGAGATGTGGGGGAAGATACTCGAGATTCTGTGCGACCGGATTCAGAGATTCCTGCCAGTGACCTTATCCAGCTTCAACTTCCCGTACGTACTGCTACTCCATTCCACTAGTGCAGCATTATTCTATGGGCGTTGTAACTTGTTCTTAGTCCTACTACGTGTCAACCACGTTCCTCCACGGCAGGTATGATGGGCAGGCCGAACGATGCTACTAGGTTTGGTGAAATTTTACAAGAAATAACTTTTTGGCACGGCAAATTTACAAAATTGATCCCGATTAAAAAAATCAAAAAATAAATATAAGAATGTATAACGCTTTATGGGTGGGCGTTATGCGAAAAAAGCTCATTTTGTTAATATTTTTAAATCGCGGTCAATTTGTGAATTTGTGGTATCAAAAGGCTATTTTTGTAAAATTTCACCAAACTTTGCGGGTAAAGATATTTGACTCGTGAGAGCATCTCTCGAAGTAAAAAAATTTGCCTTGTGAGAGCATCTCCACCGAGGCCCAAATACATTGTGCACTAAAATTAAATTTAATTAAAACATTGACTGAATGAATGTTCGTGGAACAAATAAGAGAGGGCGGAGCCATCTCACGACCATGGCGGTCACGCCGCCACTCGTGTGATCTTCTTCCTCCGGCCTCCTTCGTCAGCTCTGAGAACAGATCCGGAACACTCTCCGCGCCCTCTTTCCATTCCCCTCGAAGTCCGGCACCGACATCGCCAGGGTCACGGGGGCTCTACTATGCTTGCCATGTTCCTCCGCTGAGCTTTCCTAGCAACTTCTCGTCCCTACAGAGGCAGTTGAAGTAGTTGCCGAGTTTACTTGCACCTGTTGGTTGCTCACATGAAGGTTGAACTCGTGGGGATTGCAGCGTGAAGGTAGAAGATGGGGAAGTAGTCGGTGTGTCCACTCGGTCGCCCGGGCGCTCGCCTCTAGCTCGCCCAGGCTCAAGCTTTAGTCCCCCAGCCGCCATTCCCGCCAAGTTTCTATCGTCTGTGCAAGAGCGGGAGGCTGCCCTGTGCAAACTGGCTACACGCGCGTCTCTATCGGGTGCTTCGGCTCCGTCGACCGCCTCCGTCGCCACCCTTTCTATGACAACATTAGTGTCGGTTGCTCCGGATCCATCGACCGTCTCTGTTGTCACGCTAATTGCGACCGCATCCGGCCTGGCTGCTCCAGCTCCGTCGGCCGCCTCCACTATCATGCCGGTTGCGCCCACATTTGTGTTGGTAGCTCCGGCTACGTCGGACACCTCCGCCGTCACGCTGGACGCGGTCTCCCTTTCCTCCTGCAAGGCCGGCCCAAAAATTTGTGGCTGTTTGGAGCATGTTCACCGCCGTCATTGGCTTGTGGCGGTGAATGTGACCTCTTCGGCGCGGCGCACTCCATAGTTACCTCTTGCAACTACCATCTCCAATACGGCTTCTAACAACAAGGAAGGGCAGGTACATATGGATCGGGGACGCCGCTCCTACCGAGGCCCTCCCCCTGAGATATCGAGGGAAGGTCTTGGGGTTGTCTCGCTGATGTCTACGCATGCTTCTATTCTTGTAGACAGTGTTGGGCCTCCAAGTGCAGAGATTTGTAGCACAGCAACAAGGTTCTCTTAAGTGGATCACCCAAGATTTATCGAACTCGGGGAAGTAGAGGTCAAAGATATTCCTCTCAAATAACCCTACAATTACGATACAAGAAGTCTCTTGTGTCCCCAACACACCTAATACAATTTTCAGATCTATAGGTGCACTAGTTCGGCGAAGAGATAGTGAAATACAAGTAATATGGATGGCTATAAGTGGCAACTGCAATCTGAAATGAAAACGGCAGCAAGAAAACATGTAGTAGAACTGGTTGTAAACGGTGTTTCAATGCTTAGAAATAAGCCCTAGGGATCATACTTTCACTAGTGGACACTCTCAACAATGATAACATAATTCAATACATAAATATCCTATCTTCACTATGCTACTCTGAACCCCTCTCCGGTTGGATAACGAACACCAATTCACCGCGTAGGGCTACAAAATCACGCCTTAAAGTTCGTGTTCCCCATCTAGTTAACCCCACACTGTCACCTTAAGCGCACTAGATGGTTCCAGACAAACACCACAATTTCATAGAGATATCCAACACAAATTATATAAACTTTAGCCTAAGAGTCACACACGGTGCGCACACTGTCACCTTCACACCGTGGGACAATGTGACTCCGGAGTTCACATTAATAAAACCTCTTGAGTAGAATAATATATGAAGAGTAACATATACTTATTCAACTAGATTACAAAGCTCATGATCACATAAAGATCACACCATGAGAGAGAGAGAGAGAGAGATAGACCACATAGCTACCGGTAGATCCCTTAGCCTCAGGGGAGAACTACTCCTCCTCATCATGGGAGTCAGCAACGGTGATGAAGATGGCGGTGGAGTTGATGGAGATGGCTCCGGGGCAATTCCCCGTTCCGGCAGAGTGCCATAACAGAGATTTCTGTCCCCCGAAACTTGTCTTCGACGACGACGGAGCTACGAAACTTTTCGTGGATGGAGGCTCATTGATTTATGGTTTTTGCGTCGGGCGCAATATATAGGCGAAAGGGCGATGTGGGCGCCCGAGGGGCCCACACCATGTGGTGGCACAGCCAGAGGGGACCCACGCCACCCTATCGTGTGGCCACCCTGGTGCCCTCCTCCGGGTCTCCTCCAGACTACGTGTACGTGAAAGAAAAATATGACCATCGGTTTTTGTTTCGTCCAATTTCGAGAATATTTTCAGAACAACTATTCTGAAATAAAAAACAACAGAAAACAGGAACTGGCACTGTGGGATCTTGTCAATAGGTTAGTCCCAGAAAATCTATAAAAAATGATATGAAGTGTATAGAAAACATGTAGCAATTGGCATAACAACAACATGAAACATCAGAAATTATAGATACGTTGGAGACGTATCATTCGCCTTCAAGCGTTGAACTCGTGGAAGATCCTTCCGTTGCTTTAAGCGTGGCCACCAAGTAAGTGCATGTCGTGAGCCGTTCAGAATCATTCAATGTTGTCTCCCTGTTCATCGGGAGAGGTTCTATCATGCTTACTCTCCGGTTCCCCGCGAACTCTCTCTGGTCGGTCGTGCTTGCTCTCCGGTCAGTCGTGCTCCTTGCCACCGAAGCCGCTTCCCGTCCATCCAGTGTTGTCCTTTGCCGACAAGGAGTTGGGTTGAGGTGTTGTGCACGGAGCTCCTTTAGGAGGTTGAGCGTCTTGGTAGTGTGCTTCGCGACGCTCTCGCCAAGCTTCAGGTTGCGCCGGTTGTGCCTTTGCTGTTTGAGCTTCAGGTTGGTGCCTTTGAGGAAGAGGTTGAATGCATCTTTGGAGAATTCTCTCCTCGTGGTGTGCATGTGGCGCCATCTGACCTTGGGGGTGAAGTCATAACCGAGGTTGTAGCTCTAGTTGCGTAGATTATGCCCGATCTACAGGAGCTTTGTAGGGAATCTTCTATGGTGTTGCCAATGGAGTTGGGCTCATTGAAGTCCTCGGCGGTCAACATGGTGCCCTCACCCCCACCGTCCGAGTCCTGTCAGCCACCAGCCTTTATGGAGAGTGGCCTCACCACCACCGTCTGAGTCCTGTCAACATGGTGATCTCTGATTTTGGCATGCATGTTGAGGAAATTGCCAAAATATCCTAGCGGCAGATCAACAAGCTGGGTAAAATGTCCCTCAGAATAATACAGGTGATCATCAACCTTGCAAGGTTCAGCGTGCTCACTCTCGATGATCATGTTCTGTAGGATAACATAAGTCATCATCATCACCTCCCACATCTTCTCTTTGGACCATGTTAGAGCATGTTATATGACTACAACAAACCGAGCTTGGAGCACACAAAATTCCCACTCAACATCATTCCTTGTACTCTCCTGTTCTCCTGCAAATTAGGATTGGTTCTGGCCTTGAGGGTGCGATATTGTCTTCACAAATGTGGATCATCTTGGATAGATGCCATCTGCTAGGTAGTACCCCTTGTTGTATGGGTTGGCATTGATCTCAAAGTTGGTGGTGGAGCATCGCCTCGAGCAAGTATTGTAAATATGGGGGAGCACTTTAGCACGTTGATGTCATTGTGAGATCCCGCTAGATCAACAAATTGTTACCCGCCACAGCTTCTAGTATGACACTACAAGATCCAGCTTGACCATTGTAAATACCTTGTCAAGCAAAAGGACAATTCTTCATCGCCAATGCATGCAATCGGTACTTACTAGCATCACAGACCATCATCTGCCTTTGTTTTGTGCTAGGATCCGAGTTGTATCTACCTTGCACTTTAAGTACTCATCATACTCCCGCACGGCCATTACAATATGGATGAACAAGTCCTTGTTCATCCAAAAGTGCCGCAAAAATTCTTTCGGCCCATTTGTTGGATCGTCATTGAAGTAATCGGCCATTAGCTCTATCGTTTGACGATCTTTGTTCCTCCTCCTCCCTGGCCTCGAACCTCAATCTGAGGATGGAATTGGCCTCTGTCGCGAGTAAACCAACAAGGCACGTCAAGATCGCCAAGTGCCCATCTACCATGGTGTTTGTGTTGGCATGGACTTGGAGTGTTTTGTCATCCATCATTAGATCGTTGTTGCTATCCATATCCTGCTACAATGGATGACGGAACGACGGAAATTAAACGACACCAAGACGTAGGATCAAAAGCAAATATGCAAGGTGAAAAAACCTGACCTATGCAAAACGCCAAAAACCTTGCACGCACGGAAATCCTTGCCAAAGTTTTCTACCCCGCGATTCGACGAGTGATAAGAGAAATGAAATTCCGCTAGAATTCACACGGGAAATTTGTTGAGGCGGCGTGGCTGCGCAGCTACATGGGTCGTGGCGGCGGTGGTTTGGTGGGTCAGTGAAGATGGGAGTGTGGACGAGAACAAATGAGCCGGTGGGGAGAAAATGGTGGATGGGTCGCAGTCGTGTACTACCCGCGGCTGAAGATCCGACATGACGTGTGTTGTCATGGTTGCTAGCACTTCTTGTAGCACCGAAGAAACGGGGGCTGAAGCGAGGTTGTCAGACGTAGGATTGGGTCTGTATGACAACTTTGCCGCTATTGGGAGTCCCGGTGGAGGGGGTGCATTTCGTGTCGGCGCGTCCAATAACCCTATTAGGGGGCGCTCGTGGAGATGCTCTCAGATCCGGTTCTCTCTCTATTTTTTTTAAGTCGTATTTTCAACTTTCTAAAACCTAAAGAAAAAACTTCATGTTGTTAATAATGTACCTCACAAATATGTAAAATCTCAATTTGAAATACTTCATATTTTAAGCTAGACAAAAATAACAAATGTGTACATACTTTCAAGTCTCCAAAACGTACAAGATTTTTATCACCCTATCTACTGCAGCTCATAATAATAAGAATTTAGCATTGTGGTTTGCATATTTGTAGGATGAATCAATGGCTGCATCAAGTTTTTATATTTTTTTTGAAAACTATAAATATAAATTTCTTTTGGTTCATATATACTTGTATTTCACCATGTTTTCCTAGTAGACTACGTGAAGCTACAAAAAAAAAACATTCCAGGAAAACCGCTTCAAGCAAGTGAGTGAGGCAAGGGTCCTAGAACGTATTGAAGCATTATCAGATCATGCTCCCATTTTAATATCCACAGGAAATCACAACGTCCACCATAGCCACCAGTTTAAATTTGAACTAGGCTGGCTAAACCGTGATGGTTTTGAGGATATGGTTAAGATGGTATGGGCACGTCCGGTCGGTGGAGTCACTCCTTTAGACAGGTGGAACAATAAAATACGCGCTTTGCGTAAACACCTAAAGGGATGGGCTAAACATTTGGTTGGATTACTTAAAAAAGAAAAATTACGGCTTTCATCGATTATTAATGAACTTGAGGCTCTAGCGGAATGGCGACCCCTGTCCCCGGATGATATTGAAATTAAAAAACAATCAAATGCGGAGATGGTGGGTATCCTTCGTGATGAGGAGATTAAGTGGTATCAAAGATCAAAAGCTCAATTCATACTGCAAGGAGATTCAAATACGAGATACTTCCATAGTATTGCTAACAACAGACATAGGAAGAAAATTATTCATTCTCTGGATCAGGAGGAGGGCAGGATTGAAGGCCATGATCAATTAAAAAATTATATTACGAGGTATTATAAAAATCTGTTCGGAGAACCTGATGAGAGGGATTTCACATTGGATGAATCCCGGATAGATGATGTTCCTCAGGTTTCAGATGAGGAGAACGCATATCTTACCGCCCGTTATTCTGAGGAGGAGGTGAAGAAGGAGGTCTTCTTAATGGAGCATAATAAGGCCCCTGGTCCGGATGGATTCCCAGCTGAATTTTATCAGCATTTCTGGGAGCTGATTAAAGCGGATTTGCTTGAGTTGTTTCATGATTTGCATGAGGGACAACTTGAATTATTTCGCATTAATTTTGGGGAGATAATTTTGTTGCCAAAGGTTAACGAGGCGGATAGGATTCAACAATATAGACCTATTTGCCTTCTTAACGTGTGCTTCAAAATTTTCACCAAATTCGTGACATTAAGGCTAAACTCGGTTGCTGACCGTGTCATACGGCCGTCTCAGACAGCTTTTATGCAAGGTAGGAACATCCTTGATGGGGTGGTCATATTGCATGAAGCGGTCCATGAGTTACACCGTAGAAAAATGGATGGCGTAATATTAAAGATAGACTTCGAAAAGGCTTATGATAAAGTCAAGTGGTCTTTTCTTCAGCAGACTCTGAGGATGAAAGGTTTCTCCGAGGAGTGGCGGTCTTTGATTCGTAACTTTGTTTCGGGGGGAAGTGTGGCTATAAAGTTCAATGATGACATTGGGGCATACTTCCAAACGAAAAAAGGGTTACGTCAGGGCGATCCATTATCACCTATATTATTTAATATAGTAGCTGATATGTTAGCCGTAATCATAGAACGTGCTAAACTTGAGGGTCAGATTGAAGGGGTAATACCTCATTTGTGGATAGGGGGTTGTCCATTCTTCAATATGCAGACGATACAATTCTCTTTATGGATCATGAATTGGAGAAAGCAATGAACCTGAAACTGATTCTTTCAGCGTTCGAACAGCTCTCTGGTTTGAAGATTAACTATCATAAAAGTGAATTGTATTGTTTTGGAGATGCTCGAGACCATGCTGACCAATACGCTGAGCTTTTCGGATGTGGTCAGGGTCAGTTTCCTATTAGTTATCTAGGCATCCCGATTCATTTTAGGAGGCTGACGATTGCCCAATGGAAACATGTTGAGGAAAGACTTCAAGCAAGGTTGACCAGTTGGAAAGGGAAATTACTATCCTTGGGTGGTCGATTGGTTCTCATAAACTCAGTATTAACCAATATGGTACTGTATATGATTTCCTTCTTCCAACTATCAAAAGGAGTTTTGCATCCATTAGATTATTTTCGATCAAGATTTTTCTGGCAAGCGGATGGTGAGAAGAAAAAATATCGATTGGCTAAATGGAATGTGGTATGCCGTCCTAAAGAACATGGTGGGCTAGGGATTCAAGACCTTCAGGTCCAGAATAGAGCTCTACTCGGAAAGTGGTTGTTTAAACTGCTTACCGAGGAGGGGATTTGGCAAACTATCCCGAGGAGGAAGTATATAGGTTCAAAAGCGTTTTCCTAGGTTTCATGGAAATCCGGGGACTCACACTTTCGGGCTGGTCTTATGGCGAAAAAGAAATACTTCTTCCCATTGGGATCATTCTCCATTAAAAACGGTTCACATATACGGTTCTGCGAGGATAAGTGGTTAGATAATAACACACTTCGGGAACAATATCCAGCTTTATACAACATAGTGCTTGGACGACAAAAAAGTGATACTATCGCTAAGGTGATGGAAACCTTCCCACCAAACGTGTCGTTCAGGAGAGACCTAGTTGGTCCCCGCCTGTTAGCTTGGAATGAACTACTACAGCGTTTGATGGTAGTACAGCTAACAGAGGGTGTGGATGAGT
The DNA here is from genome assembly GCA_028641055.1 of Alopecurus myosuroides. Taxonomy (NCBI): domain Eukaryota; kingdom Viridiplantae; phylum Streptophyta; class Magnoliopsida; order Poales; family Poaceae; genus Alopecurus; species Alopecurus myosuroides. Next base: position 21,524,255 of record CM054059.1, read on the forward strand.
TCCGCTGGAATTTATACTCGAATGGTAAATTCACGGTTAGCTCGATGTATGAGGCGCTTTTACAACCTGAGATGCCAATTGAAAATAATAATAAAATTTGGTTGATGAAAATACCTCAAAACTAAGGTTTTTGCATGGTATCTTCGTCGTGGTGTAATTTTAACTAAAGATAACCTTGTAAGACGCAACTGGCAAGAAAGTAAACAATGTGTTTTCTATCATAAAGATGAGACAATAAAACACTTGTTTTTCGATTGTGCAGTTGCTAATTCTATATGGTCGATCATTCAAATAGGTTCTACCTTATATCCACCGACAAGTATTGCCAACATTTTTGGGAGTTGGCTTAACGGTGTTGATAAGAGGTTTAAGACACTTATTAGGGTGGCAGCGCTTGCCGTGATTTGGTCGCTGTGGCTGTGCAGAAATGACAAGGTTTTTAATGATAATTTTTTTCTCTCATGCAGATTATCTTCAGGACTACAGCTATACTCCATACTTGGGTTTCACTGCAGCGTTTGGAGCACCGGGACCTTTTCTTGAAGGTGTGTACCAGACTGGAGGATACAGCGAGGGATTTTTTATCCCAGCATGGGTGGCAGCATAATTTGCGGATTGGACCCCAGCACCTTAGGCGATCTTACTTACTTATGTAGTTCGCCTTATTTTTCTTGTGCTATTAAATTTCGGCTGTGTGCATCTTGATATGCAGAGGCTGGGTGTAATATTACATTAAGTAATAAAATATCCCTTTATCAAAAAAAAAAGAACAGGTAGGCTTTGGCAACGAGGAAAACACTAGCCACAATGGAATAATGTTCCGGTAGAATGTTCCGAATTTGTAGTCTACCCAAGTTATAGACAGTACTTAAGTAGGACAATCGACACGACACGGCAAGAGATAAAATTCAAGCCAACCGGCTGGCTTGTACTACAGTAGACAAGGAGAACAATTCTTGCAAACAACAAGGCAGTAAGTACAGCCCAATCGTGCGAAAAAACAAGGCAAAGGTTTTGGATTTTCTTTTAGACACTGGCCGCAGGTAGCCCAGGCTACCCAGGGTACAATGACGAGGCTCGGTTTCACGAGTCACGTCGCTGAGATTTTCGTGAAAATTAACAAAAATAACCTCGAAATCAATCTTCAGCACAAAATAAACCTATTTGTAATCTATTTTCAAAAATAACCCTTTTGTGTGGCGCCCGCAACAGGGGTGCCACGTTATGCAGTGTGACTCCCCACATGGGGGTGCCACACTTTCGGCCAGCGTGGCAGCATGGGACCCGCGCTTGTAAGTGTGGCGCCGGCTACCGGGGAGTTACACTCTGAAGCGTGACTCCGTTATACAGGGTGCCACACCCTGAGAGTGAAACCACTACGTTTGGCTGCTCTCGGGTAGAAAGTTTTGAAGTGTGATACCCCAGTCTAGGATGCCACACCCTGAAGTGTGGCTCCATTGCTTAGGGTGCCACACGGTGAAATTGTAACCTTTTTCCATTGCGAGTGAAACAATCTCAGAAGGACTAAAATTCAGAGAGTAGTAATTCTGTAAAAAGAATATCATAGGAATACAATTCACAACATTAGATTGCAACGTTCGCATAAATCTCAAAGTTCACGACAGTATAAAGTTCGCAACAATGACATAAATTTAAAGTCATGACAAAGTTCTAGCGAAGTTCACGAGATAGCCAATGTCCATGACGACATCAATGTTAGAGACTCTATTCAGTCCAACGTGGATACTTGGCCTTTCGGTTGCCATGCTTCATCCTTCACTTGCGCACGGCGAGCTAGCTTACGGTTTCTTCCCCGCTCCTCCTCGCGAGCCCTCTTATCTTCACGCTTCTTCTCTTTCTCCAAATGTTCCGTCTCCATACGTTCATTTCTCTTCTTTTTCCTCTCTTCGTCTAGGCGGTGCTCCTCCAAACGGCGTTTTATCCTTGCCTCGTTTGTATCGACCTCATTCTTGTAGCAGCTACATTGAAATAGGTCTATCCATTCGAAGTAGCTACAAAGGGGCGGTGACGACTACAAAGAGACAATAATCATTAACCATCTACAAAAATCTCCCGGGCAACCATGGATACAGAGGATACATACCTTGAGACGGTCATAGGTATATTTCTGTTCTTCCTTGTCCCAAGCATAGTTGGGACACAACCAAAATTTTCTTCCTCTTGTGTCATCCCAATCATCAGATTGCTTGGCCTTGCAAATATCTTGGCACCAACACTTGAGTGGATCCTCCTTGGGAGTGTCAATCGCATTCATGTGCTTGAACTTTGTCATAACTTTAAATTTGTGACATTGTTGTGAACTTTGTAATGACTTTAAAATTGTGTCATTGTTGCAAACTCTGTAATGTCGTGAACTTTGAGATTTATGCGAACCTTGCAATCTAATGTTGTGAATTGTATTCCTATTACTAGTCTCTGGATTTTAGTCCTTCTGAGATTGTTTTACTCGCAACGGCAAAACGGTTACAATTTCACCGTGTGGCACCCTGAGCAATGGAGCCACACTTCAGGGTGTGGCACCCTAGACTGGGGTGTCACACTTAAAACTTTCTACCCGAGAGCAACCAAACGGAGCGGTTTCACTCTCAGGGTGTGGCACCCTGTATAACGGAGTCACGCTTCAGAGTGTAACTCCCCGGTAGCCGACGCCACACTTACAAGCGCGGGTCCCATGCTGCCACGCTGGCCGAAAGTGTGGCACCCCCGTGTGGAGAGTCACACTGCATAACGTGGCACCTCCGTTGCGGGCGCCACACAAAAGGGTTATTTTTGGAAATAGATTACAAATAGGTTTATTTTGTGCTGAAGATTGATTTCGAGGTTATTTTTGTTAATTTTCACGAGATTTTCCAACAGGCAGGGATGTGGAGATACTCGAGATTCCGTGCGACCGGGTTCAAAGATTCCAGCCATCCCGTGATCTTATCCGGCATTACTGTACTTGAGATTCAAGTTCCCCGCACGCCACGTGCTACGGCTACTCCTAGATACCCCCCGCGCTCCTAGTATGTTTAGTCGTCCCTCCGTGGGAAAATATATAAGCGACTCTTAAAGAAATTTCATAAGAATTCTGGAGGATTTCAAACCATAGGAATTTTTTCTATGAAATGCCTTTAGATTGTAAATTGACACCACCAAATAACTAAGGAATCTATTTCTTTGCGCTTTATTCCATAGGAATCTCAATATGGGATCTAACCTCTTTTTATTTTTTTTCTTTGAGAAGTTAAATGCACTCATACTCTATCTCTCTCTAGTCTTTCTCTCTCCCCCGTTCCTGTAAAATGCATCTGTTTGTTTCCTATGCGGCATCCAAACACATCTATTACAAAATTCATGTGTTTTGAAATCCTGTAAGAATTGAAGTGCGTGACATTGCGATACTTTGTTTTTCCTATTCCTATATTTTGAAAATCCTTTGAACCAAAGAGGCACAAAAGCTTCCTAATAAGAAGCTTAACTTTGGGCGCTAGGAAAAATATTTTGAAAGATGCTTCTTTTTGTTTTCGGACAGTCGATCCGACGATGGAGCTGGCTGGACTGGGATTCTTCTCGCTTCGTCGGCCGCTACGTGCTGCCTGCCAGCCTCTACAACGTACCAGCGCCGGCTTGGCTGGCTGGCTGGCGTCTGGACAAGGAGAACCCGATTGTGCCAATTAAACAAGGCAAGGTCGACGGCATGGACCTCATTGGCCTTCTCTCAGGAGGGAAGAAGTCACAGGGTTCAAAGAGCACCGACGGCGTGGACATCATTGGTCTTCTGAGACTACCCAGCTGCAAAACTATAGTGAAATGTCGCCACCACGCCTAGTGCTAGCACCACGGCCAAAATAAAATTAGTAGTACAACAGGTCCACACTAGTGGAAACAACCCCTCTCGTCCAGGGGGCCGGGGGGCAGCTGTCCCGGTTGCAACCAAATCCGGGATAAATGCCCTGCATTGGTCCCGGTTCGTGCGCCCGAGGCAACAGGAATCGCCTAGGCGCATTGGTCCCGGTTCGTGGGGGGCATATCGGTCCCGGCTCTTGCCACGGACCGGGACCAATGCCTAGCCATAGGCCACGTGGCACGCGCATGACCTATTGTCCCGGTTCAGTCCACGAACCGGGACCAATGCCCCCTTCCCCTATATATACTGCCCCAGCCCCCCCTTCTTCCATCTTTTTTTTTTGCTTGGAGGTGTGAGAGAGTGTGGTGTTAGTGTGTTTTTTTTACTATGCACACGAGGTGTTCGACGAAATTCCCGAGACGCACACAAGCTCACTGAAAATGGTATCTTCGACCGAGGTTAACAAATTATCTTTTTCATCTGTAACTGATACATAAAAAAATATTATTTGTCGATGTACTGTGGTCATCTCTGTATTAATATGTTATCGTAATGTATTTTGATAAACTTAATTATATGATGCAGATGGATGCACGGCAGCGATGGATGTACGGTGACCGACGCACTTCCGAGTATATGGCAGGCCTGAATGCATTTCTTGCTGTAGCTCAGGCGAACAAAGATAATGGCTTCATGTGTTGCCCATGTGTTGATTGTCGGAACGTCAGGGAGCACTCTTCCTCAAGAATCCTTCACGTCCACCTACTTCAGAGAGGTTTCATGCCCAGCTATAATTGCTGGACCAAGCATGGAGAAATAGGGGTTGTGATGGAAGACAATGAAGAAGAAGAAGAAGAAGAAGATCCTTTGTTCCCTGAATACGGTGATACTGCATTGGAAGACAATGCAGAAGAAGGAGATGATCAAGAACAGGCATCAGAAGAGCCCGATGATGATCTTGGCCGAGTTATTGCTGATGCAAGGGAAGACTGTGAAAATAAATTGGAGAGGTTGAAGCTGGACAACATGTTACAGGATCACAAAAAATTGTTGTACCCAAATTGCGAAGATGGTAGCACAAAGCTCGGTACCACACTGGAGTTGCTGAAATGGAAGGCACAGAACGGTGTGACTGACAAGGCATTTGAGAGTTTACTTCAACTAATGAAGCCAAAACTTCCAAAGGATAACGAATTGCCTGAGAGTACGTACGAAGCAAAGAAAGCTCTCTGCCCTCTAGGATTAGATGTGCAGAAGATACATGCATGCATTAATGACTGCATCCTCTTCCGCGGTGAGAAGTACGAGAATTTGGATGAATGTCCGATATGCACTGCACTGCGGTATAAGATCAGAGCAGATGACCCTGGTGATGTTGACGGCGAGCCTCCCCGTAAGAGGGTTCCTGCTAAGGTGATGTTGTATGCTCCTATAATACCACGGCTGAAACGTCTGTTTAGAAACAAAGAGCATGCTAGGTTGTTGCGATGGCACAAAGAAGACCGTAAGAAAGACGGAAAGTTGAGGCACCCCGCCGATGGATCGCAGTGGAGAAAGATCGAGAGAGACTTTCCAGACTTTGCAGGAGAGGCGAGAAACTTATGGTTTGGCCTAAGTACAGATGGCTTTAATCCTTTTGGGGAGCAGAGCTCCAGTCATAGCACTTGGCCTGTAACTCTATGTATGTACAACCTTCCTCCTTGGTTGTGCATGAAGCGCAAGTTCATTATGATGCCAGTTCTCATCCAAGGCCCGAGGCAACCTGGCAACGACATTGATGTGTATCTAAGGCCATTAGTGGAAGAACTCTTACAATTGTGGGGCAAACCAGGTGTACGTGTGTGGGATGAGAACGAACAAAAGCCATTTGACCTACGGGCGTTGCTTTTCGTAACCATCAATGATTTGCCTGCTCTTAGTAACATTTCCGGACATACAAACAAGGGATATAATGCATGCACACACTGTTTAGATAATACTGACAGTGTTTTTTTGGATAAATGTAAAAAAGTTGTATACCTGGGGCATCGTAGATTTCTTCCGATCAAGCATCCCGTAAGAAAGAAAGGAGGGAAGCATTTCAGAGGTGAGGCAGATAACCGGAAGAAGCCTGACCTGCGTAGTGGTAATGATATATTCGATATGGTCAAGGACCTAGAAGTAATCTTTGGTAAGGCTGCTGGCAGCCAACCAGTTCCGTACGGCCCTGATAAGCGCGCACCCATGTGGAAGAAGAAATCTATATTTTGGGAGCTACCCTATTGGAAAGTTTTAGAGGTCCGGTCTTCGATCGACGTGATGCACGTGACAAAGAATCTTTGTGTCAATCTGCTATGCTTCCTGGGCGTGTATGGCAAGTCCAAAGATACGCCAGAAGCACGGGAGGACCAGCAACGTATGAAAGACCCAAGCAACAAGCACACAGATAGGCGTCATTACTTAAGCAGCTACGCTCTTACTAAAGCAGAGAAGGAAATATTCTTTGAAGTCCTTTACAGTATCAAGGTTCCGTCTGGCTTCTCGTCGAATATAAAGGGGATAATAAACATGGCAGAGAAAAAATTCCAAAACCTGAAGTCTCATGACTGCCACGTGATTATGACGCAGTTGCTTCCGATTGCATTGAGGGGGCTTCTACCGGAAAATGTTCGAGTACCCATTGTGAAGCTATGTGCATTCATGAACGCAATATCTCAGAAGGTAATCGATCCAGAAAGTCTGACAAGATTACAGAGGGATGTGGTCCAGTGTCTTGTTAGTTTTGAGTTGGTGTTCCCACCATCCTTCTTCAACATTATGACTCATCTCCTGGTTCACCTATGTGAAGAGATTCATATTCTTGGTCCGGTATTTCTACACAATATGTTCCCCTTTGAGAGGTTCATGGGAGTCTTGAAGAAATATGTTCATAACCGTGCTAGGCCAGAAGGAAGCATCTCGAAGGGCTATGGAACAGAGGAGGTCATTGGGTTCTGTGTTGACTTTATTCCTGACCTTAAGACAATTGGTGTTCCTGAATCGCGGCATGAGGGGAGACTGAGGGGAAAAGGAACGCTGGGAAATAAAACGATGATACCTAGGGACGGGCATTCTTTGACCAAAGCACACTACATAGTTCTACAAAATTCTATGTTCATGGCTACGTATCTCGAGGAACACAAGAATATTGTACGGTCTGCAAACCCGGTGAAGGATGACTCATGGATTAAACGCGAACACATGGAGACTTTCGGAAGTTGGTTGCAAACACGTCTTATAAATGACACCACTGTTGAAGATCAGCTATACATGTTGGCAGGGTCACCATCTTCGACTATTGGGAGTTTTCAAGGGTACGAGATAAATGGGAATACATTTTACACGAGCTCCCAAGATAAGAAGAGCACCAACCAAAACAGTGGTGTCCGCTTTGATACAACAAACGAGAATGGAAAAAATGACACATACTATGGTTACATAGAGGAGATATGGGAACTTGACTATGGACCTTCTTTTAAGGTCCCTTTGTTCAAGTGCAAATGGTTCAACCTGAATGGAGAAGGGGTAAAGGTAGACCCGCTTTATGGAATGACAACAGTGGATCTCAACAATATTGGTTACAATGACGAACCATTCGTCCTAGCCAATGATGTGGCTCAGGTCTTCTATGTGAAGGACATGTCTTCCAGACCGAAGAAAAGAAAAAATAAGGAAACAAATTCATCATACGATGAGCCGAAGCGTCACATAGTTCTCTCAGGGAAAAGAAACATCGTGGGAATTGAGGACACGACAGACATGTCAGAAGATTATAATAAGTTTGTTGAAATTCCACCCTTCACAGTGAAAGCTGACCCCACCATCCCGTTAAATAATGAAGATGCTCCATGGTTACGGCCGAAGCGATCATAAGCAAGGGACACGAAGAAAATTCAGAAGACTAGATAGGGATGTTGTTGGTGATGTGTAATAATAAACGTGGAATACATGATCATAGTTCTTATAACGCAGTATGAACGAGATTTTGTTAGCCAAAATGATATTTATACATATTCTGTGATTATGAATGGAGTAGGTGCAAGTTTGACCAATAATTTGTATTGATCGGTCAAAAGCTGGCAAGCATTGAGTGCTTGACAACTATGACCAGCCTGACTTCATTATTATTCCAACCAGCAGCACACCCACCCACTTTTCTGTTTCTCTCTCCTCTGTCTGTTGGTGATGTGTAATAATAAGCGTGGAATACATGATCATATAGTTCTGTTTGATCAGTATTTTGTATTGACCGGTAAAAAGCTGACAACTATGACCCATATCCGAGTATGAGATAACTGTAGGCAGATATTGCAGGAACACTTCGAAGTGATAGTACAGATACAATCCTGACAGATATTGCAGGATTATAACTACTTTGGAGATGTAGTATGTGTTGACACACGGTATAGAACAAGTGATTATGGCAGGCCTCTATTGTTATTCATTGGAGTTAACCATCATAAACAGCCGAAAACTGTTTTGACTGACTGCTTTACATCGATAGGGGATGCAGTTGCTTCTGCTTGGCCAGGGACTGTCCACCGCTCGGATATATATCAAAATGCAACGAAAGTATTAAGGGATATATTGCACTGTTCGGAAACTTTCGCTCATGATTTTAGTAGGTCTTGGCGAAGTACAATCTGAAGGATAACGAGTGTCTAAGTAGATTGTATGAGGATAGAGAAAAATGGGTTTTGCCTTATGGGTGTCATATATTCTGCGCAAATATTGCAGTCACACTTTGAAGTGATAGCAGAGATACCATCCTGACAGATATCCTTAAAACAGAAATAGAGCTTCGGTACTTCTTTAACAGATATGATAAATTTTTGGAGGAGAAACGTCTAACTGAACAACGAAGATCCCAAATGTTGAAGGCGGAGGGGAGCACGACGGAGACGGCGGACGAGCAGAGGAGAGGAAAGCGCGACAGCAACGGCGCGGTCTCCCCCGTCCGACCGCCCGTCTCTGCTTTAAGTCTGATGCTCCCGCTGAGGCTTGCCGCGTACACGGAAGTTACTATGTTTTCAAGCGGGGGTCGGGATAAAGGGAGACGAAGATCTCAAATTCACCGTGTCAATAAGGTACAACTCGCTTTGTCGAACTTTATATAAATCACCCGGGATGCCTTGTATGCTCTGGACTAACTCGGAAGATCACGAGAGAAAACAAAAATTGTAACATTTTTATATTCAAATTATGTACAAATGGTAAAATAATTAATAGTTTCAATAGTTAGAAAAATTATTTAGTTAAACGAAAAATGGATTTAAATTAGTTATGCAAATTCTAGTGTTTTTCATGTTGAAATTTTTGTCAAATTCGAAAGTATATAGAAGTTGTTAATGTGCAAACTTAATAATTTTCAAACTTTGGCGCTAAAAACTTTTGGGCGCGCAGGGTGCCACCCCCAAAATTCGAAATATGTTTTTGGTCCCGGTCCGTGGTACCAACCGGGACCAAAGGGGCTCTAGTCCCGGTTGGTGGCACGGGCCGGGACTAGAGGCCCGGGTGTATAAAAATCGCGGCCCTCTCTCCAGGCCGAACGAACACCCCAGGACAGTGGACATGGCTTGGCGAAGCCCTGCCCCGGCGGCGGGAACGAGTTGACAGATCCCGCCGGCGGACCGCCGGCGGGGATGGGCTAGGGACACGGTAGACTAGGGCACACAACTTATATTAAAAAAGGCCAGTGGCCTTGCTTACATAGATAGGGGGCGGCGCGGCCACAGGCGGCCGGCCGTACTTGCATAAAGGGGGCGGCGGCGCGGCCACAGGCGGCCGGCCGTTTTCTTGGGGGGTTGCTTATGTCGCACCCGGACTTCTAGAGGATACTCACCGTACGAACTGAACAGTATTCTGATGGGATTACGGGGCTTTCCGGCACCCGCGTCCTCTTACGAGTAGGCCAACACTTATGTGTGACAACCCATCGCTACTGTTCACCGTCGATGTAAACTATCCTGTAGAAATCAGGACACTACCATTGACGTACTTCATACCATACACACATGGTACGTCAACGGCTTTGAACAAAAGGATAACACAACATGCCTCTACGACACAAAAGATTGAAATAAGGTGCAAATGGCCCTCACTAGGGCAGAGATAGAAAATACAATCATCCAAAGGACACATGTCCCAACATAGCATCATTACATCTCAGCGGAAGCATTCAAAGGGGTCTGAGTACAGACAAAATCCAAATAGGCTTAAGAAGCCGGAAACTGAAATAAAGACGGAGCCCATCCACGATGTCTCGGATCCTGCCCGGGTCCGCTAACTACTCGTCAGCAGCCTCGTCAAACTCCACGTAGTAGCCGTCACCTGGATCCTCGTAATCGTAGTCTACGGAAACCACAGCCCCAAAGGGGTCAGTACATAGACGTACTGGCAAGCAAGACTCACAGTTCACGAAAAGTATAGCCCGTCAACACAAGCACAGATGACTTGGGTTCAACGGAAAGAAGGGGATATATAAGATGCTGCAACTGGCTGCGCTAACCAACTACGGAGATTCTATCACTTCCAACTATCAGAAAGGAGATAAGATCGAGTGTTGTAACCAACTGAAAGATAACATCAAACAAACCCATCCTGGATCTCGCCCCTTATCCAAAGAAGCAATCCGAGGATAACTCACACAGTTGGATTAAGATGAAACAAGTTATTGTGACAATAACCCTATTACTAGTCAAATTGATAATCATGGGGTGGGAGATTATGAATCATTAGGTTTAAGTTGTCCTGAGTACTTGTTAGCCAGTACTTTCACCAAGTTAACCATAACCGCGGAAAACACGGCTTCTCGAGAAGATTATCCCTGCAGGGTTGCACCAATTTGGCCGTACACGTATGAATAACCCGCCAGATGGGATGCCTCCCACCAAGCGGGGCACTCAACACAACTCAACTCTTCTTCGCATCAAGCCCAAAGCACCTTGGGCGCACGGCTAATCGAGCCCAGAAGAAAATGGACCCTCATAGCACTCTAAGAACGTGTCCCCCTATATGCCGGCTACAAAAGTTCCACCCTGCGCTGGGCTCGCAAAAACATGCATGCGGCAAATAGAAAGCACGAACTAAATGAGATGATTTGGACGAGATGCGAATCGAATCAAATTGAGGGGGGCGCCCATACTCGCTTCCCACATGCGGGTAGTGCGCTCAACATGGATCAGTAGACAAGACCCTTTTCCTATTAGGGTCGACACTAGCAGGCCTCAAAACCACACAGGGCCTCCTGCCGGTGCCTTATCATCAAATTATTATTAACAGTAATATTAGCATGATTGATTGATTGATTAAACATCGAGCCCCAGAACATAATGAAATATAGTAACTGAAAGTAACGGGTAACAGACTCGAGCAAAACAACCTAAGCATACTAGTAAGACACTGGCTCAATCAATAGGGTTGTAGGAGGGGTGGTGAGGCAATATCAGGGTTAAAGGATTCATGTGATAGGTTCGTAACAGAAACAACTACCACTAAGGCTAGCAGAAATAGACAACGGAAAGGATCGGTAACCAGGGTTGAAAGGAACACAATGGTTCATGTGAGTGATAACTTTCCTGCGAACTCAGCAGCCGGGTACTGAGCTAGATCCTCAGAAGGGGTGCTGTAAGGATCGTCTGTCTCAACGTCGTCGTCTATTCGAGAAGAAGCAAACAAACAAAACAGGAATGTAAACAATCATTAACATGGCATTGTGCACAATCAAGATGATGCATGACAAGTTAATGGTTGCCTCAAAATAAACTAGCTAACATGATAACACAATTTAAATGGACCCCTATGCTATTGGATTGCATATGGAAAACGTCCATTGAAATAATTGGAAACAAATGATTTACAATTAATTATTATGTGAAAGTTGTTAGCATGATGCATGCATGATGGTAACAACAAAATAACAACAAATAACAATAATAGATGCAAGTAATACAAGGGTTCAACAAGTTTTGGAAATTATTTATTAGGTTTGGAAGTTTGGTTACTTAAACATGTCACACACACAAGTATTGTTTTCATCAATTTAAAGTGTGCAAAACAATTAACAAAATTTATATTTGAAAAGAACATCAAATTTTAGTGGGATTACATGTTTCAAATATTGAAATTTGAATTAGGATGAATTTATTATGAATTAAACAATATTAAACAAGTTTTAATTGGATTTAAAACAAGTTTGAATATTATTTGAATTTTATTTGGTCAAATCATAAATTCAAATTCACATTTGAAAAGTTCACACTTTGATGGTTTGAAAACATATTTTGCATGTTCAAAAATATTTTATTTTGAGTAAGTTATGATTTTTATCAAATTTGAATGAATTAAACAAGTATTAAAATATTTAGGCAATTTAAATTATTCAAACAATGAAAAAAAATTTATATTTGAATAGGATATTCAAAATGGTATGAAAAACATATTTTATTTGCCTTATTTGGAATTAGTATGAATTATTTATGAATTGTTGCAAATTACATTTGAATTATTCAAATTTGAATTTTAAATGTATTTGGAAAATTCAAAACAGTACACATTTGGAATAATTGGATAGACAATAAAATTTGGAGCAATAAACATATACAACTTTTATTTATTGGACTTATAGATTAAAAGTTATTAATTTTTAAAGTTTAGTGTTTTATTCTGCCATTTAAAAGAAATAGAAAATAAAACAGATTCGTTTTTAATCCTTTTGTTACCGCCACTGGGCCTAACCCCAGCCACTGCCCCGTGGGCCCGTGGCCAGCGTGGCGAGCGCGCGCACGCGTGGCAGTGGGGGTCACTGTCGCGTGGCCCCTGCCTGTCAGCCAGCGGGGCAAAAGAATTGGGGAAAAACCCGTGTGGGGGGCAGGATTCGATCCCTGCCCCTCTCGCTAGCTTGCGTGCTGTCTGAACCACTGCGGTACTGCGCGTTCGTTGACAGATACAGCATCGCGGGGAGGAAGAAAGCGACAGCGCTGAGGGGGTACTGGGCCAGGTGGTAAGTGGGCTGGGCTGGGGTAGGTTTAGCTGCTGCTCCTTCTTCCTATTTTATTTGTTTTTCTCCCTTTTTTTTTGTAGCAAAAGAATTTGGAAGGATTTGTTAGCTTTTATTGTTTGGAAAAATCCTAAAAAATTAGGGTGGGTTTATTATGTCAATTACAACCAACTACCAAGTTTGGATTTCAAAATTATTTAAATTTTTGTGCTGTTTGGAAAATAAGCCAATTTAGATGATTTTTGAACATTTAAATTGATTAATGAAATCAACCTTTTAATAAGGTGACCCAAAGGAATTAATTGGAAACAAGGAATGAGAGAAAGTTTTGGTTAGTATTTTTATAGTTTCAAATTGGTTCTGTTTGAAAATATTTGATTTGAATTGGAATATTTTGGTAATTAATATACAAACAACAATTTAATAGGGTGAACCCTATTATTAGTTGGATTAGAATTATTGGAATGGTTTGATATTTTATAATTTCCAAATGAGGTGTTGTTGAATTTGAGTTTGAGTTTGAAAACAATTTGGGAATTATTTATTTGAGATAAAAGCACCATTTATTAAGTGATCCATATTGAAAATTATGACAACAAAATAGATGGTTTTTATTTGTGATTTTTATTTCAAAAGTTGTAACAAAGCAAGTATGAAATAACCATTTGAAATTGTTTGAGTTTCATTATGAAAACAAGGTAAAACAGTTGCAAAACAAATAGTAACAAATGCAAACAAATAATTAAACATGATGACATGATGCAATACTTCAATTAAAACAATAAACAAAACATTCTAAGGGATATTTCATACTTGGGATGTTACAAAACGCCCCCCCTTGAAGGAATCGCGCCCCGAGATTCCTTACTGAGAAGTGAAAAGGTCCGGATACTTCTTGCGAAGATCCTCTTCGGTCTCCCACGTTGCCTCTTTATCGGAATGATGCGACCATTGCACTTTCAAGAACTTGGTGCTCTTGTTGCGAGTCTTACGCTCGGTCTCATCGAGAATACGAATAGGGTGCTCCTCATAAGATAGATCATCTTGCAGTTCAATGGAATCATGATCAACTGCACGATCTGGATCTTTGAAACACTTCTTGAGCTGTGACACGTGGAACACATCGTGCACTTTGGATAGTTTTTCTGGAAGTTCAAGACGATAAGCATTTTCTGCACGCCTAGAGAGAATGTTGAAAGGACCAATGTATCTTGGTGCAAGCTTTCCTTTCACACCAAAACGATGAGTGCCTCTGAGGGGAGTTACACGGAGATATGCCTTATCACCAGGTGCATAGATCATATCCCTGTGCTTGCTATCATAATAGCTCTTCTGACGAGACTGAGCAATCCTGAGATTGTCACGAATGATACGAACTTTCTCCTCGGCTTCCTTAACAATGTCAGGGCCTAAGAGTGAACGTTCACCAGCTCCAGACCAATTGATTGGACTCCTGCATCTACGACCATACAGTGCCTCAAATGGTGCCATGCCTAGGCTTGCCTGGTAGCTGTTGTTGTAGGAGAATTCAGCATATGGAAGGCAATCCTCCCATTTCATGCCAAAGGAGAGACCACATGCTCTGAGCATATCCTCGAGAATCTGATTGACTCTTTCAACTTGCCCCTGAGACTGAGGGTGATAAGCTGTGCTGAACAGAAGTTTGGTGCCCAATGCTTCCAGAAAACTCTTCCAGAAATGGGAAGTGAAGATACTTCCACGGTCTGAGCTAATTTCCAATGGAACACCATGAAGAGGAACAACCTTTGCTGTGTAGAGCTCTGCTAACTGGCTAGCTGAGATAGTTTCCTTGACAGCAAAGAAGTGAGCAACCTTAGTGAGACGATCAATAACAACGAAGATTGCATCGTTGCCCTTCTTGGACTTTGGAAACCCAGTAACGAAGTCCATTTCAATCATGTCCCACTTCCACTCAGGAATTTTCAGAGGTTGTAGTAGACCTGCTGTTTTCTGATGGACTGCCTTAACACGTTGACAAACATCGCATTCAGAAACGTATTGAGCAATTTCACGTTTCATGCCAGGCCACCAATACAGAGTCTTGAGATCCTGGTACATCTTTGTACTTCCAGGGTGGATGGAAAGAGGAGTTTCATGAGCCTCCTTGAGAATGATATCCTTGAGACTTTGAATCTGAGGAACTGCAATGCGTCCTTCGAAGAACACAGTTCCCTTGTCATCAATTGAGAAGGACTTGAATTTATCGTTGCCTTCCTTGATGTGCTCTACAATCTTCTTGATCTCAGTATCACGAAGTTGTTCAGAACGAATCTTGTCCTCGAGAGTTGGACTGGCTGTCAAGCTAGCAAGGTATCCTTCAGGGACAAGACCAAGGTTCAGCTTCTGGAATTCTTCATGAAGTGGAGGTTGGCTTTCCATGATCATGAGATTATTGCAATATGACTTGCGACTGAGAGCATCGGCCATAACATTAGCCTTGCCTGGAGTGTAAGAAATGGTGAGATCAAAGTCTTTAATCTTCTCAATCCATCTCCTTTGCCTGAGGTTTAGATCCGGCTGAGTGAAGATGTATTTCAGACTCTTATGATCGGAAAAGATTTCAGTTTTGTTACCCAACAAGTATTGTCTCCATTTCTTGAGGGCAAACAGAACTGCTGCAAGTTCAAGATCATGTGTGGGATAGTTTTGCTCATGTGGGTTCAACTGACGTGAAGCATAAGCCACAACTTGACGTTCTTGCATAAGAACTGCACCCAGATGCGGCGCTTCTGCGGAGGGGTGGTCATGTTGGAGGAGGAACCACCCTCACGCGAGTGCTTACGAGACTCTTCGAACGCCTTGCGCCCATTCTCCTCATTGAGCGCGGTGTTCACGAGCTCCACGAAGTCCTTGCACTTGATGTTGGTGAGAGCGTACTTCAGTTCCGGGTTAAAACCTCGGCGGAACCTTGCCATCTTCTTGGCTTCAGTGGACACCTCGTCACCAGCGTATCGAGCTAGACGATTGAACTCGTTCTGGTAGCCGAGGACGTCCAGCTTGCCCTGTTTGAGAGAGCAGAATTCCTCACGCATCCTTTCCATGAGACCATCTGGGATGTGGTGCTTCAGGAAGGCATCCTTGAAACATCCCCAGGTGATAGGATAGCCAGCTCTCATGGTCTGGTAGTTCTCCCACCAAGTAGCTGCCTGACCCTTCAATAGGTAGGTGGCATACTTGACCTTATCTTCCTCAGCAACATGCGCAATCTCCAGAGCCCTGTTCATCTCCCTGATCCAGTCATCAGCATCCAGAGGCTCACGTGTTGCCACGAAAGCTCTCGGCCCCATGCTCAGAAACTCCTTGATGCTGACTCGCGGAGAATTCTGGTTGTTGTGCTGGTTAGCCTGGATCTGGGCCATCTGAGCCACGACCTGAGTCATCTGAGTCAACAGCTCCGTGAGCGGAGGTGGTTCAGGCGGGTTGCTCCTTGTTGGCGGCATCCTGAATAGACATTCATTTTAGCACAACACAGAAAAAGGATAGACTTGGTAACCGAAAGATAGATTATTCCGACGCATGAATAGATAACCAACAGGTACATCATCACATGTTCAAATACATCAGAATATCCAACAGACCAATACATGGTTCGAATGCCAAAGGATAACTAAACATAGCTAGGAATGGATACATCGGTACTCCCATGCTCATCACGCAGGACGGCGGTGAGTAGTACGACGAGAGATACGGTGAGGAGGAATCCCCCAGAAGTAGGTATGACGACGATCCACGTAGAGCGGGACTGCTCTGAGAGCAACTCTCGGTGTGGTGAAGTAGAAAGCGTCGTCTCCCTGTGCTCCAAAGCGGGGAATCCCAGTGTAACCAGGACCAAGGTCGAGAAGTGGACCTCTGATCGACTCGTAACCTCCAGCATCTGGCAGCGGAAACCCAGCTGGCTGAGTGAAACGCGCAAAGCGCTCGTCTCCAACAAAGTCCGTGGTGTACGTAGCCAGACGAGTCAAAGCAAGATAGAGCTGCTCCCTGACTGAGGCCAACTCCTGAGACAGTGCGGAAGCAACTGCGTCACTGTGCCTCATGTAACACCTGGGGTGTTACCTGTTTGTTTTGTTTGCATCATATGCATCACATTGCATTGCACCATGTTTGCATCACAACTGAAAATTTCAAAACAATTTAAACTT
Source organism: Alopecurus myosuroides (assembly GCA_028641055.1). Lineage (NCBI taxonomy): Eukaryota > Viridiplantae > Streptophyta > Magnoliopsida > Poales > Poaceae > Alopecurus > Alopecurus myosuroides. The sequence goes on from CM054059.1 coordinate 21,541,284, forward strand.
TCACCCTTGCTCAAAACTTCCAATTTCAAACTTGCAACCAAAACCCCTCAATTGTTTTTCCACTGGTTGAATTTTGTTTTAATAAACTTGTCTGTTACTAAAATTTTCCATGTTATCAAAACCCTAAAGGCAAATTGACTTTCAAATAAAATCATAGTTGTTATGATCCAAAATTGAGGTTTAAAAATTAAATTCTCGCAAAACAAATTTTTTCCATAATGTTTGCATAAGGGTTTGAACTTATTAAATGGAATTTGCCTAGTTCCAAAATTTTCCCAAATCAAACATTGTTTGAATTTCACCTAAAACCTCTAAACCAAAGTAAATCTTCAAATTGTGAAATAATGTTCACTTTGCTTTAATTGTTGTTTGGAAAATTAACACAAAATAATTTATGAAAGAAAACCCTAAACCCCCCCCAAATGCTTTTCCTATTTTGTTTTTCCTCTTTAATCCTTTACAAAAAATGCTCATAAGAAAAAAATCTAAAGCAAAAAAAAAAAAGAGGGAGGAGAGAGGGCAGCCCCATCCTCTTTCTCCCTAAAGCCCAAACCCCCTTTCTTTCCATCCAGCCCACCAAGCCCTGGCGCTGTATCTCTTCCTCCTGTCACTGTCATGCTGTACGACTCCATCTCACCCCTCTGTTCCACCTCCTTCTCCACCGGATGGGCGCCGTACCGCTGCTCCACCTCTCCATAAGTAAGCACCACACCTCCCCCTCTGCCCTAACCCTAGAACCCTAGTTCTTTCCCCATCGCCGCCGTCCTCCCTAGCTACCTCCTCTCTGCTAGTCCCCTTATCTGAACATGTCTGAAACCGCACCACCACCACAGACCGCCACCTCCTCCCCTCATCGCCGGTCACACGTCCACCTCGAGGGGCACCCGAGGGCGGGAATGGAACCGGTGCGCTTCCCTCCATCTCCCCATCCCCTCGCCAGCGGCTGGGAGCCCTCGTGGACGCCGCGCCATCGCCGGAGGAGGACGTCGGCGTCCCTGTCCGTCGGCAGCTCGAGCAGCAGGTGATCGCTAACCCTTCATTCCCTCTCCCCTGTTTCCCCTCCAACGGCAACCGCGCACACGCCACCCACATCCACACGCACACCAACGCACCCGCGAGCGCCTCACCCCGTCGTGCCCCGCCGGTGACCTGCCGTCGAGCGGTCGTTTATTTCCGTCGGGTTCAGAGGTGGTCGCTCTGTTGAGTTTCAGTTAACGCCGCGGGTTTCGCCTTATCTTCAGTCAGCTACCCTTTCAATCACAACAGCGACTGCACCGTATTGGTACTGCATCACGCTAGCGAGCGACAGGTTCCGGGTTCGATTCCCAGCTAGGGGAATTAAACCCCACTTTCCCCCCCCCCCCCGCGCGCGCGCCTGGGCAGGCCCACCGTTCGGTGACCCCTGTGGCCACCTCACCGTGCACCCGCCTGCGTGGCTGCCACCTAGGCCTGGGCCCGCACGGCAGCGGCTAGGGTAGGAAGCAGATCCGTAACAAAAGGTTTCTGCGCATTCCTATTAATTACTAAATCCATTTAAACAACAAAATTGAATATAAAACTTCAAAATTTAATATCTTTTGTTCTGTAAACCCAATAAATACAAACTTTATATGTTTTCAGATCCAAATTTCCTAAACTTTCCAACTATCCAATTTGTGTACTGTTTTGGAAACTTCAAATGTATTTAAAATTCAAACTTAAATATTACAAATGCTAATTTCTAAAATCCATAACTAATTATTTATTAATCCAATAAATGCAAATAAAATATGTTTTCCATACCATTTTAAATAACCTATTCAAATATAATTTTTGTTTTCTGTTCTGAATAATTAAAATTGCCTAAACCATTTAAATCTTGTTTAATGCAATTAAAAATTGTTCAATATTGTTAATTCATAATTAAATACTCCTAAGTCCAATTTCAATATGTGAAACATGTAATCCAACCAGAATTTGATGTTCTTTTCAAATATAAACTTTGTTATTTGTTTTGAACATTTTAAATGTTTGAAAACAACAAATACTTGTGTGTCACCTTTAAGGCACCCAAAAATTCCCTAAATTAATAATAAAATTCTAAATTGCTACACCCTATCTTAAATTGATTCTAATGTTGTTATTTTGCTGTTTCCCTTTTGCATGCATCATACTAAACCACTAGCACCTGTTGATTAGTTGGAAAACAAATAATTTAACCATAATTCATGGGCTTTTCATATGCAACTCAAATTGCATATGGGTCCCTTTAAATCTGTTTATCTTGTCAACTAGTTTACCTTGATGCATCTTTAAACCTGTCATGCATCCATATCTTGATCATGCTGGATCTTTTGCCGTAGTAGTAATTGTTGCATCCGGTGTTTGTTCGAGGTTCGTTGCTTCTTCCCGGATAGGACGTTGAGATGATGTGAGCAACGACAAGTTCTGCTACCTTGCGGGATCTCAGGCAAGTATACTCACTTGCTGCCATATGGCTGCCTTTCATCACCTGTTACCGATTCTTTCCGTTGTTCTTTTCTGCTAGCCCTAGTGGTAGTTGTTTCTGTTACGAACCTATCACATGAATCCTTTAACCCTGTTATTTGCCTCACCTCCACACCTATAACCATTGCTTGTCGCCCGTGTCTTAATAGCATGCTTAGGGTTGTTTTGCTCGAGTCTGTTACCCGTTATTTTCTGTTACTACTCCTTTATGTTCTGGGGGCTCAATGTTTAATCAATCAATCAATCATGCTACTGTTATTGTTTAATAATAAATTTGATGATAAGGCACCGGAAGGAGGCCCTTTGTGGTTTTGAGGCCTGCTAGTGTCGACCCTAATAGGAAAAGGGTCTTGTCTACTGATCCATGATGAGCGCACTACCCGCATGTGGGAAGCGAGTATGGGCGCCCCCCTCAACTGACTCGATTCGCATCTCGTCCAAATCGCCGTACTAGTTCGAGTGTTCCATTTGCTGCATCATATGCAGGTACGAACCCTTGGCGCCAGGGTGGAACTTTCGTAGTCGGCATTTAGGGCGGCGTGGTCTTCCAGTGCTATGAGGGTCCTCCTTTTCTTCGGGGGGCTCGATTAGCCGCGCACGCACAGCACGCGGTGCTTTGGGCTTGATGCTAAGAAGGGTTGGTTGTGTAGAGTACCCCGCTTGGTGGAAGTGCATTTCCATCTGGCGGGATATTCTTGCGTGTACACCACTACACGCACACGCACACGCAAGCGGCAAGCCACACGATAGACTACACACAACCGGAAGCCACACGCTCGCATGACGCAGCCCACCAACCCCGCACTGCGTCCTCCGTCTCTCATCCCAGCAACCGTGCCGCCACCTTTCACCTCGAGCCGGCGCCGCTGTCACACCCCGGTTTTTTGATCCTTGTATTGTAGTTAAACAAAAATATGGACCAACATTTTTTTTCTAATAACACACCAACATGTGCATATGACAATAGTCATATATGCAATGCAAGAAATTTTTTTTTTTCAAAACAAATATTATTTTTCCTGATGATTACTTTTGTTTATGTGATGTTTTCCATTTGATGCTTTGATGAATTTGTGTCCCAAGTGTTGAACCAAGGTTGTTTTCAACTTAGCATTATTGTTTGGCTTTGTTTGAATCAATAAAACAAAATGGCAATTGAAAATTTGGATGTTTTATTTTTGATGTTTCTATTTGGAATTGTTTCTGAAAAACTAGCCAAGTATCAATATCTAGCACTTGTTTTCAATATGTTAGAGGATCACATTTTATGTTTTCTTGGCATGAATGTTTTCTCTGATATATGGACTATAAAACTATAAGATTGTTTTGATTTGTGGAGTTGGAAAACAATCAATTGCATGTTTGTTTTTGTGGAAGAAAATAAGACGAAAAAAGGCTTTTTAGAAAAACAGAGAAAAACAAAAAGTAGCCCGTTTTCCACTTTGTTTTCAAAGCCTCCCACTATTCCAATTTTGTTTTCAAAAGATGTTTCTGGAAGTACAAAACTTATTTAACAATCTCAAACTTGGAAAACAAAATTTGGAATTCATTTGAGCCTTGAAAAAAATCTGAACATTTTGATGTTTTTATCTGTTTCGGCACTTAGCAATTTTGGCTAAGTCATTATAACTGAATTTTCTGAATTTCTCTGAAGTAGTGTTTTTACAAACTTTGGCAGATGTTTTCATTTGGTTTTGGTGCAATTTTGGAAATGGGACTTTGCCAAATGTTTTCACCTATGTTTTACACTAGCCTTGTGTGTTTTTGGTTTGCTTCTAGAAGGACCAGAGAGGGAGAGACACGAGCAAGAAAAGGAGGGGACAGAGAGGAGAGGGACATGGGTTGGGCGCACAGTGCATGGTCACTGTGGCCATGTCGCTGCCGTGTCCTGCTCTTCCTTGACGTCGTGAGCAGCACCCGGACCCTCCTCGACCTCCTGGACATCCTAGCCATCCCTCTACACGTCGTGCACGTCCTGGGAACACGTTCCCATGCCGAACGCGGCAAGCCCGAGAGCACCCGCATGTCCCCAACCCTGGTGTCGCGAGTACAAGTAATCCCGCACCCCACCACTTCGCCGCACTGCTCCACTCCCTCACCACACCCACCACGTAGCACCCCAACAACCCCGGCCGCTCGCTATGAGCGCCACGGGGCAGAAAGTTTCCCTCGGCCACCGAGAGAAGTCTGAGAAGGTGGAGCTCGAACCCGTCGCTCCCACCGCTCCCTTTCGCCATTGTCTTGCTCCCCGTACCCCGTAGAGAATCGCTGACAACCTCCCGTGCCCTCTCGTTTGCAGGTACGCCGCCGCCGTCTTCGTCGCTGCCGCGGCCGCACTGCTCCGCGCCGTCGAAAGGAACCGTCGTGCACGCCAACTCCCGCGCCCCTTGATGTCTGCGCACGCTTCTATTCTTGTATACAGTGTTGGGCCTCCAAGTGCAGAGGTTTGTAGAACAGCAGCAAGTTTCCCTTAAGTGGATCACCCAAGTTTTATCGAACTCAGGGAGGTAGAGGTCAAAGATATCCCTCTCAAACAACCCTGCAATTAAGATACAAGAAGTCTCTGGTGTCCCCAACACACCCAATATACTTGTCAGGTATATAGGTGCACTAGTTCGACAAAGAGAGAGTAAAATGCAAGTAATATGGATGATAATAAGTGATAATAGCCATCTGAAATAAAAATGGCAGCAAGCAAACATGTAGCAGAACATGTGGAAAACGGTGTTTCAATGCTTGGAAATAAGTCCTAGGGCTCCTACTTTCACTAGAGGATACTCTCAACAATGATCACATAAATGAATGCATAAATATCTTCTCTTCACTATGCTACTCGTAACCATTCTCCGGTCGAATAACAACACCAATCCATGCGTAGGTCTTTAACAGCACTCCTCAGAGTAAGCACTTTCCCAACCAAGTAACCCCCATGCTATCACCATGGGACCTAGATGGTTCCACGCAAACACCAAAATTTCATAGAGTTATCCAACACAAAATATAAATATAATTCTAAACCACACGGTGCACACACTGTCACCTTTACACCGTGATCAAAGCGTTTACGGAAATCTCATAACAAATAATGAACAATAATCATTGCGTAGGTCTGCAAAAAGCATTCCTTAAAGTAAGCATTCCCATGTCTAGTTAACCCCACGCTGTCACTATGAGCGCCCCAGAAGGTGCTAGACAAACACCACAATTCATAGAGGAGACACACACGATGTGCACACTGTCACCTTCACACCGTGATCAAAGTGACTCCAAAGTTCATATTAATAAAGCACTTGAGGAGCAATATATGAAGACTAACATCTACGAATTCAAATAGATTACAAAGCTCATGATCACATATAAATCACACCATGGGAGAGAGAAATGAACCACATAGCTACCAATAGAGCCCTCAACCTTAGGGGAGAACTACTCCCTCCTCGTCATAGGAGATAGCGACGGCGATGGAGATGGTGGTGGAGTCGATGGAGATGGGTTCCGGGGTCACTTCCCCGTCCCGGTAGGGTGCCAGAACAGAGATCTGTCCCCCCGAAACTTGTCGGTGGCAGCGGCGGAGCTATGGATGTATTTTGTGGAAAAGGTCGATTGTTCTAGGGTTTATACATCGGGCAGTATATATAGATGAAAGGGCGATGCCGGGGGGTGGCCAGGGGGCCCACACCACCAGGTGGCGCGGCCAGGGGGTGGTGGCGCCACCCTGTGGCCCGCCTCCGGGGCTCTTCGGGACTTCTGGATGCTTCCGGGACTTCTAAGACTTCTGGCTTTTGAATCGCCGAATTCCGAGAATATTTCCAGAACAAATTTTCTGAAACTAAAAACAACAGAAAACAGGAACTGGCTCTGTGGCATCTTGTCAATAGGTTAGTCCCGGGAAATCGATAAAAATGACATAAAGTGTAAAGAAAACATGTGGGAAACAACATGAAAACAACATGGAACATCAGAAATTAAGGATACGTTTATGACGTATCAAGCATCCCCAAGCTTAGTTCCTACTCGTCCTTGAGTAGGTAAACGATAAAACAATAATTTCTGAGGTGACATGCTACTAACATAAACTTGATCATAAAAATGTAAAAGCATATGTAAGCTGAGATCATAGAACTTCAAACACAAACATGATAAATAGAACTTTAATAATAAAGCATAGCAATCACTTTTCAACATGAAGAGTATCTCAAATAAAGGATCAAGAATAATAATGCAAAGAAAGATAAACGTTTGTTTCAGGTATAGAGAAAGCATGGCAAAGTGATATTTTGCTAGTCCTTAAGAGTGGGGCAAAACATAAATGCCAAGACACCTTCAAAGTTCATGAGGAAGACTAGAGAAAATAATTTAAGAACAAATAATATCACATCATGAAGTAATCATTGATGTTTATGGGACAATGCACGTAGAAATAAGAATGGAAAAAAAATTCAATCTCAACTGTGCATAAAGTTAGAATATGGAGACTCAACATAAAAGTAAAATAAAGTCCCTTCGCGGAGCGAAGCAGGGATCACTCGTGTGCTAGAGATATTATTTTATTAAACAGAGGTATTAAAAATTTGACACTCATCCCATCCATCTTTCACAAACCATGGCTAACTGAATCCTCGGGTGCCTGCCAACAATCACATACCGTGGAGGAGTGTTTATATTTGGGAGATGTATGCTAATGTCAACGAATGGTAAACAGAAAATACAGTACGTCACAAGACAACTGGATTCACAAGAGCGGCTCCCATGTGAAGGACACATCTGGGTAGAAGGTCATCCCTCTTTCTCTTTTGTTTACACAATTATGCTTTGAGTGATAAATCAGGGGCAAAAATAGTGAAGAGATTTTGTGTGTATTAATTCGGGGCTAGGAACCCCGCTGCCAGCTCTTCTATCATTTGGATAAGCGGATGAATCTACTAGTCCAGGGTGTGAAATCCAATCAACAAGTGAGATAAAAATTCTCTATTGACGTCCTCATGAGAAAAAACAGGAACGTAAAGCAGGAGTAATTTTGAAGGTTTTAAAGGTAACATATGAGCAATTTACTTGGAGTGGCAGTTAAATACCACATGTAGGTAGGTATGGTGGACACAATGGGAAAAACTTTGGTTTAAGGGAGCTGGATGCACGAGTAGAGCTGATACTCACTACAGGTGGAGGCTAGCAAAAGACTGGGAGCGACAAATCAAGAGAGTACAAGAGCCATAATCATGCATAGCGACATAAACAACATTAATTATAGCATAAGCGGTATCATAGTTCAAAAACTAACTGGTCATGGAGGCTATTCGTGACTGGTTCATAGTCATAAACATGGTGTGAGCATGCGCGAAGTCAACCAAATAAAACATTCGAAAGAGAATACCATAAATTTATGCTTCCTTATTACAAGAACAACTCATGAATCCTTCAATGACATATTAACACTCTCAGCTATTTGAGTCTATTCATGCTAATCAACATCACAAGGCTTTAGAACTAAAATAACATTTAGCATGGCATGAAAAAGTTCTAGCAACAGTCTATAAAAGCTTCTACTTGCACCATTATAAATTCTACTTTAAACATCAGTTTCTTTTCCCAACAGGCACCATACAAGATATGTTTTAACAAAAATACTCTACATGATATAGCAAGCAGAATGAGAGTAATCACATAAAAATACTAAAACTAACAGCTCTGAATAAGAGATGCATGAAAACAAAGGCTAAACGCAGTACTAGCAAAAAGTGAACACTCACAGAACAATAAGAATGAAAACTAGAGTGTTCTAAGCAATGAAAACGGAGCGTGTCTCTCTCCCACAGCAGTATAATAAGATCCAACCATTTATTACAGCAGAGAAAACCAAACAAACTGGAAAAAAAAGATGCTCCAAGTAAAGCACATAAGATGTGACTGAATAAAAATATAGTTTCACTAGAAGTGACCTGATGATTTGTCGATGAAGAAAGGGATGTCTTGGGCATCCCCAAGCATAGATGCTTGAGTATTTCTTGGAATTTTCTGGGATGTACCACCGGGGCATCCCCAATCTTAGGCTTTTCACTCTTCTTGATCACGTCATATAATCCTCTTCTATTGACCCTTGAAAACGTCCTTCACACCAATCTTCTCACAATCTTCATTTGCAACGTTAGTGCATTTGAAATAATAAATTCACATGGTTTAGTTTCAACACAAGCCAAACACGCATAATCACATTATCTACTTCCACAACTTCTTTTAAACCTCTTTTTCTCAAAAGAACACCAAAAGAAAGAGATTAAGAGGCAAATGCAATTTTGGCAGAAATCTGTCAAAACAGGACAGCAGATAAAGATGATTTTTTTCGAAAATCTTCTGTTGCTCAAATAAAAAAAGTGGTAAACTAAGAAAAGTTGCGTATATAGCCCAGGATTATGCACACAAAAATTCAGGTCATTTTGAATTTCCTGTGATTTTATACGATTTTAACAGTGGACAGCAGAAATCTGTTTCCTGCGCAGAAATCCGAAATATAGTCTCAACTTTCCACTAGAGCTTTACTTGGCTCAACTAATACATGAAAATAAAGATACAAAGGAGTTGCTACGGAAGTATACAACCCCTTGACTCAAATAAAACAGAGAAAAACAATGCAAAAAATAAAAACTTGGGTTATCTCCCAAGAAGTGCTTTTCTTTAAAGCCTTTTAGCTAGGCATGATAATTTGAGAAGATGCTCACATGAGAAATATGAATTGAAGCAAAAGAGAGCATCAAGAAGCAAATGTAAAACAAATTTAAGTCTAAACCACTTCCTATGAAAACGAAGCTTGTAGAAAAACAAGGCAATAAAGCACAAAGTGACTAGCATAGGAAGACAAAATAAGTGCAACTTCAAAAACTTCAAAATAAAGAGGGGAAACTTAATATTATTGAGATACATAAAACCATGTTTCCCTCTCTCATAATAACTTTAAGTGGCATCATGAATAAAATTAACAATATAACTGTCACAAGAAACATTCTTACCATGAGCCACATGCATAAAAGAATTAATACTATCCACGTAGGCATAATCATTCTTATTAATAGCAATGGGAGCAAATTCAACAAAATAGCTATCATTATTATTCCCATCACCATAAACTTCAAATTTAGGAGGCATATTGTAATCATAATTAATTTTCTCCTCAATAGTAGGTGGACTGAAAATATCATGTTCATCATTGTAATCATCATATATAGAAGGCATATCATGATCACAATAAAATTTATCATTCATAGTAGGTGTAACTAGAATACCACAATCATTATAATCATTATATATTGGAGGCAAAGTATTATCAAAGAAAATTTCCTCCTCAAAACTCGGGGGACTAAAAATATCATATTCATCGAAACTATCTTCCCCAAGATTAGACTTCTCCATAGCATTAGCAATAATGGTATCCAAAGAGTTCATACTAGTAACATTGCTACTAGCATGCAAATAAAGCTCCATGGGTTTTTTAATTTTCTCTTCAAACACTTCATGTCCCAACTCAAGATAAATATTATAAATCTCCCTCATTTTGTTGTTGTTTTCCATTAAGACTACTAGTAAAAAAATAAAAACAAGAAGAGAGTAAAAATAAGCCTAACTAGTGAAAACAAGAAACAAAAAGATAAAACTGCAGAATCTAAAGAAAATAACTCCGAGCACTCACACCCGAGGATGTGAGTACCTTTTACCTTACCTCCCCGGCAACAGCGCCAGAAAAGAGCTTGATGTCTACGCACGCTTATATTCTTGTAGACAGTGTTGGGCCTCCAAGTGCAGAGGTTTGTAGAACAGCAACAAGTTTCCCTTAAGTGGATCACCCAAGGTTTATCGAACTCAGGGAGGTAGAGGTCAAAGATATCCCTCTCAAGCAACCCTGCAATTAAGATATAAGAAGTCTCTTGTGTCCCCAACAGACCCAGTATACTTGTGAGGTATATAGGTGCACTAGTTCGGCGAAGAGAGAGTAAAATGCAAATAATATGGATGATAATAAGTGATAATAGCAATCTGAAATAAAAATGGCAGCAAGCAAACATGTAGCAGAACAGGCGGAAAATGGTGTTTCAATGCTTGGAAATAAGGCCTAGGGCTCCTACTTTCACTAGAGGACACTCTCAACAATGATCACATAAATGAATGCATAAATATCTTCTCTTCACTATGCTACTCCTAACCACTCTCCAGTCGAATAAGAACACCAATCCATGCGTAGGGCTTTAACAACATCCTCATAGTAAGCACTTTCCCAACCAAGTAACCCCCATGCTATCACCATGGGACCCATATGGTTCCACGCAAACACCACAATTTCATAGGGTTATCCAATACAAAATATAAATATAATGCTAAACCACACGGTGCACACATTGTCACCTTTACACCTGATCAAAGCATTTACAGAGATCTCATATGAATAATGAACACTAATCATTGCGTAGGGCTGCAAAAAACATTCCCATGTCTTGTTAACCCCATGCTGTCACTATGAGTGCCCCATAAGGTACTAGACAAACACCAAAATTCATAGAGGAGACACACACACGATGTGCACACTGTCACCTTCACACCGTGATCAACGTGACTCCAAAGTTCATATTAATAAAGCACTTGAGGAGAAAAAGATGAAGAGTAACATCTACGAATTCAAATAGATTACAAAGCTCATGATCAAATATAGATCACACCATGGGAGAGAGAGATGAACCACATAGCTACCGGTAGAGCCCTTAGCCTCAGGGGAGAACTACTCCCTCCTCATGATAGGAGACAGCAACGGCGATGGAGATGGCAGTCGAGTCGATGGAGATGGGTTCCGAGGGCACTTCCCCGTCCTGGCGGGGTGCCAGAACAGAGATCTGTGCCCTGAAACTTGTCCGCGGCGGCGGCGGAGCTACGGATGTATTTTTTTGGAAAATGTCGATTGTTCTAGGGTTTATGCATCGGGGAGTATATATAGGCGAAAGGGCGATACCGGGGGGTGGACAGGGGACCCACACCACCAGGTGGTGCGGCCAGGGGGTGGTGGCGCCACCCTGTGGCCCCCCTTCGGGGCTCTTCGGGACTTCTGGATGCTTTCGAGACTTCTTAGACTTCTGTCTTTCGAATCGTCCAATTCCGAGAATATTTCCAGAACAACTTTTCTCAAACTAACAAAAAAAAAAGGAACAGGCTCTGTGGCATCTTGTCAATAGGTTAGTCCTGGGAAATCGATAAAAATGACATAAAGTGTAAGGAAAACATATGGGAAACAACATGAAACATCCGAAAGTAAGGATACGTTTATGACGTATCACCCCTGCACTACCCCAACTCCCTGCCACCCCTACGACACCGCGCCACCGCCACTCGCAGCCCCATGGTGAGGAATCGACCAAATTCGTGCCACCGTTGAAATCCGGTGAGAGAGGAGGAGAGGAGAGGAAGGCGACGGTCACAGACCGTAGATCACGAGATCTACGACTCCGCTTGAACCGGCTGCGTTCCCACGCAGCGCCACGCGCGTGCTTGTGCGCTGGGCCGCTTTGGCTATTAGAAATCCAGCCCGCGTTGTGTTTTATTTTTCTTTTAAAAATAAACAGAAAGTTGGTGTTTTTCTTTGGGCCTGTTAGAAATAGAAATAAGGGAAATAGAATTCAACCAAAAATCATGCAGCTAGAATACCATTTTCTAAAACACATCCAACTTGCAGATCTAGTTTTCGTGCAATACTTTTGCCATGGTATTTAAAATGCCAGAGACTGTCTGTTAGACCATTTGGTGCATAACTTTAAAAATATGTATCCATTTTTTTCAAACCAAATTGTTTTGAGTATCCCTTGAGTATATGTATCATTATAGCTTGACCTTGCATCCGGGAGAGTTGTCTTTGGAAAATGCCATTCATTTTGGTATTTGACCAGAGAGCTTTTTTAGGATTTTTGTAGGGATTTTAAAAATGATTTTGGATGTGGATCCAATTGGATGAGTTTTTGTGTGACCATATCTATCTAATAATAACTTTGTGTGAATTCTAGATACAACACTTTTCTGTTTATTTTAATTCTTGTGTAATTAATTTTGAATAAATGTTTGTTTGTTAGAATCTTGTTTTCTATCATGTGTAGATGTTTTTCTCTCTGTTATAATGTTGTTTTCTTATAGTACTAATATTTTAGGAAGTTTGGTCTTGTTTGGAAAACAAATAGAAATAGGGAATAGCTGTAACACCCGGGGGATTTCCCCCAATTAGATTTGGTTGTATTTTTTTTTTTTTGCATAGCATCATGCATCATATGCATTGCACTTGTTCTCAAACCAATTAAAACTTTCAAACCAATTTAAGAAATTCAAATAATGCACTCTTGTTTCACACTCAAATTGTTTTTCAATAAAAATTGAAGTGGAATTAATATTTGCTTGGTTAAATAAATCACCTTTTATTAAGACCCTAATTTGAGTTTCAATTTCAAATTCAAACAACCAATAAATATTTGAAATTTTGAAAAAACCAAAATTGGGGCACTTGGGCATTCTCAATTCCAAATGCAATAAAATTTATTTCATAATGTTTGCATGTGTAAAACCCCTCTAATTACTATTTCTCTCTTCCTATTCTTTTACAAAAAAAAAGAGAAAAAGAATAAACCACCAGGGGGGAGGCAGGCCTTCCGGCCCACCTACAACCCCAGAAGCAAGCCCAGCCCACCTCCCCACCTTTCTTCCCCGTACGGACGTAGGAGAAAACAGCGTGATCCCCTGCCTGTCGCTGTCCACCCCTCCTACCTGCTCCCCTCCTCCATAAAGCCCCCTCTCCTTCCCCCAAACCCTAGCCTCCTTTTCCCTCTTCCTCCTCCACAGCCGCCGCCACCCTCTCCCTTTCCTCTTTTCCTCCTCTCAGTTTCCCTGCCTCTGAAGTTCTTCTCTGTCTGAACCTGAAGATAGCTCCATGGGAGGAAGTTTGGCGTGATGGTGCGGTTGCTGTGATCCTCCTCTGGGCCGGTTCTTCGCGGGAATGGAACCGGGATGGTGCCCTCTTCGATTTTGCTGAAGACGGCGTGGACCGAGGGGGTTCTAGGCGACCGCGCCGTCGAGTTCTTCCGCCGCCGCGTACTGTGCGTCTGTCCGTCCTCGTCAGTGCTGCATCGCTTCGTCGTCGCCTGCCCTTGTCCTCCCAGCCTCCTCCCTCCGCGCGGTGAGCATCCCCCGTCCTCCTCTTCTCAGCCAGCGCACGCACACGCTCCGCGCATGCTGCGTGCAGCCACCGGCAGTGCAGCAGCGGCTGCTGCTACTCGTGTGTCTGCCCCCGTCCAGCGTTCAGTCGATTCAGTTTCAGAAATTCAGAGATCCTGCTCGGTACACCTCAACCAGCAACCCCCTCTAGAGCTAATCACAACACCGCATCTAGCCCAGTGGCTGCGCACCCCGTACGCACGCCCTGGAGCCCCGAGTTCAATCCCCTTCCGCAGCAAAAGCCACCCCTTTTTCCTCCTTTTTCTTTTATTTCTCGAACTCTAGAAAAACAGAACTGAATCTTTATTTGTAAAATCCATAACAAATTGAAAAATGATCCAATTTCAATGATTCAAATTGCTATGGATTCAGAATCGTGTGCTCTTTCTGTTAGTCACAAAGTTGCAACATGTTTCTGTAATAATTTTTGCACTAAATAATTAAATACATAAATGGCTATTAAATATTGAAACTTTGGGAATTCATAACTTGAGTTCTGTTCATACAATTTGAGCAAACTTGGGCTCTAAAAATTTGTCTTAACAAACTCTACACATTGGTATTTTATTTCGTCACAATTGAATTAAATTTGAACATGTTTCCCTCTGTTTACTAAAAAGGGCAGAATAAAATGCTTATGAAAAATTGCATAATAAATTCAATAATGATCCAAAAATTATGTTTAATAGCTCAAATTGTTCATTGAAACATTTTATACATGTTTCCAACCTTTTCAATACAATTTGTTTACTGTTTTCCCTAATTAAAAGTGGTGCAATAATTCAATGCTTTAATTACACCTTTTAAATTGCAAAATTCATAACTTGGGCAATTCAAATCCAATTCCAACATGTAAAATATGTTTTCCATCCCACTTTTCATGAACTTTGCAAATATCAACTTTGTTTTCTATTTTGAATAAATTAAATTGCTGAAAACAACTATTTCTTAATTAATGCATTTAAAATTGTCAATTTAATAACTTGCTCATCTAAAATCCAAATTCAACAAATGAAATATGTATTCCATCTAAAATTTTGTGTTCTTTCCAAATATAAATTTTGTTATCTGTTTTGAACATTTAAAATTGGTGAAAACAACAAATGTTTGTTTAAATCATTTAAAATGCCAAAGTTCATAACTTAATAAATAAAATTCCAAACTTGGTAAACAACATATCAAACTGAAGCTATTGTTGTCTTCTTATTGTTTTCATCATCCATGCATCATTCTAATCAACTTTCACATGATGGTTATTTGTAGATCATTTAATTCAACATTAATTCATGGGCTTTTCCATATGCAATCCAAATTGCATATGGGCCCATTTAAATATGTTTACCATGTCAACTAGTTTATCCTTGATGCATCCTTAAACTTGTCATATATCCATATCTTGATCATGCTGGATCTTTTGCCGTAGAAGTAATTGTTGCATCCGGTGTTTGTTCTAGTTCGTTGCTTCTTCGCGAATAGGACGTTGAGATGATGTGAGCAACGACAAGTTCTGCGGATGTACCTCTACTTGCTGGATTCCAGGCAAGTATACTCACTTGCTACCTATGGCTGCCTTTCATCACTTGTTACCGATTCTTTCCGTTGTTCTTATGCTAGCCTTATGATTCGATGCTTGTGTCTCGATCCTATCATATGTTTACCTTGCAACCATGATATAGCCTTCCTTCCACTTCCTATTACCTGTTGTTTGTTTACCCCGTTGGCCCTCGTGTCGTAGTTGCATGCTTAGTGTTGTTTGCGCTCAAGTCTTGTTGTCCGTCTTATCACCTGTTTAGTTTGATAGTTGGGTTTCAACTCAATCAACTTCATGTTAATGTTTTGGGTAATAATAATTTGATGATAAGGCACCGGCAGGAGGCCCGGCGTGGTTTTGAGGCCTGCTAGTGTCGACCTTAATTAGGAAAAGGGTCTTGTCCTCCGATCCATGATGAGCGCACTAACCGCATGTGGGAAGCGAGTATGGGCGCCCCCCGCAACTTTGATTCGATTCGCATCTCGTCCAAATCGCCTCATTTAGTTCGGGTTTTCCATTTGCCGCATGCATATGCAGGTGCGAACCCTTGGCGCCAGGGTGGAACTTTTGTAGTCGGCATTTAGGGAGACACGTTCTTAGAGTGCTAT
The DNA here is from genome assembly GCA_028641055.1 of Alopecurus myosuroides. Lineage (NCBI taxonomy): Eukaryota > Viridiplantae > Streptophyta > Magnoliopsida > Poales > Poaceae > Alopecurus > Alopecurus myosuroides. The sequence continues at coordinate 21,557,133 of CM054059.1, forward strand.
GAGGGTCCCCTTTTCTTCGTGGGGCTTGATTAGCCGTGCGCTCAATTGCACGGGGTTCTTTGGGCTTGATGCGAAGAAGAGTTGGGTTGTGTTGAGTGCCTCGCTTGGTGGAAGTGCATTTCCATCTGGCGGGTCATTCTTACGTGTACGGCCAAATTGGTGCATCCCTGCAGGGTTAAATCTTCTCGAGAAGCCGTGTTGTCCGCGGTTATGGATGACTTGGTGAAAGTGCTGGCTAACAAGTACTCAGACAACTTACACTTAACGATGATAACTTGACTAGTAATATAGATTACCTCCACCATAAAAATGAATGTCACCTTAATCAATAGTGTGAGTATCCTTGGGTTGCTTCCTTAGTAGGGGGTAACATTGGATGGGTATTGTTTGGTGAGTAGTTGTAGTTGGTTCTGATACGCTATCTTATCCCTTTCGTTTAGCCGGATGTTGTAGCGCGTCTCTGTAGTTAGTTAGTGCAGCCCGCTGCCGCTCTTTGCAATAATCCCTTCCTTCCGTTGTACCCAAAGTATTTGTATCTTGTGATGATTGGTTACGCTGGTATCTTGTGAGTATGGTTTATCCACTTGCCAGTACTTAACCGTACTGACCCAAGAATCCATTTCGTGGCTGCATATTCCACATTGCAGTCAACAGGTTTGAAGTCTGATGACGTTAGCTTGGGAATCCCTCCGGCTTGGCCTGGGAAGGGATTGGACGCCACCGGTTATCTTCAGGACTCTTAGTCCAATTTGTATCTTGTCCGTAGTCGGACGCCATGTTGTCTCTTCCGCTGTTAATTGGATCTTTGTATTGTATCAGTTGTATCCTTGACTCGTTTGAGTCGTCTTGTATATATCTATTCTGTTGTTGTTGTGGATTATTCTTGAACTGTTGTAATGTTATCACAAGTGGCAACCTGGAATCGGTTATTATGTGGATTTTGGCGGAAATGCTGAAATCTGCATAGTGCCCGATCTCGGGGCGTCACAATAGCCTAGTATGGTTTTCTAGTAATTATTTTGAATAAAATTTGTGAGCAAAGTATTGATAAGTTAGTACATAGATTTTTGAGGTTGTTGTGATGAGTCCAGTACCATTGTGGTACTAATTTTAGGATGCTATCACCTCTGTTAGCTTGCATTTTATTTTATGGGATAGCATGTGTAGCCTTTGCTTGACTAGATGCACCCTTTATCTTTCACTAGTATGTGTAGCTTTGTGGTGATTGTTTAGTGGAATGTTGTTTTTCCACAAATGCAACTAGAGGCCTTGTGACCCTAAAATGCCTTGGAAGTCTAGTGGAACACCCACTGGTCCTATTTCATTTTTGTGAGAAATACAATTTCTCCACCATAGGCATATTCCTAGTAGTCTAGTTTTTGCTTATGTGTGTTGTTTGCACTAATAGAAATGTTTCCTAGTGTTGTGGATTATGTGTGGACATAATTTCCCTTGAGTAGTTTAATTTTAGAAAGTGTTTATTTGAACTTGTATTGAGTTCATAGCTACTAGTTGTATGACATGTCACTTTGGTGCTTGTTATATGGTTGTTAGAAAAGCATGGATTATTAGAGTTGGTCGATTCTTGCTAAATAGTTGCTTTCGGAGAATTAGTTTTAGTATAATTATTTGCTAGCATGTGTAAGGTGTATGTTCTTTGAGTGAGTATTTATAACCATGTGTTTCTTTTTTAGGAAAATGCATTCTTGTAGTGTTGATTGCTTCTCTAGTATTGTATTAGTGTCATCCCTAGAAATAGTGAGTTGCTCTTTTATTATTGTCTTCCTATTTTATGAGTGTAGGTTTAGCCTAACATGTTTAGCATGTTTCCACTCCTGTTATTATGGCATAGCTATTTTAGTTGCTAGTTGTTATTGGTTATGGAATACATTATTTCTTTGGCATGCTTGTGAAGTGATCTTTCATACTAGTATGCTAGTAGTGAACCCCTGTTGTTACCCTATTTCTAGCTATAGTTACCTCGTGTGATTATTGTGTTCTAGAGTGTGTCTTATGACTTGTTACATTTGGTTGAGCCACTGTTTAGTTTAGTTATAATTATGATTGAGTGATTCTTTAATCTTTGTGTAGATATGAGCATAGTCAGTAACTACCATGTTTCATCTGTGTTTTGCCTTGCTAGTTGGAATTCTGAATAATAACTTTAGCATGAGTATTCTACTAGGGGTATAGTTGTGTTTAGTATCATATTGTTATCCATGCATTGGGTTAATGGTAAACTTATTTTAGTGATGCTTGCTTGTGTTGTTGTTAATACCCACTGACATGGGTATTTTTGTGAATGTTGTTATTACTTTAGTAGTCTCACCCTTGTGACCAAATGATATTTTTTGCTCCTTCAATATCTTCGTGTGAGAGTGCTGCACCCATATTGATGGAAGAGTTTGTTGGAAACCCCAACAGGAGGGTGTGATGAGCAAGCGGCAAGAATTTCCCTCAGTTAAGAACCAAGGTTATCAATCCAGTAGGAGGAAGAGGATCTCGGGAAGGTTGATGCCACTGACGGTGGAGCTGGCGCTTCACCGGTGTCAGGAAGAACGTGGAACCTTCACACATAACAATCAAAATATTTTATCCAAACAGTACAGTGAGGTTGTCAATCTCACCGGTCTTGTTAAAAACAAAGATTAGACATATAGTGTGCAAAATTATGTATGCTTGCAGTAAGTAAAGAAAGCAGTAAATAGTTGTGGTTTGTTTAACAGTGTGGAAAATTGGACCGGGGTTCATAGGTTCACTAGTGGCGTCTCTCCATAAAAGATAGCATGTTGGGTGAACAAATTACAGCTGGGCAATAGACAAATAGGGGTTGCACCGTAGTGCTCATACATTACATGAAGACTACTATGATATTTAGTGCGGGCATTACAACAATATACATAGACCGACATCCATATGCATCTATGACTAATATCCACCCTCAGGTTATCATTCGAACCCCCTTAGGTATTAAGTTGCAAGCAACAGATAACTGCATTAAACAAAGTGTGTAATGTAAGGAATGATTATGCACGCGGGCACTCTCACCGTTGTTTTCTCCCTAATGGCAACAACACACCCCCCTTCACGTTTCTGTCACTCGAGCAAGGTGGTGAGGAGGCATGAACCCACTATCGAGAATAAATACTCCGTCTTGGAGTCACTAGCAACTACTTGGCCAGAGCAACCACTAGCAACGGAAAGCATGCAAGATCACAAATAGCATATGCAAATAAAGACCATAATCAAATTGGCATAAGTTCAATATTCATCGGATCCCAGCAAACACAGCACATAGAATTACATAAGATCAATCTCGATCATGATAGGCAGCTCACGAGATCTAAACATGGAGGCATATGAGGAGAAGACAACCATCTAGATACAGCTACGAACCCGTAGTCCAAGGACAAACTACTCACGCATCACTCCGGAGGCAGGCATGGTGATGGAGAGGCCTCCGGTGATGATCTCCTCTCTGGCAGGGTGCCGGAAACAGCTTCAGAACCCCCCTGATCTAGGGTTGACGGTGACGGCGGTTGCGGAACTTTTCGGAGATTTTTGATCAGGTGTTTAGGGTTTTCCATCCGGGGGATTAAATAGGCAAAAGGGAAAAGGCGGTGGAGCTCCAGGGGCCCCACACCCATAGGTGGGGCGGCTAGGGAGGACTAGCGCCACCCTATGGTGTGGCCCCCTGATGCCCGTCTTCGACTCCTCTTCGGTGTTCTGGATGCTTCCGAGAAAAATAGGAAATTCGGGGTTTGTGGGGTCCAATTCCGAGAATGTTTCCAGAACAACTTTTATGAAACCAAAAACAGCAGAAAACAGGGAACTGGCACTTGGCATCTTGTTAACAGGTTAGTCCTGGAAAACGTATAAAAATGCTATAAATAAGGGAGAAAACAAGTAGCAATTGACCTAATATGATCATGGAGCATCAGAAATTATAGATATGTTGGAGACGTAGCAAGCATTCCCAAGCTTAGTTCCTACTTGTCCTCGAGTAGGTAAACGATAAAACAATAATTTCTGAGGTGACATGCTACTAACATAAACTGGATCAATCTAATGTAAAAGCAAATGCACGCTGAGATCATAGAACTTCAAACACAAACATGATAAATAAAACTTAAATAATAAAGCATAGCAATTACTTTGCATCACGAAGAGTAACTCAAATAAAGGATCATGAATAATAATGCAAATAAAGGTAAACGTTTGTTTCAGGTATAGAGAAAGCATGGCAAAGTGATATTTCGATAGTCCTTAAGAGTGGGGCAAAACATAAATGCCAGGAAACCTTCAAAGTTCATGAGGAAGACTAGAACAAATAATTTAAGAACAAATAATATCACATCATGAAGTAATTATTGATGCTTATGGGACAAATGCACATAGAACTCAGAATGGCAAAAATGCTCTCTCCACTGTGCATAAAGTTAGAAGATGGAGACTCGGCATAAAATTAAAAGAAAGGCCCTTCGTGGAGGGAAGCAGGGATCACTCATGTGCTAGAACTTTTATTTTATTAAACAGAGGTATAAAAAGTTTGACACTCCTCCCATCCGTCTTTCACAAACCATGGCTAACTGAATCCTCGGGTGCCTGCCAACAATCACATACCGTGGAGGAGTATCTATATTTTGGGAGATGTATGCTAATGTCAACGAATGGTAAACAGAAAATACAGTACGTCACAAGCCAACTGGATTCACAAGAGCGGCTCCCATGGTGAAGGACGCAACTGGTGTAGAAGGTCATCCCTCTTTCTCTTTTGTTTACACAATTATGCTTTGATTGATAAATCATGGGCAAAAATAATGAAGAGAATTTGTTTGTATTAATTTGGGGCTGGGCACCCCGCTGCCAGCTCTTCTATCATTTGGATAAGCAGATGAAACCACTAGTCTAGGGTGTGAAATCCAATCAACAAGTGTGATAAAGATTCTCTATTTACGTCCTCATGAGCAAAAACAGGAACATAAAGCAGGAGTAATTTTAAAGGTTTTAAAGGTAACACATGAGAAATTTACTTGGAATGGCAGTTAAATACCACATGTAGGTAGGTATGGTGGACACAATGGGAAAAACTTTGGTTTAAAGGAGATTGGATGGACGAGTAGAGCTTATACTCAGTACAGGTGGAGGCTAGCAAAAGGCTGGGAGCGACAAATCAAGAGAGCATAAGAGCCATAATCATGCATATCGACATAAGCATCATTAATTAAATCATAAGCAGTATCACAAATTTAAAAATAAGTGGTCATGGAGGCTATTCGTGACTGGTTTGTAGTCATAAAAATGGTGTGTGCATGCGCCAAGTCAACCAAATAAAACATTCGAAAGAGAATACCATATGTTGATGCTTTACTATGACAAGAACAAATCATGAATCTTTCAAGACATATTAAACACTCTCAGCTATTTGAGGCTAATCATGATACTCAATAACCATAAGGCTTTAAAACTAAAATAACATTTATCATGGCATGAAAAAGTTCTAGCCCGAGTCTATACAAGCTTCTACTAGTACTGTTATAAATTCTACTTCAAGCAGTAGTTTTCATTCTCCCAACAAGCACCATACAAAACGTGCTTTAACAAAAATACTCTTTATGATAAAGCAAGAAAACATGAGAGTACTAACATAACACTACTAAAACTAACAACTCTAATAAGAGATGCATGCAAAACAGGAGCTAAATAAATGCAGCAGCTAGACAGAGATTAAGAATACAAAGTATTCTCATGACAAAGCTGAGTGTGTCACTCTCCAATAAAAGAATGCTGGGTTACAACCAAGATTATTGAAAAAGTAAAAACAAACTGAAAGGAAAAACAAAAAAACAAAAAACAAAAATAAAATACGCTCCAAGTAAAGCACATAAGATGCGACCGAATAAAAATATAGTTTCACTAGAAGTGACCTGATAATTTGTTGATGAAGAAGGGGGTTCCTTGGGCATCCCCAAGATTAGACGCTTGAGACTTCTTGGAATTTTCTGGGGTGTATCCCCAAGATTATGCTTTTCACTCTTCTTGGTCACATCATATCATCCCTTTCTCTTGACCCTTGAAAACTTCGTTCACATCAAAATTCTCACAATCTTCATTAGCAACGTTAGTGCAATTGAAATAATAGATTCACATGGTTCAGTTTCAACATATTCTAACAGTAAAAGACACATTAGCTACTGTCACAACTTCTTTTGAAACTCTTTTTCTCAAAAGAACACCAAAAGAAAGAGATTAAGATGCAAATGCGATAAATGGCAGAAATCTGTCAAAACAGAACAGCAGGTAAAGATCGATTTTTTCAAAACTCTTCTGTTTCTCAAATCAAAAAGTGGTCATCTAAAAATAGTTGCGTATATAACTCATGATAAAGCACAAAAAAACTCAGGTCATTTTTAATTTTCTGTGATTTATAACGGAATTAACAGTGGACAGCAGAAATCTGTTTCCTGCACAGAAATCCGAAATATAGGCTCAACTTTCCACTAGAGGATTTACTTGGCTCAACAAAAACTCAAAAGAAAAGATACAGCGGGGTTGCTAAGGAAATAGAAAACACCCAGGTGCAAATCACACCAAAGAAAATGAAAGAAAACGGGTTGAAAACAGCGAAATAAAACGGGTTGTCTCCCAGTAGTGCTTTTCTTTAACGCCTTTCAGCTAGGCATAAAAGGGCAACTCAAGTATTTTCAAGTCAAGAAGAATCAACATTATATCTTGCTCTAATAATAGAGTCAAAAGGAAGCTTCATCTTCTTTGTAGGAAAGTGTTCCAAACATTTCTTGAGGGGGAATTGATATATTTAATACTCCCCTCTTTCATATCAATAACAGCACCAACAGTTCTAAGAAAAGGTCTTTCCAAAAAAATAGGACAAGAAGCATTGCATTCAATGTTCATAACAACAAAATAAACAGGGGAAATGTTATTATCAACCATAATAAGAACATCATCAATTCTACCAAGAGGTTTCTTCTTAGCATTATCAGCAAGATGAACATCCAAACAACAGTGTTCCAACGGTGGTAAATCAAGCATATTATAAAGCTTTTAAGCCATCACAGAGATACTAGCACCAAGATCACACAAAGCATTGCAATCAAAACCATTTACTTTTATCTTAATGATAGGCTCCCAGTTATCATCTAATTTTCTAGGGATAGATGTCTCAAGTTTCAACTTTTCTTCCCTAACTTTCATGAGAGCATTGGTAATATGTTTAGTAAAGGCCATATTCATGGCACTGGCATTGGGAATTATAGCAAGATATTGCAATCATCAAAATCAATATTGTTATCATCAAAAGTAATGGAACCATTATCTCCCACATCTCTAAAAATTTCAGCACTTCTATCAGGAGCAATTTCAGCAGTTTGAGGCAATTTAGCACGTTTCACCAAAGGAGTAGGGACTTTATTAAGACCAACTACTTTACCATTGATAGTAGGAGGTTTACTAGCACTTTTAGCTTCAGTTTTACTAGTGGTTGTGATAGTGCAAACTCTAGCAGTATTATTCTTTTTAGCCAATTCATCTTCTCTTTCCCACCTAGCACGTAATTCAGCCATCAACCTAACATTATCATCAATTCAAACTTGAATGGAATTCAAAGTTTTAGTTTGTTTAACATCTTGTGGCAAAACCTTTAGTTTTAGAAAATCAACGTCAATAGCAAGGCTATCTACTTTAGAGGCAAGAACATCTATTTTACCAAGCTTTTCCTCAACAGATTTATTAAAAGCAGTTTGTGTGCTAATAAATTCTCTAAGCATGTTTTCAAGATCAGAGGTAGAGATTTTATTATTATTGTAGGAATTGCCATAAGAATTACCATAACCATTATTAGGAGGATAGGTCTTATAATTGTTTCCACCAAAATTATTTCTATAAGGCCTATCCCAATGCAAGTCTCTTAGCACGGTTTCATAGGCATTTTGCTTATGTGGCACTATAGTTAATGAAGAGAGATAGTGATGTTGTATCTTAGCTAAGATACAACCTTGGCACGTGGCTATAGGCAAAAAAAGGCTCTAGGCCAATCAAATGCATGCATGAGCCCAAAATCATTAATTTAGATACAACATCTAAGATACAATGCATTTTACATGTTGGTATTTTAAAATTTTATTAAACATATGATAACGTGCTAAGAGATGGTGCATTGGGACAGGCCTAAGCATTGTTGTTAAAATTATTATTTCTAATAAAGTTTCCATCAACATGCTCTTCATGAGCAACCAAAGCGGCTAAAGGAACATTATTAGGATCAACTTGAGCTTTACCATTAACAAGCATATACATAATAGCATCAAGCCTTTCACTCAAAGAGGAGGTTTCCTCAACATAATTTACCTTCTTGCCTTGTGGAGCTCTCTCAGTGTGCCACTCTGAATAATTTATCATCATATCATCAAGAAGCTTTGTTGCATTTCCCAAAGTGATGGACATAAAGGTACCTCCAGCTGCTGAATCCAATAGGTTCCTTGAGGAGAAATTTAGTCCTGCATAAAAGGTTTGTATAATCATCCAAGTAGTCAGTCCATGAGTGGGACAATTCTTTCCCAAGCTTTAGCAACATGTTCATTGTCAAATTGTTTAAAATTCATTATGTCACTTCTCAGGGATATAATCTTAGAAGGAGGATAATATTTTCCAATGAAAGCATCTTTACACTTAGTGCATGAATCCATACTATTTCTAGGCAAAGATAACAACCATTCTTTAGCTCTTCCTCTCAAAGAGAAAGGAAATAATTTTAGTTTAATAATATCTCCATCCACATCTTTATATATTTGCATCTCACATAGTTCAACAAAATTATTAAGGTGGGCAGCAGCATCATCAGTACTAATACCAGAAAATTTCACTTTCATCACAAGATTTAATAAAGATGGTTTAATCTCATAGAAAACAGCAGTAGGAGTAGGTGGAGCAATAGGTGTACAAATAAAAGCATTGTTGTTTGTGCTAGTGAAGTCACACAACTTAGTATTCTCAGAGGAACTCATTTTAGCTGAATAAAAGCAAGCAAATAAATAACAACTATGAAGTAAACTAATTTGTTATGTTTTTTATAAAGAGAAGCAAAACAAGACAAAAATAAAAACAAGACAATAAACAAAATAAAGAGGTTGACAGTGAGAGACTCCCCTTGTCAGAAGACTTCTTCCTCCCCGGCAACGGCGCCAGAAATTCTTGTTGATGACAGAGTTTGTTAGAAACCCCAAGAGGAGAGTGTGATGAGCAAGCGGCAAGAATTTTCCTCAGTTAAGAACCAAGGTTATCAATCCAGTAGAAGGAAGAGGATCTCACGAAGGTTGATGCCACTGACAGTGGTGCTGGTGCTTCACGGGTGTCAGCAACAACGTGGAACCTGCACATACCACAACCAAAATACTTTGTCCCAACATTACGGTGAGGTTGTCAATCTCACCGGTCTTGCTAAAAACAAAGATTAGACATATAGTGTGGAAAATGGTGTATGCTTGCAGTAAGTAAATAAATCAGTAAATAGTTGTAGTTTGTTTAAAAGTGTGGAAAAATGGACCGGGGTTCATAGGTTCACTAGTGGTGTCTCTCCATAGAAGATAGCATGCTGGGTGAACAAATTACAGCTGGGCAATTGACAAATAGAGGTTGCACCGTAGTGCTCATATATGACATGAAGACTACTATGATATTTAGTGCGGGCATTACAACAATATACATAGACCGACATCCATCTGCATCTATGACTAATAATCCACCCTCTTGTTATCATCTGAACCCCCTTAGGTATTAAATTGCAAGAAACAGATAACTGCATTAAACAAAGTGTGTAATGTAAGCAATGATAATGCACGCGGGCACTCTCACTGCTGTTTTATCCCTAATGGCAACATCACATCCTCCCCCTTCACGTTTCCGTCACTCGAGCAAGGCAACAAGGAGGCACGAACCCACTATCGAGCATAAATACTCCCTGTTGGAATCACTAGCAACTACTTGGCCAAAATAACCGCTAGGAACGGAGAGCATGCAAGATCACAAATAGCATATGCAAATAAAGACTATAATCAACTTGGCATAAGTTCAATATTCATCGGATCCCAGCAAACACAGTACATAGAATTACATAAGATCTATCTCGATCATGATAGGCAGCTCACGAGATCTAAACATGGAGGCGTATGAGGAGAAGACAACCATCTACCTACAGCAACAAACCCGTAGTCCAAGGATGAACTACTCACGCATCACTCCGGAGGCAGGCATGGTGATGGAGAGGCCTCCGGTGATGATCTCCTCGCCGGCAGGGTGCCGGAAACAGCTTCAGAACCCCTCCTAATCTAGGGTTGACGGTGACGGCGGTTGCGGAACTTTTCGGGGCTTTTTGTTCAGGTGTATAGGGTTTTCCATCTGGGGGGATTAAATAGGCGAAAGGGCAAAGGCGGTGGAGCTCCAGGGGGGCCACACTCGTATGTGGCGTGGCCAGGGGGACCCGCGCCACCCTATGGTGTGGCCCCCCTGATGCCCGTCTTCGACTCCTCTTCGGTCTTCTGGATGCTTCCGGGGAAAATAGGAACTTCAGGCTTTGTGGGGTCCCATTCCGAGAATGTATCCAGAACAACTTTTCTGAAACCAAAAATAGCAGATAACAGGGAACTAGCACTTGGCATCTGATGACCCACAAGTATAGGGGGTGTATCGTAGTACTTTCGATAAATAATAGTGTCGAACCCTACGAGGAGCAAAAGGTGTTGACAAACAGTTTCGATGAAGGAATAATTGTAAACACTGGAAAATAGATTTGTAGGGGTTTTTTTGATATTGCAGATAAATAAAGTACGAGTAAATAAAATGCATTAGTAATAGTTGCAGCAAGTGGCCCAATCCTTTCTTCAGCAAAGGACAAGCCGGTGAGTTTACTTATGATTAACAAACTTTCTCGAGGACACACGGGAGGTTTCTGTCAAGTGCTTTTGTTCCATGCAGCTGAATAATGTTAGGTGTTTTGATAAGTGTTGTGTGGGTCACTACCAAATTTCGTGCGATCCAGAACATTTTGAGCGGAACGTTTTGATAACGTCGAGCGTTTCCGTCGCGAATGGCTGAAAAGTGGAGTTTGCTCTCGACGTATTGGTTTGGTCCGTCGCAGACTGGTTTTGCTAGTTTTACATCGCGGATTTTCGTCTCCGGCCCAGTCTCCCACTAAGAGCCCAGTTGCCTTCGACGAAACTAGCCTGGTCACGTAGAACGTCGCGAATTTTTCTTGGGTCCACACATCCTGCCCTGTTTGACTGCTTCGACTGGCTACGACCGACCAGTTGATGCCTAGACCCCACTTGTCATCCACGGTAAATAAGCATGCACATAATTTTTGAAATTAAGAATGCACATAATTTTCAAAATCATCACAGTTAACAGTGAACAAGTCGTTTCTGAAACAAATCACAAAAAGAAAAGGATAGACACCAGACCTAGCGTCCTAGCCAAGGGTGCGCCGCCGCGCCTCCGCCAGCGCCGCCGCATCTTCATTCTGCATAGAATGGCGGATCGCTTCCGCGGTGTCGGCCTCTAGCTTGACAGTGAAATGCCGGGCGAGCCTCGCTTGCCGGAGCTCTTCTGCCGCGAAACTCTCTAAGGACGCTAAAATCCCCGCCTGCATGTGGGGCCACTGCAGGGCCTCGATGTGGAACTCGACGGCGAGATACTCCTCCTCTTCTTCCTCCTCGACGTCCGAAGGTGCGATGGGTGGATCCAGAGATGGTGGTGCGTGGGACATGTTGGCCTGATGCACCTCACGCAGATACGCCTCGCGGGCACGCGCACGCTCCACGCCTTGCACGCTGCGCCAGGGAAAGTACCTGGGGATCTGCTTTTGGCGGCCCTCCTCGTGACGGCCAGACATGGTACCGGTGGATCTGCGCACAGCGAAGGGGAGTAGAGAGGTATGGCACACACGGACAGTTTGGGAGTAGAGAGGAGAGCGTTCTGCGCCCGTATGGGGAGCCGCTGCATTATCCACAGTTTGGGAGTGGAGAGGAGAGCTGACCGGGTATCCCACGTGGCGAGTGTCAACCAAATTACCGAATATATAGGCGATCTAAATCATATTATGCACTCCAAAATGGAAATGAATTGACATGGTTTTATATTTGCAACAATGGATACCCTAGTACTAATACGAATATACGGCCTCCTCGCCCTCTTCGATGTCTGTTCCGCGCCATCATCCCGGTTACATGCACTCCGAAACATAGGAGATTTATAGTAACTAAAATTAGCATCACAAAAGGTTCAACAACAGGTCCACAATTAACTAGAACTTTTTTTATGCCAACATCCACTCCGAAGCCACATCCACAGTTTCACATCATCCAACGGATATTTTGCTATGCCAGGATGCATTCTGAAGCCACATCTAGAGGTTCACATCATCCACTGGAACTTTCCGAAACCGCGTCCACAGAAACACTAGTAGAAAAGCAAAATAACCAGATATACTTCCAAACATACAAAGATGAGTGACAAAACTGCCTCACGTGTACAAATGACACAAGTACAGAGGTGATAAACCGCTAGACCCGATGGCATAAACAAGCTACTAGGTCCTTGTAAACGCTACTAGGTCTAGAGGAGTCTCCCTCTGCATTTTAACATTGCACAGTTTAATCATCGGCACTCTGATCAAACACAAATATGGCACTCTTTTTTCTATGGTACGCCAACTGTTGGAGACATTGCTGCATATTAATCATCGGCAGAGAACCAAGCCTAGATAGGGGCCTCATAGTGAAGAAGCACACACAAATCAATGAAATTATCGAACACTTTCCAAGGAATATGCAGAACCAATATGGCTCATGCATTACTGATAAAATCATAATTGGGGCCTCATAGTAAAGAAGCACACAGAAATCAATGAGATCATCGAACACTTACCAACGAAGATGCAGAACAAATGTAGTTGTACACAACACTAGGTAAGTGCCAATATCTCACCAAGAGAAGGTCTCATACATACATAAGCAAGCCTCATACATACATTGCAAAAAAAGTCCAAAGGGTCAAGCTCCATGGGACCAGGGAGCATGAACAAACAATGTCCGTGTAAACGCTACTAGGTACTGGGGAGTAATCCTTTGGATTTTAGCATTGCCCAGTTTAATCATCGGCACATGCAACAAAACAGAGAAATGAATAACAGCTAGACTCATTGGCAAGCATTGCAGGTTGACATAATCTAATTAAAGATCAAAGTAGTTTTACCTCATTCCATGATCATGCAAGAAACTAAGAATGTATCTCAACTTCACATTGGTGTCCTTCGCACTCTCCAGCAGGGTGTATTTTCCCCTCTGGAGCATGTCGTACTTCTCTTCGGCTACTTTCAAAGTTTTCTTCGCACTCTTCAGCTCAGAATCAAGCTTAGTAACCAAGCCGTGCATGATCATATAGCTTCTCTTTTGCTCCTGCAGTTCCAACTCGAGTGCTAGCATTTTTAAAGCTTTCATCGCCATGTCCAGCCTGTCCTCGCAGCAGACGAAACAGATTAGCTTCTCATCGCTGGTATCATCAGCCAGCTTGCAAACTTTAGAGAGACGATGAGATTCAATTGTCTCAACTGACTGCTGCACCAATTTCTGAATTTCAGTACGCGACATGCTGCAGAAGTCACAGCCTGCACTGTGGTCCTAAAGCCAAATACGAATCAAAGAAGTGTCGACGAAGGCGAACGGAGATAGATGAATCTTAAGAGAACATTTGGCTACAGGACTAATTTATATGCTATTTACCTCGGCTATCTGAATAACATGGGGCTTTGCGAGCTCTGAGGCCTTGTTCAGGTCGATCTCCATCTGGGTGGGGGAAACAATCTCCGAGGGCCCTGTAACGGTACCGTGAGCTAGATCCATGGCCGGTGGTAACTTAAAACATCAACGGTGACCTACATCCGCCGGCATTTAACCTACATCCGCCGGTATCAAACCTAGATCTGCCGACATCTAACCTACATCGCATCGTTTGGTTGGGGATGGGGAAGGGAGGGAACCATGGCTTACCGGTCATTGTTTGAGAACGACGCCGAGGACGGGGGAGGGCGAAGCTGTGGCAGGTGCCCTTGGGGCGGGAGGGCGAAGTGGAGGCTTTCTGTGGAGGTCGCTTTCAGTGGAGGAGTAGCCGAGGGGGTGAGGAGCGCGGTGTGGTGGAGATTTGGCGCGTAGACGCTGGCTAGTGGGACCCTACGTGAGGCTGATTCCGTGGAGATTTGGCGCGCGGCAGTTAGTCATAATTTATTCCTGTTTTTCGGATTGAAAAAAAAGAACCAAAAGGAAAAGAGTCTGATCGCATTTTTATTCTACTTCTTTGGATTCCTCTTCATTTTAGTTAGCAAATAATTGCAAAATAAGACACTGCCTAGTGGTGGGGGGAGGGGCTGACTCATTTCCACACACCAAAGATCGAGTCTTGTTACTCACATTTGTGATGTTGCACCAACTATTGGCTTATTAGGCATGATCCAGTAGTAAAGGGATGTGGCAATTCATTGATCGGGTCGATCAATGAGTTGTCACATCCACTTATTACTAAATCATGCCTAATAAGTCTTTTGACATCCTTAAAACATGATCGGGTTAAGAAAAATATACTAATATAATATACATATTAGGTTCTTACATACCAACATGATAGAGGTTCTTTAAAAGTTCTTACTACGCACACACCAGGCGACACTACCAGAAGTAAGAGATAACGCAAACACAACGGGCAAGCTGCAACAACGAGCGCACCGGCAACAGCTACATCATGTTCTGCCGCTTCCGAGCCTTCATGGCCCTCCTGGCCTCGTTGGAGTAAGGGCGCGGAACATGTTCTCCCGCTTCTGAGCCTTCACCGCCCTCCTGGCCTCGTTGGAGAAAGGCCGAGGAGGAGGTTCCGCACGACCTGCGAGGATATCCTGCGCAAGCAGCTTCTTCAGGAAGACGCCGTAGGCAGCGTGCTTGGCCCTAACATGGGGCGCACGATACTCAGATCCATTTCACACACCCACGGCATGTCGGATCATGCTGTTGCAGTCGTTGGCTACCTTTCTGACACAGAAAGGGCCGAACAAGTTGCCGTAACGACTGCAGCTTCCTCAGAACATGTCTGCTCTTCGCAGCCCTATCGTCCGCATCCGAGCGGACTTCCAGATCTTCTTCCTGCAAATTTACAATAAAACAAAAGTTAGCAATACAATCTTATTGGCAAAAGAATAATATACCTGACCAGATCACAAAAAACATAAAAAAATAGTAGTTCTTCATTTATTTGCATACACTTCATCAAGTAACTTATTTAGCACATGCGCCCTAAAGAGGACATCAATGTTGAGAAAAATGTGTCGAATTTTATACAACATTACAGTTTCCACTATATATTTGGTGAACTAATGCACAAAAACAGATAATAACATATCAGAAATTCATTGATGATCTAAGATTGAATTCAACAGATTAATATTCCAATCAGGACATGTTATTATACCTTACCAGATCAAAAATATCATACAAGAATCGTTCTTTAATTATATGCATAAACTGGATCAAGTTATTATCATGCACGGGGGTTCAATATGTGATTTTGTAATAAATTAATAATGTGTCAAGAGTGTCTGCGAGGCAAAATAACTACACAAATTGAAAATGCCTCCAAAAACGTAGAATCTCTAACTCACATGCATGCTAACATGCACACAAAAAACTAGAAGACATAAGAACAGATGAAACTACAACCTCTGAATCCCTAAAATACAAAAAACCTGTGAACCCCTAAGTACAGATGCAACTACAACCTCTGAATCAACTCTCATCTATATTTGATCATCCATAACTCTATATAGAAGATCATTTAAAAATATTCATGCATAGATGTTATTAGTTTCACAGCAGGACATCTATATTGTCAATTTAGTGTCTAGTACATGTCTACTTTTCTACAACGTTTTTCCCTTTGATCTCTAAGTACAGATGCAAGCAGACCTCTGAATCTTGAACTTGCGTGTACAAAAAACCCTCGAATCCCTAGGTACAGATCCAACTACAAACCTTTTTAATCCCGAATACAAAAAACCTCGAACCCCTAAAGAACAGATGCAACCGCAAACACCAGAAGCCCAAACTTTACAAAAAAACCAAAGTATACATGCAACTACAAACACTAGAAGCCCGAACTTGCGTGCAGTCATGCAGAAACCCTGGATCTTTGACAATAAACTAAGCCGGCCTGGACATAGATACCTCAGATTCCTGGTCGTCGACGTCCTCGTCGAACGCCGGGTAATCCCCGTAGGGATCACCCAGATCTGCCAGGAGAGGGAAAGCAGCAGGCGCCTCCATCGCGGCAGGAGCAGGTGGTGCACTCAAAGCGCAATGGCCAGCCGACGAACCTACGGTGACGACGACATCCTTCGGCTGCGACGAACTGGAACCGCTATGGGCGGCTCCTGCGGCGACGACAACAGAAGGGACGACGCCGTCGTTCTCCTGCTGCGAACCTTCCATTCTGCGGAACCGTCTCGCGGTTGTGCGCTCGGCAGTTTGGAGAGAAGGAGGGCTGGGAGACGATGCGGAGCGGGGTTTTTTGCTAGAAATGGGGGGAGAATGGATGAGGGAGAGAGGCTATGCGGCAGGAGCTTTATATACGGAGTGCCGTTTCGAGGCCGCCCCGTTTCGACCGGTCGCCATGTCGTGTGTGCATGCATGCATGGTGGGAACGCGCCGGCTGACTTAGTCAACATAGAATGATGCGACATTTAGTCACTAGCAAGTGCGGCCCGGGACGCCACGGGGCCACCAATCAGTGACCCAAATTCACCACAAAGCTCACCCCACCAAGTCAGCGAATATCAAAGACTCTATCGTACGTGTTGAAAATAGGATACCGTTTTATAAGTGTACGCGTACAAAACGATATGGCACGTGTTGGCTTGCAAAACGTGGTACCAATCTTTGCCAAGTTCACTACAAATAATGGTACGTGCCAACACAACTACCATGTGTATGCAGCCTAGGTGACGAACATGTGGTTACGTGCCAACACGCCTCGCATTCACATGCCTTGGACGTGCACATGGCGTCATGCAGGTGGTGGTTAGCCTGCCGCGCGTAATGACGACGACGGGACGCGACCTGCACCAGGCGGCGGGATGGTGCTTCGCCTCTGCCGCACGCCTAGCATTAACGCGGTATGCAGCCTTCCCAGCTCCCCAAGCGGCGCCAGGGTCATTGCGGTTTGCAGGTCGTCGTCATTTACTCCGACGGGACGCGTGCTCCGACGCGTGCACCGACTACACAGTTTTTCTCAATGGTACAGATCATAGGTCATGCAACAAAATGTTTAAAAAGGTGTATTTGAATACACAATTTCGCATCGACTACAAAGAGTTTGAGTCCTGGCTCCGCCACTGCCGACGCGTCCTCGCCATAATCTCACCTATCCCCACGCGGCTTCCCCTGTATCGACGATACCATGTCGCGCCGCCTCCATACTTCGTGGCTGAAGTTCACCCAGCAGGCGGCGCGCTGTGGGCTAGACCCGCCGTCAGACGACGACGGGAGTGGCGACGACCCCTTCGATTGGGGGTACAACGAGGAGGCGGATGGAGAGGAGGAGCCGGAGCTGCCGCAGCAGGAGGCGGCGCAGGAACCGGAGCAGCGTCCTCACCAGGTGGTGGCATACAACTCGTTCGCCACATGGCGCAACGAGGAAGCGTTTTGCCGGGTCCGATCGGGGTTCGAGGAGGCGGGGGCTGCCGCCATTCAGGCTTCCATCGAGACCGCCCGGAGGGAGAAGCATGCCCGCGCCCTCATGGACGCCGAGCGGCAGGCTTACGAGCAGCTCAACGCCAATGCGGCGTCCGGCGAGCAGCAGACCCTCATCACGGAGAGGGAGGAAGAGTCCGCCTTGTTCATGGCCGCCCAGAGTGCGCTGCACGAGGAGTTCAACGCCGCACGGGCACGAAGAGAGGCGTTTGAGGCACACCGCGCCCAGGTCAAGGACGCGGAGGTGCTGCAGCGGCTGTTTACCCGCTCGCGTGCACGCAACGATAGGCGCGGGGGCGCCCGCTCGCAGGCAGCGGAGTTGCACCGGAAGGGGGTGCAAGTCAGGGCTAGGCGGCGCTGTCTCGCCCAGGTGGCCCACCCCGATCCGGCAGCGAACGACGATGAGGCTGGGCCGTCCATGGCGCTGAACGATGACCAGGCCAGCATGGCAGCGAGCGACGACGAGGAGGACGGCCGGACCGGCGTCTAGGATAGTTTAGGCCTAATTTATATTTCCCGTCGTATTTTTAATTAGAATGTAATGATATATACTTCCTAACTAGAAGGATACCCCGCGCGTTGCTGTGGGGATCGCTTTAGAAACTACAATATTGTAAATTAAAATTTATAAGAGGTGTGATACATTATGTATTCGAATCAAATATAAAAATTATATTTGATCATACTATATATTTTTTAATTATTAATATGAATTCATATGAATAATTGGATGGTTTAAGAAATGGATAATGTGCTAGCTTGCTTGTAATAATTAATAAATACTGGTGGAGATGACATTGACAATTGATTGGCTAGGAGAATAGATGATGTGGATAGTTTGCATGTTAAGATACAAAAATCATTAAAAGTATAGCTAGATTTTGGTTATTAATGTAGCTTAGGTCTAACCTAACACAACCAAGCAAAATAGTATTGAGGTCTACCCCCTTCCGACGCTGGTCGTAGGGGTAGACCAAAAGGTTGACTTCTGGTCAACAGATCAATGTTCTAGGAAAGCGAGGGAATCTTGCCAAGAGGTGGGCCCTGCCATTGTCTTGGGTGTTCATTGGACCTAACCTAACACAACCAAGCATTTGGTTCCACTTTGCTACCCCCTTCCGGCTCACTTAGAGGGGCAAGAACTGCAGTTCCGTCTTTTTACCTAGCGGGGCTATGGTTTCTCCGGAGAAGGGGCTCCGGATCATCTGAATGCCACCAAATCCCATGGTATGACATACCATCTGTGTTATAGTGTTCCATGCGTCTTGAATGCCCATCATTCTCTCACTCGATGTGTTATGGCTTCACCGACGTCGGATTCTCTCTAGCGGGTTCAAGAACTACTCAGAGCCCCAAACTCCCGGATGTGACGAAACAGGGGGAATCCTGCCAAGAGGTGGGCCCTACCATTGTCTTGGGTGTTAATTGGGACTAACCTAACACAACCAAGCAATTACTTCCACTTTACTACCCCCTTCCGGCTACGTAGACGGGTCAAAACAGCAGTTCCGTCTTTTTTCCCAGCGGGGCTAGGGTTTCTCCGGAGTGGGGCTCTGGATCGTCTAAATACCACCAAATCCCATGGTATGTTCCATACCATGTGTGTTATAGTGCGTCATGGGTATTGGATTCCCAAGATTACCTCTCTTTGTGTGTTAGGCCTTCGCCGGCATCGGATTCTCTCTAGCGGGTTCTAAAACTATTTAGAGCCCGGAAATCACGGATCCGACAGAACAGGGGGAATCTTGCCAATAGGTGGGTCCTACAATTTTATTTGGTGTTACTTGGGCCTAAACTAACACAACCAATCAATTAGTTCCACTTTGCTACCCCTTTCCGGCTCATGTAGAGGGGCCAGACCGGCAGTTATTTCTTTTTCTCCCGCACACCTAGGTTTTCTCCGGCGAGCGGCTCCGGAGTGTCTAAATTCCCACCCAATCCTAGGGTCTTCCAAACCATGTGTGTTAGATTGTGGCATGGGTCTTGGATTCCCAAGGTTCCCTCACTCTTTGTGTTATGGCTTCACCGGTGTCGCATTCTCTTTTGTGGGTTCCGGGACTACTCAGAGCCCGAAACTCCGAGATCTCACGGAATGGGGGAATCTTGCCAAGAGGTGGGACCTACCATTGTATTGGGTGTTACTTGGGCCTAACCTAACACAACCAAGAAATTGGTTCCGCTTTGCTACCCCATTCCGGCTCACGTAGAGGGGCCAGAACGGCAATTCCGTCTTTTCCCAACGGGGCTATGGTTTCTCTAGAGAGGGGCCTTCGGGTCGTCTGAATGCCACCAAATCTCACGGTATGCCATACCTTGTGTGTGTTAGAGTGTGGCATGGGTATTGGATTCCCAATATTCCCTTACTCCCTCTGTTATGGCTGCACCGGCGTCAGATTCTCTCTTGCGGGTTCTACTTAGAGCCCGAAACTCCCAGATCTCACGGAACGGGGGAATCTTGCCAAGAGGTGCGACCTACCATTTTATTGGGTGTTACTTGGGCCTAACCTAACACAACCAAGTAATTGATTACACTTTTCTACCCCTTTCCGGCTCACATAGAGGTGCCAAAACGGCAGTTCCGTCTTTTTCCCAGCGTGGCTATGCATGGTTTCTGTGGAGAGGGGCCTCCAGATCGTCTGAATGCCACCAAATAAACCATGGTATGCCATACCATGTGGGTGTATAGAGTTTCATGGGTCTTGGATCCCCAAGAGTCCGTCTCTCTCTCTCTCTCTCTCTCTCTCTCTCTCTCTGTGTGTGTTAGTGCTTCACCGGCGTGTCAGATTCTCTCTGGCGGGTTCCAAGACTACTTAGAGCCCGAAACTCCCTAAACTGATGGAACTCGGGAATCTTGCCAACGTGTGGGCCCAACCATTTTCTTGGGTGTTCCTTTGGGTTAACCTAACACAAAAAAGCAATTTGTTCCACTTTGCTACCCCTTTCTGGCTCAAGTAGAGGGCCAAAACGACATTTTCGTGTTTTTCCCAGCGGGCTATGGTTTCTCTGGAGAGGGGGCTCCGGATTGTCTGAATGCCACCAAATACCATGGTCTGGCATACCATGTGCGTTAGAGTGTGGAATGGGTCTTGTATTCCCAAGATTCACTCTCTCTCTCTGTGTTAGGGCTTCACCGGCGTCAGATTCTCTCTGGCGAGTTCCAGGATTACTTAGAGCCTGAAACTCCTGGATCTAACGGAACTGGGGGAATCTTGCCAAGAGGTGGTCCCTACCATTTTGTTGGGTGTTACTTGGGCCTAACCTAATACAACCAAGCAGTTGGTTCCACTTTTTACCCCCTTCCGCCTAACGTAGAGGGGCCAGAACGGCAGTTCCGTCTTTTTTCCCAGCGGGGTTATGCATGGTTTATGCGGAGAAGGGCCTCCAGATCGTTTGAATGCCACAAAATCCCATGGTATTCCATACCATGTGTGCTATAGTGTGTCGTCGGTCTTGGATTCCCAAGATTCCCTCTCTCTCTATGTTAGGGCTTCACCGGCGGCGGATTCTCTCTGGCGGGTTCCATGACTACTTAGAACCCGAAACTCCCAGAACTGACGGAACTCGGGGAATCTTGCGAAGAGGTGGGCCCTACCATTGTCTTGGGTGTTCGTTGGGCCTAACCTAACACAACCAAGCAGTTGGTTCCACTTTGCTACCCCTTCCGGCTCACGTAGAGGGGCCAGAACGGCAGTTCCGTCTTTTTCCCTAGCGGGGTTATGGTTTTGTCCGGAGAGGGGGCTCCGGATCGTTTGAATGCCACCAAATCCCATGGTATGACATACCATGTGTCTTAGAGTGTTTCATGGGTCTTGGATTCCCAACATTCCCTCACTCGGTGTGTTATGGCTTCACCGGCGTCAGATTCTCTCTGGCGGGTTCAAGGACTACTCAGAGCCCGAAACTCCCGGATATGAAGAAACAGGGGGAATTCTGCCAAGAGGTGGGCCCTACCATTGTCTTGGGTGTTCACTGGTCCTAAACTAACACAACCAAGCAGTTGGTTCCACTTTGCTACCCCCTTCCGGCTCACGTAGAGGGGCCAGAACGGCAGTTCCGTCTATTTTCCCAGTGTCGGACCCCGGACCCAGAGATATACAAACTGTCATGTGCTCCTAGCAATGGACCCGCAAGGGCTTCAGGGTTACCAGCCCCGGCCGCAACAAACAACGGCAGGCAAACCGGATTCATCGGCACGTAGTCCGGATCCCCGGTCTACTACTCCTGGTGTCCATGCTAGTCATAACCAGATATGTATACCCAAGCGTCCATGAGTCGGATGAAACTGAAGGAACGGTACCAAAGTTATACAGAGCTGCTATGTGTCCAGAAAGTGCAACAACAATCGAGGGTTACTGGGGTTACCTCGCCCCAGGCCGGATATCTCCGGCAGGCGGGCTCGGACATGGATCATCGGCTCCACAACCCCTCGACTGCGACAACTATGCAGGCATAGCCAAAACTGTATTACAACGGGCTCGAGACCAACAATCGATCAAAGCAGTACTCTAGACAGGAAAGTTGTATTAAACAAGGCATACTAGAGTAGCTTACACGCAGAGGTTACAGGACCAACATAGGTCAGGCAACCCAACATTACAACAAGCAGCGAAAGCAAAGATGTTGCTATACAACAAGATCAAAAGGACTAAGAGTCCGAAACATAAGCAACATAGCCAAACCCATACTACATATACCAGGCTGCTGCCTGGGAACCCCTAACTACTCATCGACGTCGAGGTAGAACCCTTCTTCAGCTGCATCGCCGAAGTCTGAAACAAAACAACAACGAGGCAAGGTTGAGTATAAAGGGTACTCAGCAAGGCTTGGCTTTTAAGGTTCTTTGCATAAAGCCAACTTTGTTTTCCGAAGTTGAGGAAGAAAAGCACGTGTAATAGAGCATTTCTAAAACAGAGGAGAACTTTACTCAACTACTGAGATCATCAAGTTCTTTAGTCCACCAAGTACTTTCTCATTCCCAGACTACCTTATGCTACAAGAATCACCCCTCTCGACGTAGTCGAGGAGGCATCCTTCATTCATTGCCAGCAAGTTTTAGTCATTCCGTTAGAGTTGTCTATGATCACAGAATCCGTTGCCAAGTCGTCCATAACCGTGGACACGGCTTTCCGAAAGATTTATCCCTGCAGGGGGTACACTTTACCCACACGTGTCAACCGACTCTTAACGCCACGCGGTAACGCTCCTCTCTAAGAGCGCAGCAGAGTGTGGTGGACCATGGCCTTTACCTTGCTTATCCCTATCCATGAGTCAACCCAAACAGGGCCACCCCGTCAACAGGGAGTTGGCCACCTCCTGACGGCACCTGTTCTATGAGTCGGGACAAGATCCGTGTATGTCCATCACTGGTCTCGGTCACGCCCTAGTTTTCTCCAAAACGTTTTATGACACACCCGCAAATGGAAACTTCAATCTACGTGACCCATGGATGTGACTAGACAAGTTAGTTAGCCGAGCGCGGTCTGTTAGGCCCCGCGTGTGGCTGTACGTTCAGTCTTGGCTTCGAAGGCGAGAACTCGCACCTAGGGGCATGAACGAGACAAAAACCACAACCCACAGTGGCCTCAACATCCATGCCATGTTAAACATGTTAAACAACCATATCAAAGCATAAACACCTTTCATACTAGGTTCATGCATTATCGGCATTTCATCAACCGGATGAAGCAGATCATAAGACTAAGCATGTCTAAGCATTGAACACACAAGGCTCTACGTTACTCAAACAACCCTAGTCATACTAGGAGGGTAAACAGGTATAAAGGTGACATGTGAGGGAGGGGTCATGCAGTGGATAGGTTTACTCTAACCGACTCAAAACTAAGTTGAAACGTATGCATGAATGAGAGGTTGAAAAGACTCAAAACATGGGGTAGCCATGAGGTGGTGCTTGCCTTGCTCATCGACGGTAGAGCTTGGGTTGTCGTAGAAAGCCGGGTCGACCTCCGGATCTCGGTCTACCGATAGCGAGCAACACCGGAAAGAAGGCAAACAATCAATACTTGATGACCGTGCAATGCACAATATGTATGCATGAGTAAAACAATGCAATTGAAATGAAGCTTAAAGGATAGAACATGAAGCTAGGGTTTTACGCCGTGAACGACGAACGCCGGAGGGGGAGAAAACCCTAATCTAGAGATGTGACCAAGCTAAGCTTCTCAAATGACCTTGTGAACCTCATAGTTGGATTGCATTTGTTTCACTGATCAAAATGGTATATTACACTTAATTTTCTAATTTTATTGAATAAAAACTTTATTTTCAATATTTAAATGAATTAAATATAAACTACAAAAGTGACCTCATTTCAAACTTTGCCAAACATGTATGAAAGTGGTATAGAAAAATAGTTCACATTTTCCTGACCACATTGCATATTTTTTCACAATTTTAGGAGTTATAAAATGGAAGTTATTGAATTTCCAAATATCAATTATTTTCTGTTTTCTGTTTAAATGTGGGGCCCACTGTACAGTTTAAAAAGGACAAAGAAACGCCACTTGGCGCGTCCGCGTGGGCAGGTGACGTCAGCCCGACGTCACCGTGACCTCACGGGTGGCCGGCAGTGGCCGGAAACGGTCGCCGGCGGCGGAGGAGGGCGTCCCGGGAAGCGCGGGTTGGCTCTTCGAGTGCGCCTCGTCGCGGGGGACCTAACGGGAGCGGCGCTGCTAGCTAGGGGTGGACGGCGGCGAGGTTTGACGGCGAGCGGCGGCGGGGAGGCTCGGGCTTCGGCGGCGCAACGATTCCGGGCCGGAGAGGCTTAAAGGAGGGGATGGGGAGGGGCGTAGGCTCACCGGGAACTAGCAGGGGTGGTTGGCGGGGCCGGAGGAGCTCCGAAACGGGGGCGCGGTGAGGTGATGGCCGGTGGCCGGAGTGAAGGGAGGCGGCGCGATTCGCAGCCCCTAAGCCATCCCGGCGGCTGAGTTTGCTCGAGGGCGGGGAGGAGCTCGACGCGGTTCCAATGAGCTCAACGGGGAGGTCGGGGAGAGAGCGGAACGGCGGCGACGGCGGATCTCCGGTGGCGGTCGGGTTCGGGTGGAGGGAGAGAAACAGAGGAAGGGAGGGGAACTGCGAGGTGGGGTCTCTGCGAGCGCGATCGATCTGGACGGCACCTAGGGGGGGTCCTCATCCCCTCCTCCACGTCGGAAGCAGGAGGTGGCGCGGCGAGGGCGGTTGCCCTCCTGTCGCCGGACAGGAGGAAGACGACAGGGGCATTTCGCGAAGAACCCCCTGGAAAACTGGGAGAAAATACAAAGAAGTCCTTTTGGAATTTAAAACAGGACCAAAACAAGATTTTGAGGGCCTTTTTGTAAAGCAAAAATTGCACAAAAATACTCGTTGGAAAGCTCTTGAAATTTGCCATCTTTTTAGCACATGGTTGTTTCCATTTGAAAGACTTTGTAGAACAACTTTGTTTAAAGCCAGATTAAGTGACTTTCTGTTAACTCTCTGATTAAATTTTAAAAGCAAAATTTTGGTCCATTTTTCATGCATGCATGCCATGTACACAACACCTCTCTTTATTACACAAAAGTAGGGATGTTACAAGTCTACCCCCCTTACAAAAATCTCGTCCCGAGATTCCTAGGTTTTAGAAAAGAAGTCGGGGTACTTAGATCGCAAACGATCTTCTCGTTCCCAGGTTGCTTCGTTCTCGGAATGATGCGACCACTGAACTTTGAGGAACTTGATAGTTTGACTACAAGTTCTTCGTTCGGCCTCATCGAGGATACGGACGGGAACCTCTTTGTAAGAGAGATCATCCTTGAGTTTGATGGTTTCGTGGTCCACACCACGAACAGGATCTTTGAAGCAACGTTTGAGTTGCGAGACATGGAATACATCATGGACATACGGAAATCCGGGAGGCAACTGCAGTTGATATGAAACTTGACCTTGTTTTCCAATGATAGGGAAAGGACCGATATAACGAGGAGCCAGTTTGCCTTTGATTCCGAACCGTTTTCCACCTTTCAAAGGTGTGACTCGAAGATAAGCTTTCTCGCCAATTTCATAATGAACATCTTGGTGATGACGATCATAATAGCTTTTCTGGCGAGATTGAGCTGTTTTCAGTCGTTCACGAATGACGCGAACGATTTCTTCCACTTCCTTGATTACATCCGGACTGAAGAACGATCTTTCACCGGTTTCAGACCAATTCAGCGGAGTTCGGCATTTACGGCCGTATAGAACTTCAAAAGGAGCCTTGCCCAAGCTAGATTGATAACTGTTGTTATAGGTGAACTCGGCAAATGGAAGAAACTTCTCCCAATCCTTACCGAACGATATAACACAAGCTCGGAGCATGTCCTCAAGAATCTGGTTAACTCTCTCAGTTTGACCACCGGTTTGTGGATGGAAAGCAGTGCTGAAAGATAGACGGGTTCCCATAGCTTGCTGGAAACTTGCCCAGAACTTGGAGGTGAACAGACTTCCACGATCAGAGATGATCTTATTTGGAACACTGTGAAGGCTAACTATTCTGGATACATACAGATCCGCCAGCTGGATAGCGGTGATATCTTCTCGGATAGGAAGGAAGTGAGTAACTTTGGATAGGCGGTCAACCACTACCCAAATGGCATTATGGCCTTTCTTTGTCTTGGGAAGACCGGTGACGAAATCCATACCCACTTCGTCCCACTTCCATTCAGGAATAGGTAGGGGTTGAAGAACACCGGTTGGTCTTTGATGTTCGCTTCATCCGGGTCCACCAGAATTTCGGACGAAGATCCTGATACATTTTGGTGCTACCAGGATGAATAGAAAGAGGTGTGTCATGAGCCTCTTGGAGTATTAGATTTCTCAGATTTCGGTTCTTGGGTACAACCAGACGGTTTTTGAAATAGACAATGCCTTGATCATCGACAGAGAAACATTTAGCAGCACCGCTAGCAATGTTCTTCTTAATCTTAGCAATGCCTAAGTTGTTCTTCTGAACATCTTTTATTTGATCTTCGAGAGAAGGTTTTATTTCCAGATTGGCCAGATATCCAGAAGGAACAACTTCAAGATTCAGCTTGGAGAACTCCTCATGAAGAGAAGGCTGGGCTTGCTGTATCGTCAAGTTATTACAATAAGACTTCCGACTTAGCGCGTCAGCAACAACATTTGCTTTGCCGGGTTGATAGTTGAGACCCAAGTCAAAGTCCTTGATTACCTCCAACCATCTTCTCTGTCTGAGATTCAGATCCGGTTGGGTGAACAGATATTTCAGACTTTGATGATCTGAGTATAACTCACATCGGTTTCCAAGGAGATAATGACGCCATTGCTTAAGAGCATGGACCACGGCTGCTAGCTCAAGATCATGGGTTGGATAGTTGTGCTCATGTGGTTTCAGTTGACGAGAACCATAGGCCACCACATGACCTTCTTGCATTAACACACAACCGAGTCCTTGTTGAGAGGCATCACAGAAGATGACAAAATCCTTGCTCGTATCAGGAAGAACAAGCACAGGAGCGGTAGTCAGTTTGGTTTTCAGAGTTTGGAAACTTTCCTCTGCTTTTTCTGACCACTCGAACTTTTTGCCTTTCTTAAGAAGTTCAGTCATAGGTTTGGCAATTTTGGAGAAGTTCTCGATGAAACGACGGTAATAACCTGCCAGTCCGAGAAAACTCCGAACATCCTTGACTGACTTAGGTGTTTCCCAGTCCAGAATGGTTTGGATCTTGTCTGGAATAACGGCAACACCTTCAGCAGACACTACGTGTCCGAGATAGACGAGTTCTTTCAACCAGAACTCACACTTGGGGAACTTGGCATATAGCTTGTGCTCACGGAGTTTGGATAACACCAAACGCAGGTGTTCAGAATGATCATCTTCGGTTTTGGAATAGACTAGGATGTCGTCGATGTAGACCACGACGAACTTATCCAGATACTCCATGAATACCGAGTTCATAAGCCTCATGAAGGTAGCTGGAGCGTTGGTAAGACCGAAAGACATGACGGTGTACTCGTAAAGACCATAACGAGTAGTAAACGCCGTTTTAGGAATGTCCTCCTTTCTAATCTTTATTTGA
This sequence comes from Alopecurus myosuroides, assembly GCA_028641055.1. Classification (NCBI taxonomy): domain Eukaryota; kingdom Viridiplantae; phylum Streptophyta; class Magnoliopsida; order Poales; family Poaceae; genus Alopecurus; species Alopecurus myosuroides. Next base: position 21,584,986 of record CM054059.1, read on the forward strand.
TGGTATCCTGATCGTAGGTCCATCTTGGAAAAGACAGTTGCACCAGCTAACTGATCAAAGAGGTCATTGATTCTTGGAAGAGGGTATTTGTTTTTGATGGTCACTGCATTCAGCGGCCGATAATCAACAACCAGACGTGGAACATTGGTATCCCGCTTCTTGACAAAGATAGTGGGACAACCCCAAGAAGATGTGCTAGGTTGGATGAAACCCTTTTCTTCTAACTCCTCAATTTGGCGTTTCAATTCAACCAGCTCCTCTGGGGCCATACGGTAAGGTCTTTTAGACATAGGAGCGGTACCAGGGACTAACTCAATGACAAATTCCACACTTCGGTCAGGTGGCATGCCAGGTAACTCTTCAGGAAACACATCAGGGAAATCACTGACTACAGCTAACTCATGAATTTCAGGAGGGTAATCACCTTGCATGAAGTATAGCTGCAGTTCAGGAGAAAGTTGGGTGCGTGCTGATGGCGGAGTGGTGAACTCAGACCAATACACAAAAGAAAACCCGGAAGGATGGGTCAAGGTGAGGGATTTCGTTGCACAATCCAGCTTAGCTCCATATTTCGAGAGCCAATCCATGCCCAGTATGACATCAAGGTCAGTGGACTTTAGCGCAATGAAGGTTGTGGGGAATTTCCAGTATCCCACTTCCACCATAAGTTCTGGCGTAACCATAGTGGTTTGCCAGTTGTAACCAGTGGAGTTTACCGTCAACGGTTTTGACAACTTTTCAAAAGGTATTCCATGCATTTTCGCAAACCTTTCTGAAATGAATGTATGCGATTCTCCGGAGTCAAATAAGGCTAAAGCCGGAGTTGAGTTGATGTAAATCGTACCCAGTAAGACGCTTGGATCGTCCTGAGCATCCTCGGCAGTCACATAGTTCAGACGACCACGTCCAGCACCAACAGGCTTTGCCACTTTCTTAGGAGGAGGAGCTGCACGTCCAGCATGATTCAGAGGGCACTCCCTTGAGAAGTGACCAGGCTGGCCACAACGGTACCATACATTGCTGGGAGGAGCAGCAACTGGAGGACGAGAACCTTGTCCACCACCATAGGTTGATGTAGCAGGTGGGGCAGGTGGACGAGGAAGATATCCAGATGGCCTTGGCTGAAACGGAGCCCTAGGGACAGCGTTGTATGGAATGAACACACGACGCTTCCTCTTCTGACCAGAGGGTGATGCACGGGAATCTCCAGCACTCTTCTTCATAGCAGCATCCATCTCTTTTTTGCCACGTTCAAGAGTGATGGCCTGGTTGTAAAGTTCCTGGAAGCTCCGGAACTTGAAGGGCAAAAGCTCATAACGAACAGTTGGGTTCAGGCCCTTACGGAACAGATCCTGCTTGTCCTCGTCATTAGTGACATCACGAGGAGCATAGCGAGCCAGACGGGTGAACACACGACCATAGGCCTCAATACCCATACTGCCCTGAGTAAGATCAAGGAACTCCTTTCTTTTACCGTCCATAACTGCCTTCGGGATATAAGCCTCACGGAAAGCAGTGCGGAACTCTGCCCAGGTGACCTCATGATCGGGCGCCTGCAACGCCAGAAAGCCTTCCCACCAAGCACCAGCAGCACCCTCAAGCTTGTAGGTGGCGAAGTTCACACGGTCACGTTCCTGGACACGGAGAGCAATGAACTTGCTCTCCATTGTGCGAAGCCTGTCATCGACATCGAGAGGCTCAGTGGAGTCAGCAAAGTATGGTGGCTGAGCCTTGAGGAAGTCCACGAGTGTAACGCCGGCAGCACGGCGTTCAGTGTTCTGGGCCACACGCTCCAGAAGTTGTTCGTTCCTCAGACGGTTAGTCTCGATGCTTTGCAGCACCTGCGCCATTGTAGGTGGCGGCGGAGGTGTTGGCTCAGGAGGAGGGTTGTTACGGCCACGAGTACCACTCGACATCCTGAGTAAAAGGAAGAAGAATCATGAGTAACACATTCATGGAAAAAGGATACAATGGATCGACATGTGTTAGTTTCAACGGAATTCAAGATACATGCCGAAAGGTAGTAGAACGGAATGAATGAACATGAAGTGTATCATTTCATCAACATGGAGACAACATTTTACAACATTTATTGAAACCAGTCGAAGTACAAACCATACATAGTGGCGGTACAAGCTCACAAGCTTAAGTACATACAACACTGAAAGAAAGTACGGTAGATACACATAACCGAAGTTCTGCTCCTATACATTATTTTTCTACAACTTCGGGTTTCGAGTACATGAAAGAAAACATTACTCTAGCTGGAACCGACAACGGTCTCAGTATCCTCCGAAGTCGAAAGGAAGTGGGACTGGAGCACCATAGTAGCGACGAACAGACTCGTCCTGCGGTCCGTGGGGAGACTGTGGTACACCACGCACCATCCTAGGCCTCCTGAGGCGTCCACGAGGGGGAACATCACCTCCAACATCTGGGGACGCAACCGAGGAAGGCACAAGTACAGCTGGAAGCTCTATCTCAGAGGCCTGGACAATACCACTCTCGACGAATGGCCTCACTCTGTCTGTCACACTCCTGAGACTAGCTGCAAGGGTGTTGACTAGTGCACTAAGCTCACGCTCGCGACGAGCATAAGCAGCAAGAAGATCAGCGGTGCACCTAAGTGTAAGATCTTCCTCCTGGGAGGAATCAGCAAAGGTGTGAGTGTAACACCCCTCAAGAGTAGCATCTGAACCAGGGCAGTAACGGAAAGAGCTATGCTCGTGGTCTGGATAGTGGTAACGAAGCTCATTAAGACAGTGCCGTGCAGCATCCTGCACAGCCATCTCAACGGTGAAACCAATACCCTCAGCATAGTGCTCAGCAGGAATGATGGTACCATCTAGCTGTGGGAGACGGACACCACATATGTACTGGGTCTGGTTGAAGTCACGGTACTCCTCATACACGGTGTACACAGGGTACCAAGGGGCTCCTATGTTTGCACAAGCTGAGGCTAAGAGATGGGGAAAACCTGGAACTCCAAGGCAAAGAGTATGTCGAACAACCTGACCAGAAGGCATCTGAAACAAAGACATTTTCAAGATGTCAAAAGACATGAAGAAATGATTTGAATTTGGAACTATAACAACCTGAGACATAGTACTCGGAAGAAAAACACCCAACGGTTTTACTCCTAACTTTTGAGACAACACCAAAGAAACAGCACACAAAAACAAATGAGATACGGTGACTCAGAGTTAGAGCGATACCAGATAAGGAGCAAAAAGAATCCTAAGAGAGTTTTCACAACTCATTTTGTCTTTTCAAAAATAGTTTTCACAAGTTCTAGACTCAACATCGACCAACGGCAAGGGTTTCCTACAGGCAGTCCTGCTCTGATACCAAGACCTGTCGGACCCCGGACCCAGAGATATACAAACTGTCATGTGCTCCTAGGAATGGACCCGCAATGGCTTCAGGGTTACCAGCCCCGGCCGCAACAAACAACGGCAGGCAGACCGGATTCATCGGCACGTAGTCCGGATCCCCGGTCTACTACTCCTTGTGTCCATGCTAGTCATAACCAGATATGTATACCTAAGCGTCCACGAGTCGGATGAAACTGAAGGAACGGAACCAAAGTTATACAGAGCTGCTATGTGTCCAGAAAGTGCAACAACAATCGAGGGTTACTGGGGTTACCTCGCCCCAGGCCGGATATCTCCGGCAGGCGGGCTGTGACGCCCCGAGATCGGGCACTATGCAGATTTCAGCATTCCCGCCAAAATCCACATAATAACCGATTCCAGGTTGCCACTTGTGATAACATTACAACAGTTCACGAATAATCCACAACAACAACAGAAAAGATATATACAAGATGACTCAAACGAGTCGCGGATACAACTGATACGATACAAAGATCCAAATAACCGCGGAAGAAACAACATAGCGTCCGGCTACGGACGCGATACAAATTGGACTAAGAGTCCTGAAGATAACCGAGAGCGTCCAATCCCTGCCCAGGCCAAGCCGGAGGGATTCCCAAGCTAACGTCGTCAGACTTCAAACCTGTTGACTGCAATGTTGAATATGCAGCCACGAAAGAGATTCGTGGGTCAGTACGGTTAAGTACTGGCAAGTGGTTAAACCATACTCACAAGGTACCGGCGTAGCCAGTCATCACAAGATAAAAACACTTTTAGGATCAACGGAAAGGAAGGGGTTATGGCAAATACGCTGCAGCGGGCTGCACTAACAACTACAGAGACTCACTACAACATCCGGCTAAAAGAGGGGAATAAGATAGCGTATCGTAACCAACTACAACTACTCACCAAACAAACCCATCCAATGTTACCCCCTACTAAGGAAGCAACCCAAGGATAACTCACACTGTTGGATTAAGGATGGATCAAGTTATTGTGTCAATAAGACTATTACTAGTCAAGTATCATTAGTTAGGTGTAAGTTGTTCTGAGTACTTGTTAGCCAGTACTTTCACCAAGTTAACCATAACCGCGGAAAACACGGCTTCTCGAGAAGATTTACCCTGCAGGGGTGCACCAATTTGGCCGTACACGTAAGAATACCCCGCCAGATAGGAAATGCACTTCCACCAAGCGAGGCACTCAACACAACTCAACTCTTCTTCGCATCAAGCCCAAAGAACCCCGTGCAGTGAGCGCACGGCTAATCAAGCCCCACGAAGAAAAGGGGACCCTCATAGCACTCTAAGAACGTGTCTCCCTAAATGCCGACTACAAAAGTTCCACCCGGGTACCAAGGGTTCGCAAGAACATGCATGCGGCAAATGGAAAACCCGAACTAAATGAGGCGATTTGGACGAGATGCGAATCGAATCAAATTGAGGGGGGCGCCCATACTCGCTTCCCACATGTGGTTAGTGCGCTCATCATGGATCAGTAGACAAGACACTTTTCCTATTAGGGTCGACACTAGCAGGCCTCAAAACCACGCCGGGCCTCCTGCCGGTGCCTTATCATCAAATTATTATTACCCAAAACATTAACAGGTTGTTGATTGAAATGAAACCCAACTATCAAACTAAACAGGTGATAAGACGGACAACAGAACTTGAGCACAAACAACACTAAGCATGCAACTACGACACGAGGGACAACAGGGTAAACAAACAACAATTAATAGGAAGTGGAAGGAAAAGGCTATATCATGGCTGCAAGGTAAACATAAAATAGGATCGAGACACAAGCATCGTATCAACAGGCTAGAATAAGAACAACGGAAAGAATCGGTAACAAGTGATGAAAGGCAGCCATTTGGCAGCAAGTGAGTATACTTGCCTGAGATCCAGCAAGTAGAGGTACATCCACAGAACTTGTCGTTGCTCACATCATCTCAACGTCCTATCCGGGAAGAAGCAATGAACCTCGAACAAACACCGGATGCAACAATTACTACTACGGCAAAGAGATCCAGCATGATCCTATTTTATATGCATGGCATGGCAAGATGCAACAGGGGAAACAACTTAAGCAATTTAATCGGAATCGGAGTCCAGAGAAATAAGAATTGGTTCAAGTTGTTTAGCTAACCATCAATTTAATTGTTGTTTAGCATGGCAAACAATAAAGTAGATGAGTTAGGCAATTTAAGTGGAATGGGGCAACAGTTGGAATTAATTAGCCCACTCATTCCATATGTTGTCATCTAGATGAACATGCATAACAAGATCTAAAATGCACAAGATAAGATGCAAACAGAGATATGGATGGCATGAACATGTTAATGACATGAAACTGATTGGAAAACATACTTTATTGGTTGGGAAACAATTTTAAATAAATTAGTTGAGCACATTACCAAATTTAAATGCATTAAATAAGAGGTGAAACAAGTATTCAATTTAGATGTTGCAAACCAGAAAACAAAGTTGATATCCAAGTGTGGCATTTGATTTTGGATGGAGTTCATGTTTTGAGTATTTAATTTGGAGCAATCATTTGAAAGTTATTAATTAGGACTTGTTAATTGATTAAATAAGGCATTTTTAAATGACATTAATTTTAATTGCCCAAACTGCAAAACAAAGTTGATAAACAGAAAGGTGGTTTCATTTTGAGTGGAAAACATATTTTGTTTGTTGAAATTGGAATTTAATTGAGCAAGATATGAATTTCACCATTTAAATGATTTAATTAAAGCATTAAGTAATTGCATTAATTTTATTTATCCAAAACAGAAAACAAATGGCATATTTGGAAAGAGTATGAAATTTTGGTTGGAAAACATATTTTTATATGGGCCATTTGAAATATATTTGAATTTGTTATGGATTTAGTCAAATTCCTAAGAGTTATTTGAATTTGAAATTTGAAAATATTTGGAATGTTCAGAACAGCAAACAGAATACATATTCGAAAAGTTCATGAAATTTTGATTGGGACGCATACAAAATTTGTGTCATTTGGATTTGTGGTTTGAAAGTTGTGATCATTTGAAGTTTTAGGTTTTATTTGCACAAGATAGGGACTTGACTGTGATGAAATCAGAGAAAGGGAGGGCTTCGGTGCAAAACTGGAAAAACCAGGGGCCCTTCTGCGAGTCTGCCACCAGATCTAGATCTGGCACAGCTCCACAGCCGCCCCCAGTCGATGACAGGCGGGCCAGGGGGCCACGCGGGTGCCACGGGGCGCGGGTGGAAGTGAGGTGGCAGGCACGGTCTATGACCAGTGGGCCCTGCCCCTGCGCGCGTAATTGACAAAAAAGGTGGGCTTTTGCGCCCGCGGGGGATCGAACCCGCGTGCGAGCCTCTACGTGGAAGGAACCAGGCCAGTGGGGTGGAGCGGTGTTTGTGATACCCTACGAGGCTGTCTGAGGAAGAGGTAAACATCGAGTGTTTACTAAATTTTGGACAGAAACAAGATGCAGTCTTCCTTCGTCAGTTCGCGACAGAACAGAAGAAGAAAAACTTCGCGCCAGGGAGGGATCGATCCCAGGTCTCCATGGCCTGCGCGCGAGAGGGCTACCACTACGCCACCACCAGCTCGGTGTTGCACCACAGGCCAGAACAAAAGCACTACTATCTCTTGCGCGTTGGGATTCTGACGAACAGCACACCCGGAAACTGAAAACGTAAGGCGACAGAGGATGGATCGGCGAGCTGGAGCGGTACCTGGCGATGATGCCTTCGTCGATCTTGGAGCTGGAGGGGTGGTGGTTCCATTCCCGGGAACAGAGGATCCTCGAGGTGGCCGTGGCGAGTCAGCAGCGACCAGCTTCTAACGGCGACGGGAGGCAGTGGTGGTCGAGGTTCAGAGACAGAATGATTCGGGGGGGAAGGAAAGGGAGATGGCGGCGCGGCAGAGAGGAGGGCTAGGGCTAGCGAGTAGGAGGGGGTGTAGGTTTTATGGGGAGGCTAGCCTAGTACGGCAGGCATCAGAGGAGGGGGGAGATGATCGAGCGGTGAGGAGGGGGTCGTACTGTCGCTGACGACAGCGAGGAGGAAGACGACAACCCCCTCTCCTGGGCTGGTTGCTGTGGGCTCTAGGTAGTGGGCTGAGGGGAAAAAAGATGGGCTGGCTGCCTCCCTTCTTTTGGATTTTTTTTTCCTTTTCCTCTCTTTTTTTTTGCTTGTAAGAAAATAAAAGGGAAGAGAGAAAGAAAAGGTTGGGGTTGTGGGGTTTTTATTTTTTTATAACTATTTTTATCTGATTTGCAAAACAGCAACAACAAGGTAGTTTAAATTATTTTCAACAATTTGAATTATTAATTTGATATTAAATTGTTAGGTGACTTTCAAATAGGGTTTGGTTTGGAATTTTGGAAATAAACAAATTTTATTTAATAAGTTCAAGCAATTATGCAAACATTATTGAATTTAATTTGTTTGCAAGATTTTAATTTTTTAAACCCACATTTGAAATATGCCAAGTAGGATTGATTTGATTTGAATTTGAATTTGCCATTAGGGTTTTTAACAAAAGGGAAAATGTTTTATTTAGCAGGCAATTTAAATAGATTCAACTTCAACTTAGTGAAAACAATTTGAGTTGCAACTTTCAATTGAAATTTTTGGACAATGTTTGAAAGTTTAAATTGGTTTGAACTTTCCAGTTGTTTTGAAAACATGATGCAATGCTTATGATGCATGTGATGCAAGCAAAAGAAAACAAACAACTCTACTAAGGGGGAACACCCCAGGTGTTACACGAGCTCGGACATGGATCATCGGCTCCACAACCCCTCGACTGCGACAACTATGCAGGCATAGCCAAAACTGTATAACAACGGGCTCGAGACCAACAATCGATCAAAGCAGTACTCTAGACAGGAAAGTTGTATTAAACAAGGCATACTAGAGTAGCTTACACGCAGAGGTTACAGGACCAACATAGGTCAGGCAACCCAACATTACAACAAGCAGCGAAAGCAAATATGTTGCTATACAACAAGAGCAAAAGGACTAAGAGTCCGAAACATAAGCAACGTAGCCAAACCCATACTACAGATACCAGGCTGCTGCCTGGGAACCCCTAACTACTCATTGACGTCGAGGTAGAACCCTTCTTCAGCTACATCACCGAAGTCTGAAACAAAACAACAACGAGGCAAGGTTGAGTATAAAGGGTACTCAGCAAGGCTTGGCTTTTAAGGTTCTTTGCATAAAGCCAACTTTGTTTTCCAAAGTTGAGGAAGAAAAGCACGTGTAATAGAGCATTTCTAAAACAGAGGAGAACTTTACTCAACTACTGAGATCATCAAGTTCTTTAGTCCACCAAGTACTTTCTCATTCCCAGACTACCTTATGCTACAAGAATCACCCCTCTTGACGTAGTCGAGGAGGCATCCTTCATTCATTGCCAGCAAGTTTTAGTCATTCCGTTAGAGTTGTCTATGATCACAAAATCCGTTGCCAAGTCGTCCATAACCGTGGACACGGCTTTCCGAAAGATTTATCCCTGCAGGGGGTACACTTTACCCACACGTGTCAACCGACTCTTAACGCCACGCGGTTACGCTCCTCTCTAAGAGCGCAGCAGAGTGTGGTCGACCACGACCTTTACCTTGCTTAGCCCTATCCATGAGTCAACCCAAACAGGGCCACCCCGTCAACAGGGAGTTGGCCACCTCCTGACGGCACCTGTTCTGTGAGTCGGGACAAGATCCGTGTACGTCCATCACTGGTCCCGGTCACGCCCTAGTTTTCTCCAAAACGTTTTATGACACACCCGCAAATGGAAACTTCAATCTACGTGACCCATGGACGTGACTAGACAAGTTAGTTAGCCGAGCGCGGTCTGTTAGGCCCCGCGTGTGGCTGTACGTTCAGTCTTGGCTTCGAAGGCGAGAACTCGCACCTAGGTGCATGAACGAGACAAAAACCACAACCCACAGTGGCCTCAACATCCATGCCATGTTAAACATGTTAAACAACCATCTCAAAGCATAAACACCTTTCATACTAGGTTCATGCATTATCGGCATTTCATCAACCGGATGAAGCAGATCATAAGACTAAGCATGTCTAAGCATTGAACACACAAGGCTCTACGTTACTCAAACAACCCTAGTCATACTAGGAGGGTAAACAGGTATAAAGGTGACATGTGAGGGAGGGGTCATGCAGTGGATAGGTTTACTCTAACCGACTCAAAACTAAGTTGAAACGTATGCATGAATGAGAGGTTGAAAAGACTCAAAACATGGGGTAGCCATGAGGTGGTGCTTGCCTTGCTCGTCAAAGGTAGAGCTTGGGTTGTCGTAGAAAGCTGGGTCGACCTCCGGATCTCGGTCTACCGATAGCGAGCAACACCGGAAAGAAGGCAAACAATAAATACTTGATGACCGTGCAATGCACAATATGTATGCATGAGTAAAACAATGCAATTGAAATGAAGCTTAAAGGATAGAACAGGAAGCTAGGGTTTTACGCCGTGAACGACGAACACCGGAGGGGGAGAAAACCCTAATCTAGAGATGTGACCAAGCTAAGCTGCTCAAATGACCTTGTGAACCTCATAGTTGGATTGCATTAGTTTCACTGATCAAAATGGTATATTACACTTAATTTTCTAATTTTATTGAATAAAAACTTTATTTTCAATATTTAAATGAATTAAATATAAACTACAAAAGTGACCTCATTTCAAAATTTGCCAAACATGTATGAAAGTGGTATAGAAAAATAGTTCACATTTTCCTGAACACATTGCATATTTTTTCACAATTTTAGGAGTTATAAAATGGAAGTTATTGAATTTCCAAATATCAATTATTTTCTGTTTTCTGTTTAAATGTGGGGCCCACTGTACAGTTTAAAAAGGACAAAGAAACGCCACTTGGCGCGTCCACGTGGGCAGGTGACGTCAGCCTGACGTCACCGTGACCTCACGGGTGGCCGGCAGTGGCCGGAAACGGTCGCCGGCGGCGAAGGAGGGCGTCCCGGGAAGCGCGGGTTGGCTCCTCGGGTGCGCCTCGTCGCGGGGGACCTAACGGGAGCGGCGCCGCTAGCTAGGGTTGGACGGCGGCGAGGTTGGACGGCGAGCGGCGGCGGGGAGGCTCGGGCTCCGGCGGCGCAACGATTCCGGGCCGGAGAGGCTTAACGGAGGGGATGGGGAGGGGCGTAGGCTCACCGGGAACGAGCAGGGGTGGTTGGCGGGGCCGGAGGAGCTCCGAAACGGCGGCGCGGTGAGGAGATGGCCGGCGGCCGGAGTGAAGGGAGGCGGCGCGATTCGCAGCCCCTAAGCCATCCCGGCGGCTGAGTTTGCTCGAGGGCGGGGAGGAGCTCGACGCGGTTCCAATGAGCTCAACGGGGAGGTCGGGGAGAGAGCGGAACGGCGGTGACGGCGGATCTCTGGTGGCGGTCGGGTTCAGGTGGAGGGAGAGAAACAGAGGAAGGGAGGGGAACTGCGAGGGGGGGTCTCTGCGAGCGCGATCGATCCGGACGGCACCTCGGGGGGGTCCTCATCCCCTCCTCCACGTCGGAAGCAGGAGGTGGCGCGGCGGGGGCGGTTGCCCTCCTGTCGCCGGACAGGAGGAAGACGACAGGGGCATTTCGCGAAGAACCCCCTGGAAAACTGGGAGAAAATACAAAGAAGTCCTTTTGGAATTTAAAACAGGACCAAAACAAGATTTTGAGGGCCTTTTTGTCAAGCAAAAATTGCACAAAAATACTCGTTGGAAAGCTCTTGAAATTTGCCATCTTTTTAGCACATGGTTGTTTCCATTTGAAAGACTTTGTAGAACAACTTTGTTTAAAGCCAGATTAAGTGACTTTCTGTTAACTCTCTGATTAAATTTTAAAAGAGAAATTTTGGTCCATTTTTCATGCATGCATGCCATGTACACAACACCTCTCTTTATTACACAAAAGTAGGGATGTTACACCCAGCGGGGCTAGGGTTTCTCCGAGAGAGGCTCTGGATCCTCTGAATACCACCAAATCCCATGGTATGCCATACCATGTGTATTATAGTGTTTCATGGATCTTGGATGCCCAATATTCCCTCTCTTTGTGTGTTAGGCCTTCGCCGGCGTCGGATTCTCTCTAGCGGGTTCCGAAACTATATAGAGCCCGAAACTCCCGGATCTGACGGAACAGGGGGAATCTTGCCAAGAGGTGGGTCCTACCATTTTTTTGGTGTTACTTGGGCCTCAAATAACACAACCAAGCAGTTAGTTCCACTTTGCTACCCCTTTCCGGCTCATGTAGAGGGGCCAGACCGACAGTTTCTTCTTTTTCTCCAGCAGACCTAGGGTTTCTCCGGGGAGGGGCTCCGGAGCGTCTAAATTCCCACCCAATCCTAAGTTATGCCAAACCATGTGTGTTAGATTGTGGAATGGGTCTTGGATTCCCAAGATTCCCTCACTGTTTGTGTTATGGCTTCACCGGCGCTGCATTCTCTTTCAAGGGTTCCAGGACTACTCAGAGCCCGAAACTCCCACATCTCACGGAATGGGGGGAGGGGGGAATCTTGCCAAGAGGTGGGACCTACCATTGCCTTGGCTGTTACTTGGGCCTAACATAACACATCCAATCAATTGGTTCCTGTTTTTACCCCATTCCGGCTCACGTAGATGGGCCAGAACGGTAGTTCCGTCTTTTTCCCATCGGGGCCATGGTTTCTCTAGAGAGGGGCCTCCGGACCGTCTGAATGCCAAAAAATCCTGCGGTATGCCATACCTTGTTTGTTAGAGTGTGGAATGGGTATTGGATTCCCAAGATTCCCTTACTCCCTGTGTTATGGCTTCACCGGAGTCAGATTCTCTTTCGCGGGTTCTACTTAGAGCCCGAAACTCCCGGATCTCACGGAACGGGGGGAATCTTGCCAAGAGGTGGGACCTACCATTTTATTGGGTGTTACTTGGGAATAACCTAACACAACCAAGTAATTGGTTCCACTTTGCTACCCCTTTCCGGCTCACGTAGAGGGGACAAAACGGCAGTTCCGTCTTTTCCCCAACGAGCTATGGTTTCTCTGAAGAGGGGCCTCCAGATCATCTGAACGCCACCAAATACACCATGGTATGCCATAACATGTGTGTGTATAGTGTGTAATGGGTATTGGATACCCAAGATTCTCTCTCTCTCTCTCTGTTATGGCTTCACTGGCGCGCAGATTATCTCTGGCGGGTTCCAGGACTACTTAGAGCCCGAAACTCCCTAAACTGATGGAACTCGGGGAATCTTGCCAACAGGTGGTCCCAAACATTTTCTTTGGTGTTTCTTGGGCCTAACCGAACACAAACAAGCAATTGGTTCCACTTTTCTACCCCTTTCCGGCTCAAGTAGAGGGGCCAAAACAGCAGTTCCGTCTTTTTCACAGCGGGGCTATGGTTTCTCTGGAGAGGGGGCTCCGGATCGTCTGAATGCCACCGAATCCCGTGGTATGGCATACCATGTGTGTTAGAGTGTGTCATGGTTCTTGTATTCCCAAGATTCGCTCTCTCTCTCTATGTTAGGGCTTCACCGGCGTCAGATTCTGTTCCAGGATTACTTAGAGCTTGAAACTCCCGGATCTGACGGAACTGGGGGAATCTTGCCAAGAGGTGGTGAAAGTGCAATTTCGATATCTCTATGTTTTGTGTGTTTGTTAACAACATAAAGAAGTTAATAACCGTATGTGCTATTCTGTCAAAGGTTTTGGTATTTAATCAGCACATTTACGGTATCGAAAAATGGTGAAGAAATCGGAGATCAACGGATTTTTCCTGGCCTGAAAAAGCATTTCCAAGTGTAGCCCGGAATTATTCCGGGTGATTCCGGATGCCCGGAATCATTCCGGCCGCAACGGGAAAATGCTCTGTTGGAATCCGGAATATTCTGGGTGATTCCGGAGGCCGGAATTATTCCAGGCCATTCCTGCCATAACGGGAAAATGTTCTGTTGCCATCCAGAATTATTCCGGGCCATTCCGGAGCAGCCCGGAATCATTCCGACCTCAACGCAAAAAAAACTCTGTTGGCATCCGGATTGCTCCGGAATTATTCCGGGATCCGGAATTATTCCGGGCCATTCCGGCCTGGTCTCATTTGGGCAGAAAAACGGCTAGTTTTAAGTGAGGGCTATAAATAAGCCCTCTCTTTCTTACCCAAGGGTTAGCTCCACCAGCATTGAAGACTCCATTGATTGAAGCTTCTTGTTACTCTTGGTGATTTGAGAAGAGTTGGGAGCCCCCAATTTGGTTGTGGGTGTGTGCCCCAAGCTTGTTTGTAAAGGACTCGATCCCCGCCTCAAAGGGGTTCAATAGTGGAAGGTGAACTAGGCCTTTGTGGCGGAAGTTCATCGGAGAATAGGGTGAGGCCTTTGTGGCGTTGAGTAGGCCTTCGTGGCGATCTCACACCCATCCAACGATACGTACTCCCTTAACAAGGAGGAACTCGGGAATACATCGTGTCTCCGTGTGCTTCCATCGGTTACCTCGTTCCCTCTCTCTTTACCTACTCGTACTTGTAGCATTTATTGTAGTACTTGTTGTCTTAAGTGTTATCCTAGTTGCATTAATTGCTTGACTTGCCATACAGGTAAATTCACCATTAATTGCACTATCTAGAGAAATTACCTTTGTGTCAAGCCTAAACCTTAAGAAAAATTAAAATTGGTCGTATCACCTATTCAACCCCCCCTCTAGGTGCCCATACTTTACTTTCAGGTGGGCCCTACCATTTTGTTGGGTGTTCCTTGGTCCTAACCTAATACAACCAATCAGTTGGTTCCACTTTGCTACCCCCTTCCGCCTAATGTAGAGGGGCCAGAACGGCACTTTCGTCTTTTTTTCCCAGCGGGGCTATGCATGGTTTCTCCGGAGAGCGGCCTCCAGATCGTCTGAATGCCACCAAATCCCATGGTATTCCATACCATGTGTGTTATAGTATGTCGTGAGTCTTGGATGCTCAGAATTCTCTCTCTCTCTCTCTCCCTGTGTGTGTGTCTGTGTTTGTTACGGCTTCACCGGCGTCGGATTCTCTCCGGCGGGTTCCAGGACTATTTAGAGCCCGAAACTCCCGAAACTGACGGAAATCGGGGAATCTTGCCAAGAGGTGGGCTCTACCATTGTCTTGGGTGTTCATTGGGCCTAAACTAACACAACCAAGAAGTTGGTTCCATTTTGCTACCCCCTTCCGGCTCACGTAGAGGGGCCAGAACGACAGTTCCTTGTTTTTGCCTAGCGGGGCTATGGTTTCTTTGGAGAGGGGCCTCCGAATCGTCTGAATGCCACCAAATCCCATGGTATGACATACCATGTGTGTTATAGTGTTTCATGGGTCTTGGATGCCCAACATTTCCTCACTCGGCGTGTTATGGCTTCACCGGCGTCGGATTCTCTCTGGCGGGTTCAAGAACTACTCAGAGCCCGAAACTCCCGGATGTGAAGAAACAGGGGAAATCCTGCCAAGAGGTGGGCCCTACCATTGTCTTGGGTGTTAATTGGGCCTAAACTAACACAACCAAGCAGTTGGTTTCACTTTGCTACCCCCTTCCGGCTCACGTAGAGGGGCCAGAATGACAGTTCCGTCTGTTTTCCCAGCGGGGCTAGGGTTTCTCCGGAGAGGGGCTCTGGAGTCTGGTTCGTCGAATACCACCAAATACCATGGTATGCCATACCATGTGTGTTATAGTGTGTCATGGATCTTGGATGCCCAAGATTCCCTCTCTTTGTGTGTTAGGCCTTCGCCGGCGTCGGATTCTCTCTACCAGGTTCCAAAACTATTTAGAGCCCGAAACTCCCGCATCTGACGGAACAGGGGGAATCTTGCCAAGAGGTGGGTCCTACCATTTTATTTGGTGTTACTTGGGCCTAAAATAACAAAACCAAGCAATTAGTTACACTTTGCTACCCCTTTCCGGCTCACGTAGAGGGGTCAAACCGGCAGTTTCTTATTTTTCTCCAGCACACCTAGGGTTTCTCCGGGGAGGGAGCTCTGGAGCGTCTGAATTCCCACCCAATCCTAGGGTATGCCAAACCATTTGTGTTATATTGTGTCATCGGTCTTGGATGCCCAAGATTCCCTCACTCTTGGTGTTATGGCTTCACTGGCGCCGCATTCTCTTTCACGGGTTCCAGGACTACTCAGAGCCCGAAACTCCCAGATCTCACGGAGTGGGTGGATGCTTGCCAAGAGGTGGGACCTACCATTGTCTTGGGTGTTACTTGGGCCTAACCTAACACAACCAAGCAATTGGTTCTGCTTTGTTACCCCATTCCGGCTCACGTAGACGGGCCAGAACGGCAGCTCCGTCTTTTTCCCAGGGGGGCTATGGTTTCTCTGGAGAGGGGCCTCCGGACCGTTTGAATACCACCAAATCCCACGGTATGCCATACCTTGTGTGTTAGAGTGTAGCATGGGTATTGGATTCCAAAGATTCCCTTACTCACTGTGTTATTTCTTCACCGGCGTCAGATTCTCTTTCGCGAGTTCTACTTAGAGCCGGAAACTCCCGGATCTCACGGAACGGGGGGAATCTTGCCAAGAGGTGGGACCTACCAGTTTATTGGGTGTTACTTGGGCAAAACCTAACACAACGAAGTAATTGCTTCCACTTTTCTGCCCTTTCCGGCTCACGTAGAGGGGCCAAAACGGCAGTTCCGTCTTTTTCCCAGCGGGGCTATGGTTTCTCTAGAGAGGGGCCTCCAGATCGTCTGAATGCCACTAAATACACCATGGTAGGCCATAACATTTGTGTGTACATAGTGTGTCATGGGTCTTGGATTCCCAAGATTCCCTCTCTCTCTGTTATGGATTCACTGGCATGTCAGATTCTCTCTGGCGGGTTCCAGGATTACTTAGAGCCCGTAACTCCCTAAACTGATGGAACTCGGGGAATCTTGCCAACAGGTGGGCCCAACCATTTTCTTGGGTGTTCCTTGGGCCTAACCTAACACAAACAGGCAATTGGTTCCACTTTTCTACCCCTTTCTGGCTTAAGTAGAGGGGCCAAAATGGCAGTTCCGTATTTTTCCCAGCGGGGCTATGGTTTCTCAGGAGAGGGGGCTAGCTCCGGATTGTCTGAATGCCACCAAATCCCATGGTATGGCATAAAATGTGTGTTAGAATGTGGCATGGGTCTTGTATTCCCAAGATTCACTCGCTCTCTCTGTGTTAGGGCTTCACCGGCATCAGATTCTCTCTGGCGGGTTCCAGGATTACTTAGAGCCTGAAACTCCCAGATCTGACGGAACTGGGGGAATCTTGCTAAGAGCTGGGCCCTACCATTTTTTTGGGTGTTCCTTGGGCCTAACCTAATACAACCAAGCAGTTGGTTCCACTTTGCTACCCCCTTCCGCCTAACGTAGAGGGGCCAGAACGACAGTTCCGTCTTTTTCCCGGCGGGGCTATGCATGGTTTCTCCGGAGAGGGGCCTCCAGATCGTCTGAATGCCACCAAATCCCATGTTATTCCATACCATGTGTGTTATAGTGTGTCGTGGGTCTTGGATGCCCAAGATTCCCTCTCTCTGTGTGTTAGGGCTTCACCGGCGTCCGATTCTCTCTCGCGGGTTCCAGGACTACTTAGAGCCCGAAACTCCCGGAACTGACGAAACTCGGGGAATCTTACCAAGAGGTGGGCCCTAAATTTGTCTTGGGTGTTCATTGGGCCTAAACTAACACAACCAAGCAGTTGGTTCCACTTTGCTACCCCCTTCCGGCTCACGTAGAGGGGCGAGAACGACAGCGTCTTTTTGCCTAACGGGGCTATGGTTTCTCCGGAGAGGGGCCTCCGGATCGTCTGAATGCCACCAAATCACATGGTATGACATAACATGTGTGTTAGAGTGTTTCATGGGTCTTGGATGCCCAACATTTCCTCACTCGGTGTGTTATGGCTTCACCGGCGTCGGATTCTCTCTAGCGGGTTCAAGGACTACTCAGAGCCCGAAACTCCCGGATGTTACAAAACAGGGGGAATCCTGCCAAGAGGTGGGCCCTACCATTGTCTTGGTTGTTCATTGGGCCTAAACTAACACAACCAAGCAGTTGGTTCCACTTTGCTACCCCCTTTCGGCTCACGTAGAGGGGCCAGAACGACAGTTCCGTCTGTTTTCCCAGGAGGGCTATGGTTTCTCCGGAGATGGGCTCTAGATCGTATGAATACCACCAAATCCCATGGTATGCCATACCATGTGTGTTATAGTGTGTCATGGGTCTTGGATGCCCAAGATTCCCTCTCTTTGTGTGTTAGGCCTTCGCCGGCGTCGGATTCTCTCTAGCGGGTTCCAAAACTATTTAGAGCCGGAAACTCCTGAATCTGACGAAACAGGGGGAATCTTGCCAAGAGGTGGGTCCTACCATTTTATTTGGTGTTACTATGGCCTAAAATAACACAAACAAACAATTAGTTCCACTTTTCTACCCCTTTCCGGCTCACGTAGAGGGGCTAGACCGGCAGTTTCTTCTTTTTCTCCAGCAGACCTAGGGTTTCTCCGGGGAGGGGCTCTGGGGCGTCTGAATTCCCACCCAATCCTAGGGTATGCCAAACCATATGTGTTATATTTCTGCATGGGTCTTGTATGCCCAAGATTCCCTCACTCTTTGTGTTATGGCTTCACCGGCGCCGCATTCTCTTTCACGGGTTCCAGGACTACTCAGAGCCCGAAACTCCCAGATCTCACGGAATGGCGGGAATCTTGCTAGGAGGTGGGCCCTAACCTTTTCTTTGGTGCTCCTTGGGCCTAACCTAATACAACCAAGCAGTTGGTTCCACTTTCCTACCCCCTTCCTCCTAACGTAGAGGGGCCAGAACAACAGTTCCGTATTTTTCCCCAGCGGGGCCATGGTTTCTCCGGAGAGGGGCCTCTAGATCGTTTGAATGCCACCAAATCCCAAGGTACGCCATACCATGTGTGTTATAGTGTGTCATGGGTCTTGTATTCCCAAGATTCCCTCTCTCTCTCTCTGTTAGGGCTTCATCGGCGTCAGATTCTCTCTGGCGTGCTCAAGGACTACTTAGAGCCCGAAACTCCCGAAACCAACGGAACTCGGGGAATCTTGCCAACAGGTGGGCCCAAAATTGTCTTGCGTGTTCCTTGGGCCTAACCGAACACAAACAAGCAATTGGTTCCACTTTTCTACCCCTTTCCGGCTCAAGTAGAGGGGCCAAAACAGCAGTTCCGTCTTTTTCACAGCGGGGCTATGGTTTCTCTGGAGAGGGGGCTCCGGATTGTCTGAATGCCACCGAATCCCGTGGTATGGCATACCATGTGTGTTAGAGTGTGTCATGGTTCTTGTATTCCCAAGATTCACTCTCTCTCTGTGTGTTAGTGCTTCACCGGCGTCAGATTCTGTTCCAGGATTACTTAGAGCTTGAAACTCCCGGATCTGACGGAACTGGGGGAATCTTGCCAAGAGGTGGTGAAAGTGCAATTTCGATATCTCTATGTTTTGTGTGTTTGTTAACAACATAAAGAAGTTAATAACCGTATGTGCTATTCTGTCAAAGGTTTTGGTATTTAATCAGCACATATACGGTATCGAAAAATGGTGAAGAAATCGGAGATCAACGGATTTTTCCTGGCCTGAAAAAGCATTTCCAAGTGTAGCCCAGAATTATTTCGGGTGATTCTCGATGCCCGGAATCATTCCGGCCGCAACGGGAAAATGCTCTGTTGGAATCCGGAATATTCTGGGTAATTCCGGAGGCCGGAATTATTCCGGGCCATTCCTGCCATAACGGGAAAATGTTTTGTTGCCATCCGGAATTATTCCGGGCCATTCCGGAGCAGCCCGGAATCATTCCGACCTCAACGCAAAAAAAACTCTGTTGGCATCCGGATTGCTCCGGAATTATTCTGGGATCCGGAATTATTCCGGGCCATTCCGGCCTGGTCTCATTTGGGCAGAAAAACGGCTAGTTTTAAGTGAGGGCTATAAATAGGCCCTCTCTTTCTTCCCCAAGGGTTAGCTCCACCAGCATTGAAGACTCCATTGATTGAAGCTTCTTGTTACTCTTGGTGATTTGAGAAGAGTTGGGAGCCCCCAATTTGGTTGTGGGTGTGTGCCCCAAGCTTGTTTGTAAAGGACTCGATCCCCGCCTCAAAGGGGTTCAATAGTGGAAGGTGAACTAGGCCTTTGTGGCGGAAGTTCATCGGAGAATAGGGTGAGGCCTTTGTGGTGTTGAGTAGGCCTTCGTGGCGATCTCACACCCCTCCAACGATACGTACTCCCTTAACAAGGAGGAACTCGGGAATACATCGTGTCTCCGTGTGCTTCCATCGGTTACCTCGTTCCCTCTCTCTTTACCTACTCGTACTTGTAGCATTTATTGTAGTACTTGTTGTCTTAAGTGTTGTCCTAGTTGCATTAATTGCTTGACTTGCCATACACGTAAATTCACCATTAGTTGCACTATCTAGAGAACTTACCTTTGTGTCAAGCATAAACCTTAAGAAAAATTAAAATTGGTCGTAGCACCTATTCAACCCCCCCTCTAGGTGCCCATACATTACTTTCAGGTGGGCCCTACCATTTTGTTGGGTGTTCCTTGGGCCTAACCTAATACAACCAATCAGTTGGTTCCACTTTGCTACCCCCTTCCGCCTAACGTAGAGGGGCCAGAACGGCACTTTCGTCTTTTTTTCCCAGCGGGGCTATGCATGGTTTCTCCGGAGAGCGGCCTCCAGATCGTCTGAATGACACCAAATCCCATGGTATTCCATACCATGTGTGTTATAGTATGTCGTGAGTCTTGGATGCTCAGGATTCTCTCTCTCTCTCTCTCTCTCTCTCTCTCTCTCTCTGTGTGTCTGTGTTTGTTACGGCTTCACCGGCGTCGGATTCTCTCCGGCGGGTTCCAGGACTATTTAGAGCCCGAAACTCCCGGAACTGACGGAAATCGGGGAATCTTGCCAAGATGTGGGCTCTACCATTGTCTTGGGTGTTCATTGGGCCTAAACTAACACAACCAAGCAGTTGGTTCCATTTTGCTACCCCCTTCCGGCTCACGTAGAGGGGCCAGAACGACAGTTCCTTCGTTTTGCCTAGCGGGGCTATGGTTTCTTTGGAGAGGGGCCTCCGAATCGTCTGAATGCCACCAAATCCCATGGTATGACATACCATGTGTGTTATAGTGTTTCATGGGTCTTGGATGCCCAACATTTCCTCACTCGGTGTGTTATGGCTTCACCGGCGTCGGATTCTCTCTGGCGGGTTCAAGAACTACTCAGAGCCCGAAACTCCCGGATGTGAAGAAACAGGGGAAATCCTGCCAAGAGGTGGGCCCTACCATTGTCTTGGGTGTTAATTGGGCCTAAACTAACACAACCAAGCAGTTGGTTCCACTTTGCTACCACCTTCCGGCTCACGTAGAGGGGCCAGAATGACAGTTCCGTCTGTTTTCCCAGCGGGGCTAGGGTTTCTCCGGAGAGGGGCTCTGGAGTCTGGATCGTCGAATACCACCAAATACCATGGTATGCCATACCATGTGTGTTATAGTGTGTCATGGATCTTGGATGCCCAAGATTCCCTCTCTTTGTGTGTTAGGCCTTCGCCGGCGTCGGATTCTCTCTACCAGGTTCCAAAACTATTTAGAGCCCGAAACTCCCGGATCTGATGGAACAGGGGGAATCTTGCCAAGAGGTGGGTCCTACCATTTTATTTGGTGTTACTTGGGCCTAAAATAACAAAACCAAGCAATTAGTTCCACTTTGCTACCCCTTTCCGGCTCACGTAGAGGGGTCAAACCGGCAGTTTCTTCTTTTTCTCCAGCACACCTAGGGTTTCTCCGGGGAGGGAGCTCTGGAGCGTCTGAATTCCCACCCAATCCTAGGGTATGCCAAACCATTTGTGTTATATTGTGTCATCGGTCTTGGATGCCCAAGATTCCCTCACTCTTTGTGTTATGGCTTCACTGGCGCCGCATCCTCTTTCAGGGGTTCCAGGACTACTCAGAGCCCGAAATTCCCAGATCTCACGAAGTGGGTGGATGCTTGCCAAGAGGTGGGACCTACCATTGTCTTGGGTGTTACTTGGGCCTAACCTAACACAACCAAGCAATTGGTTCTGCTTTGTTACCCCATTCCGGCTCACGTAGACGGGCCAGAACGGCAGCTCCGTCTTTTTCCCAGGGGGGCTATGGTTTCTCTGGAGAGGGGCCTCCGAACCGTCTGAATGCCACCAAATCCCACGGTATGCCATACCTTGTGTGTTAGAGTGTAGCATGGGTATTGGATTCCAAAGATTCCCTTACTCACTGTGTTATTTCTTCACCGGCGTCAGATTCTCTTTCGCGAGTTCTACTTAGAGCCGGAAACTCCCGGATCTCACGGAACGGGGGAAATCTTGCCAAGAGGTGGGACCTACCAGTTTATTGGGTGTTACTTGGGCAAAACCTAACACAACGAAGTAATTTCTTCCACTTTTCTGCCCTTTCCGGCTCACGTAGAGTGGCCAAAACGGCAGTTCCATCTTTTTCCCAGCGGGGCTATGGTTTCTCTAGAGAGGGGCCTCCAGATCGTCTGAATGCCACTAAATACACCATGGTAGGCCATAACATGTGTGTGTATATAGTGTGTCATGGGTCTTGGATTCCCAAGATTCCCTCTCTCTCTCTGTTATGGATTCACCGGCATGCCAGATTCTCTCTGGCGGGTTCCAGGATTACTTAGAGCCCGTAACTCCCTAAACTGATGGAACTCGGGGAATCTTGCCAACAGGTGGGCCCAACCATTTTCTTGGGTGTTCCTTGGGCCTAACCTAACACAAACAGGCAATTGGTTCCACTTTTCTACCCCTTTCTGGCTTAAGTAGAGGGGCCAAAATGGCAGTTCCGTATTTTTCCCAGCGGGGCTATGGTTTCTCAGGAGAGGGGGCTAGCTCCGGATCGTCTGAATGCCACCAAATCCCATGGTATGGCATAAAATGTGTGTTAGAATGTGGCATGGGTCTTGTATTCCCAAGATTCACTCGCTCTCTCTGTGTTAGGGCTTCACCGGCATCAGATTCTCTCTGGCGGGTTCCAGGATTACTTAGAGCCAGAAACTCCCAGATCTGACGGAACTGGGGGAATCTTGCTAAGAGTTGGGCCCTACCATTTTTTTGGGTGTTCCTTGGGCCTAACCTAATACAACCAAGCAGTTGGTTCCACTTTGCTACCCCCTTCCGCCTAACGTAGAGGGGCCAGAACGACAGTTCCGTCTTTTTCCCAGCGGGGCTATGCATGGTTTCTCCAGAGAGGGGCCTCCAGATCGTCTGAATGCCACCAAATCCCATGTTATTCCATACCATGTGTGTTATAGTGTGTCGTGGGTCTTGGATGCCCAAGATTCCCTCTCTCTGTGTGTTAGGGCTTCACCGGCGTCGGATTCTCTCCCGCGGGTTCCAGGACTACTTAGAGCCCGAAACTCCCGGAACTGACGAAACTCGGGGAATCTTACCAAGAGGTGGGCCCTAAATTTGTCTTGGGTGTTCATTGCGCCTAAACTAACACAACCAAGCAGTTGGTTCCACTTTGCTACCCCCTTCCGGCTCACGTAGAGGGGCGAGAACGACAACGTCTTTTTGCCTAACGGGGCTATGGTTTCTCCGGAGAGGGGCCTCCGGATCGTCTGAATGCCACCAAATCACATGGTATGACATAACATGTGTGTTAGAGTGTTTCATGGGTCTTGGATGCCCAACATTTCCTCACTCGGTGTGTTATGGCTTCACCGGCGTCGGATTCTCTCTGGCGGGTTCAAGGACTACTCAGAGCCCGAAACTCCCGGATGTTACAAAACAAGGGGGAATCCTGCCAAGAGGTGGGCCCTACCATTTTCTTGGTTGTTCATTGGGCCTAAACTAACACAACCAAGCAGTTGGTTCCACTTTGCTACCCCCTTTCGGCTCACGTAGAGGGGCCAGAACGACAGTTCCGTCTGTTTTCCCAGCGGGGCTATGGTTTCTCCGGAGAGGGGCTCTAGATCGTATGAATACCACCAAATCCCATGGTATGCCATACCATGTGTGTTATAGTGTGTCATGGGTCTTGGATGCCCAAGATTCCCTCTCTTTGTGTGTTAGGCCTTCGCCGGCGTCGGATTCTCTCTAGCGGGTTCCAAAACTATTTAGAGCCCGAAACTCCTGAATCTGACGAAACAGGGGGAATCTTGCCAAGAGGTGGGTCCTACCATTTTATTTGGTGTTACTTTGGCCTAAAATAACACAAAAAAACAATTAGTTCCACTTTTCTACCCCTTTCTGGCTCACGTAGAGGGGCCAGACCGGCAGTTTCTTCTTTTTCTCCAGCAGACCTAGGGTTTCTCCGGGGAGGGGCTCTGGGGCGTCTGAATTCCCACCCAATCCTAGGGTATGACAAACCATATGTGTTAGATTTGTGCATGGGTCTTGTATGCCCAAGATTCCCTCACTCTTTGTGTTATGGCTTCACCGGCGCCGCATTCTCTTTCACGGGTTCCAGGACTACTCAGAGCCCGAAACTCCCAGATCTCACGGAATGGCGGGAATCTTGCTAGGAGGTGGGCCCTACCCTTTTCTTTGGTGGTCCTTGGGCCTAACCTAATACAACCAAGCAGTTGGTTCCACTTTCCTACCCCCTTCCGCCTAACGTAGAGGGGCCAGAACAACAGTTCCGTATTTTTCCCCAGCGGGGCCATGGTTTCTCCGGAGAGGGGCCTCTAGATCGTTTGAATGCCACCAAATCCCAAGGTACGCCATACCATGTGTGTTATAGTGTGTCATGGGTCTTGTATTCCCAAGATTCCCTCT
Source organism: Alopecurus myosuroides (assembly GCA_028641055.1). Taxonomy (NCBI): domain Eukaryota; kingdom Viridiplantae; phylum Streptophyta; class Magnoliopsida; order Poales; family Poaceae; genus Alopecurus; species Alopecurus myosuroides. The sequence goes on from CM054059.1 coordinate 21,609,114, forward strand.
CTCTCTCTCTGTTAGGGCTTCATCGGCGTCAGATTCTCTCTAGCGTGCTCAAGGACTACTTAGAGCCCGAAACTCCCGAAACCAACGGAACTCGGGGAATCTTGCCAACAGGTGGGCCCAAAATTGTCTTGCGTGTTCCTTGGGCCTAACCTAACACAAACAAGAAATTGGTTCCACTTTTCTACCCCTTTCCGGCTCATGTAGAGTGGCCAGAACGGCAGTTCCGTCCTTTTCCACATCGGGTCTATGGTTTCTCCGGAGAGGGGGCTCCGGATCGTCTGAATGCCACCAAATCCCATGTTATGCCATAACATGTGTGTTAGAGTGTGTCATAGGTCTTGGATGTCCAACATTCCCTCGCTCTATTTGTTAGCACTCACCGGCGTCATATTCTCTCTGGCGGGTTCCAGGATTAGCCCGAAACTCCCGGAACTGGGGGAATCTTGCCAAACGGTGGGCCCAACCATTTTCTTGGGTGTTCCTTGGGCCTAAACTAACACAACCAAGCAATTGGTTCCACTTTTCTACCCCCTTCCGGCTCACGTAGAGGGGCCAGAACGACAGTTCCGTCTTTTTCCTCATCGGGGCTATGGTTTCTCCGGAGAGGGGGCTCAAGATCGTTTGAATGCCACCAGATCCCATGGTATGTCATACCACGTGTGTTATAGTGTGTCATGGGTCCTAGATGCCCAAGATTTTCTCGCTCCCAGTGTTAGGGATTCACCGACGTCGGATTCTCTCTAGCGAGTTCGAGGACTACTTAGAGCCTGAAACTCCCAAATCTGACGGAACTGGGGGAATATTGCCAATAGGTAGGTCTTGGGTGTTCATTGGGCCTAACCTAACAACAATTGGTTCCACTTTGCTATCCCCTTCCGGCTCACGTAGAGGGTCCAGAACGACAATTTCGAGGGTCATGGGTGTTAGAGTGTGTCATGGGTCTTGGATGCACAAAATTCCCTCGCTCTCCGTGTTAGGGCGCACTTCACCGGAGTCGGCTTCTCTCAGCATGTCCGAGGACTACTTAGAGCCCGAAAGTCCCGGATCTGACAGAACTGGGGAAATCTTGCCAAGAGGTGGGCGCTACCATTGTCTTGGGTATTCCTTGTGCCTAACCTGACAAAACCAAGAAATTGGTTCCATTTTCAACCCCCTTCCGACTCATGTAGAGGGTCCAGAACGGCAGTTCCGTCTTTTCCCCCATCATGGCTATGGTTTCTTCAGGCGAACTAGAGGGAATCTTATTACAGGTAGATCTAGATTTGGGTTATCCATGTAACTATGGCCTAACTTAACAGAACCAAGCAAAAAAGAACATTGGTCTACCCCCTTCCGACACCGGTGATAGGTGTAGACAAAAAAGTTGACTAGCATCCAACAGCTAGCAAAGTTCAAGCCACCAATCAACATATAGTAGTATTCCACATAATTGACCCTTTCCAGGATTTTAGGTAAAATACTTTTGGGATTTTTTCACAATCTTTAGTACTAAATAATTGCTTAAATCCTCAATTTTTGTAAGCCACCCATCAGCATCGGACGGTTAGCAAAGTTTCCCGCAGTTCCGCCAAAATTTCGCGTCGCTCCGAAAAATTCGCGCCAGGACAGCCCGCCCAAATTTTTTCGTGCAAGGATAATTTACTTCTTAGCCCTCCCGCACACAACTAGCAACCTTTAGCCTGGAGGGCATTTCTGTAATCGTTCCGAAACCCTGCCTTATCTGCTCGATCGGCCCTCTCGCCGAAAAAGAAAGCCACTATTTTGAAATATCCACTCCCCCTTGTCCTCCCAAAACAGATCCTCTATTCTCCCGGTCTCACATCTCGCCGTATAGCTCGCTTGCCAGAACTCCCTCGTCGCCGTCGAGATCACCCTCCAGATCTGCCACATCACCGGCCTTTTCGCCGTCCAGATTCGCCACCTCGCCGTTGTGCTCGCCTGTCTGCCACATCGTCTCCAACCTCGTCGTACGTTATCTTCCACCTCGCGCTGTGCTCGTCGGTCAGCCAGCTCAACGCCATGTTCGCCGGTCAGCCACCTCGCCACCGACCTCACCGTACATCCAGATCTGCCACCTCGTCTCTAACCTCTCCGCAACATCACCGTCAATGTCTGCAAGCACGCTGAAACAAGTGAAGATTGAAGGCGAGAAACGCAGCAAGACAGAAGACCCTAAAGATGCAGGCAACAATTCTCTGTAAATTGCTTTTTTCTATTTAATTGTATGTTTGATGCTTCCTTATTATCCTGCTTATGTTCGATGCAGTTAATCTTTCTAAATTGATTGTCTGTTTAATCGTATGTTCGATGCTTCATTATTATCCTAATTATACTGCTAATGTTTGATGCAATAAATCTCTCTAAACGGTTTCTTGTAACGGAAATAGGAAGGGGGGCCTTCTTGCTTGGTAAAACTTTGCTCATTTGCAGCAATCTAGCTTGTATACTATGTATTAGGTTTAATTTCACTTTGCTTGTGATCCTATCAGTCTTAGTCAGGATCAGAATTTATATTACTTGCACTGGACTGTTCTTACAAGATAAGTGCCTTAATTATTTATGTTGTATTAGGTTCTTATGAAGCGTTATATTTGTACTTTACTTTTAGTTCTTTATTCATGTTAGGATCGCCACTACACCCCATTGAAGAAGAGCGTGCCAGAACTATCGTGGCAAACAATGCAAAGATGCATGAATTGGGCGTAAAGCCAGCAAGCTTTCTTTCATGTCCTACTGTACCTCCCCCAAAAAAAAGACCAAGAAGCAAGACTCTGGATCTCAGTACATGCCTGTGTATGATGTTGAAGAGGAATCAGATGCCACTGAAGGAGTCGTGTCATATCAATCACAATCCAACGTCGACAATGAGCTGCAGGTTATTCCCTAACCCGGTAGCTCAACATTCTTTCATGATATCGCAACAACTAGGGTGCAGCTTTCTTATCTTGTGTTGAACTATTTGATCAATGTGGCGCCATATATTTTGTGCTACTTCCTCTATTCCATACTATAAGAAGTTTTGGCAAGCTAATTAAGTCCGTGAAACCCACTTATAGTAATTAAGGCTGTCGTTGTCATTTCAACATGGTTTCCATATATCTTCCTCACATGCTTGACACCTGCTATTCCATCTATTCTTCTCATCTTCTAGTTCATTACACACACAGTTGGTTGATTATAATATGCTAGTTTTCATCAATTTTTTGTACATGCTTGTCATCTGCTATTTTCATCTATCTTCCTCACATGCTTGACACCTGTTGTTTCATATATGCTTCTCATCATCTAGTTCATGACACACACCGTTGTTTGACTATAATCTGCTAGTTTTCATCAATTTTTTGTACATGCTTGTCATCTGCTATTTTCATCTATCTTCCTCACATGCTTGACACCTGTTGTTTCATCTATGCTTCTCATCAGCTAGTTCATGACACACCGTTGTTTGACTATAATCTGCTTGTTATCATCAATTTTTTGTACATGCTTGTCATCTGCTAGTTTCATCTATGTTCTGTACATTCTTTTCATCTATTATTTTCATCTATTTTCTTTGCATGCTTGATAGGCAAGCAAGAAAAGGGTGATGTCTCGATCTGCTTCAGAGGTTGAGGACGAGGATGATAGTGAAGTTTTCATGCCGAAGAGTGGAAAGCATACTTTCTCAAAGAAGGTATGTGTGGAATCATATCTTTCACAGTCTGAGGCTGAACCACAACTTGATGTGAATGTACACAAAACAATTGCTGATATGAGGACGGCGAAAGCAGAATCCGAGCAACTGAGGCCAAAGTTTATAGTTGATACGGAAGACATTCGAAAGCAACAAGTTGCGCTAAAGAAATCTCAACTAGAAGGAGTTGCCGTACTTGAGATGCTGGCTGAGCAGATGCGTGGTCCTTGAAATTGCGGTTCTGTATGTTGGTTTGATATTCTGTAGCAAAAACTAAGTATTTGATGCATGTTATGTGGTTTTTTTTTGCCTGTGTGCAATTGGCAATTATAACGATGATGTAACCACCCAAATAGCACCAAAACCGACATCATAGTAACGTAACATAAAAATCCGTCAAGGCAAATACCGACACGTGGCGATGTATGCCCAGCCCACGTGGCCTACTATGAGTGGGCGATTAGACGACGTAAAAATAACGTCCCCTGCACGGTGATGACATCACCTAAATCCGAGACGAAAAAAACATCATGGAAAAGACGTTGTGTGGCACCATTTGGTTGGTGCACGTGCCACGAGTTTAGCGACGAAAAAAAAGTCGTTGGGTAGCCCGCGACGAGCAGATTTCGTCCCACAAGAAGGCGACATGGCGCTATTTTGTTTCCATGTGGCGTATTTTGATTGGTCCACATGCTTTCGCTTGATTGGTCGAGACCCGCGACGGAAAAATACGTCGCTGGGTAGCTCGAGACGAACAGATTTCGTCCCAAAAGAAGACAACGTGGCACCATATTGTTTCCATGTGGCGTATTTCGATTGGTCCACATGGTTTCGCCTCATTGGTCAAGACTGGCGACGTAAAAAAACGTTCCCACATTTTGCTTATGGTGACTAAACGTTTAGCCACGTCAGCTGATTACGATAACGGCCGTTAGAAACTCGTTTGCCACGTGTCGCCTCATAGCGGCGAAATAAAATGTTAATGCTTATTGGGCCTAGTCCGGACGGCCCAACTGGTGGCGACGATTTGCTGTACGTTGCGGATAGCCTTAACGGTTTAGTGTTCATATAAACATCGCGGAATCGTCCGTGACAGTCGATCTGATACGTTTTTATTCCGTCGCGTAAACCGTCGCGGATTGCCCTTAGCGAAGGTTTGGAGCCCAGGCGGAACATTATTGAAACGTCCGTGATCGCGCGGAATTTGGTAGTGGGTAAACCTATGCTAATGTATCGTCCCATCAAAGACTAATACATACATGTGATTATACCCCTTGCAGTCATCCGCAACTACAAGAAAGTAATTAAGAAATAAATCTAACCACAGCTTTAAACTCCGGGATCCTACGCTCCCTCGTGTAATGATTTCCTAACGGGGGTTCAGGTTTCTGTCACTCCGGCAACCCCAGAATTAGTAGCCAAATACACGATGCATCCCCCCTAGGACCATAAATGGTGAAGTGTCATGTAGTCAACGTTCACATGACACCACTAGGAGAATAACACCACAACTTAAACATCAAACATTAAATATTATTCAACATTACTTTACTACTAACAACTTGACTTCTCCCATGTCCTCAAGAACAACACGAACTACTCACAAGACATCATATGGATCATAATCAGAGGTGATATAATGGATGATAACAATCTGGTCATAAAGTGCAAACACCGATAAATCTCACAAGCATCAACTACTAACAAGTAATCCACACCGGGAGAGAGATCTAATGCAAAACAACGATAGAGGCCCCTACTTGTTACAGCGGGATGACGGTGGATGATGAGGGTGATGGTACTGGTGGTGATGACGATGGTGATGACGATCTTGATGATGCCCGGAGCGATGACAATGACGATGGCGGTGATTTCCCCTCTCCGGAGAGGAAAATCCCTGGCAGATTTCTCCCTGCCAGAGAGCTTTTCTCTCTCGGGTGTTTTCCACCCCGCGGCGGTGGCGGAATAATTCTTCAAGGATGTAATGAGTCTTAGGGTTCCCTCGGGGCCAGGCACGCCAAAGATGACCCCTAGAGGTGGGCCAGGGTGGCCACACTCCTAGGTGGCGCGGCCAGGGGGCGCGCCACCCCTAGGTGTGGGCCCCTGGTGGCCCCCTCTAGCTCTCCTTCTGGCTGGGTTCCTCCTCTGAACTTTTAGGAACCCCTGAATGTCCCTGTTCTTCTTCTGATCTTCTGAAATATGGTATCTCGACAGTGCTTTTTCCATCAGATTTCTGGTCCCGGTGTTTATTCTCCAAAAATTATAAAACATGCAAAATAAGATAAAATAACATAAGAGATGCATCATAACATGAAATATATAGATGAATAACAGAAATTATGATTTAAAATAGTGATGCAAAATGGACCTATCAACTCCCCCCAAGCTTAGACCTCGCTTGTCCCCAAGCAAAACTGAACTCAGAAAACATGACCACAGGTTTATGGAGTGAAGAGTCGATAAATAAAATACGGATGTAACATCCCAAGTATGAAAATACCCCTAGAATGTTTATTTCCTGTTTAATTAAAGTATTGCATCATGTCATCATATTTATTTCATTGTTTGCATTTGTTTACTATTTGTTTTGCATCTGTTTTTATTCTGTTTTCATAATTGAATTTCAAACAAATTCAAATGATGTATTTCATACTTGTCATGTTACAATCTTGTTTCAAATAAAAGTTCAACTCAAACAAACTTTTGTTTCCAATTATTCCATAATGAATCAACTAATAAAATGGTGCTTTTATTTCAATTAAGTAATTCCAATTTGCTTTCAAATTCAAAGCATCTTCAAACAGCACCTCATTTGAAAATTATAAAAATACCAAACAAATCCTAATCACATTTGTTCTATTAAATCAATAGGGGTCACCCTAATAAAAACATTGTATCCAATATTAATCAATTAAATATCAAATTATTCAAATTCAAACCAAAAACATTCAAACAGCACACCAATTTGAAATTATAAAAATAATCAAAACATTTTATACTCTTTGTTTCCAATTAAAGTTATTTGGGTCACCCTATTTAAAATTTTGGTTTCAATAATCATTTTTAATACTCAATTCATCCAAATATGAATTAATTCCAAACAGCACCAAAATTCAAATGTTTTTGAATTCCAAAATTGGTTTATGTTTGTAGTTGACCTAAACAGCACACCCAATTTTTTTTCAAAATTTTTGCAAACTCTAAACCTATCTATTTCTTCCATTTCCATTTGCTACAAAAAAAACAGAAAAGCAGAAATAAGAAAAAGGAAAAAAAATTAAAAGCGCGCGGCAGCTAACTAATCCTACGCGGCCCAGCCCACCTAGCCAGCCCGCGTACCCCTTCGTGCTGCCGCCCCCGTCGTCCCGCAGTACGGCAGCTCATCCGAGCATGCCACGGCGGCAGGGGACGACGCCGACGGCCAGCAGAGCCCCCTTCCCCCTATATACCCCCCTAGGGCACAGCGCGCAGCCCTACACCTAGACTGCTCCCTCTCTCCCCTCGAGATCCGCCGTCGTTTGCCCTCTGCACCTCCTCCTCCCTCTCTGTCAGCTCGCCGGAGAAGCGCCGTTCTCTGAACTTCAACGATCACCGCCGCCTCTCACCTCCACCAACTATCCTAACCCCCGAAATCAACTCGCCTCCTCGCCCTCTTCCGATCGCACACCGGAGCCACCCCGGAGATCCAGCAGATCCGCGCCGCCGTCCACGTCGTTGCCGCCTCGCCGTCGAGCTCCTCCACGGCAACCTCCCGGTGAGCGCCACCGTGGCCATCTCCTCCTCCTCCCTGTACTCTGTCAGCTCCGCCTCGCACACGTGCACGCATCCAACACCTCGTCACAGCAGCACACGCGCACCTTGAGCTCGAGCACACGGTGATCGCCGCAGTTGAGCCACCGTGCAGCTGTCAAAGTTCAGACAAGGTTTTGTTTCGTCAGTTTAAGTTCAGATCCACGAGCAACACTTTATCCTGTCTGCGCATCTGTATCTGACAAGAAACGTAAAACACCGCAGCGGTAACAGGCTGCGCACGCGAGCGAGGGGCCCTGGGTTTGATCCCTGGCTCTCCCCCAGGATAAAATCCCACTTTTTGCCCGCAGCGCTGACAGGGAGGGCCCCCTGTCAGCCACCCTTGTAGCCACGCAAGCATAGCGAGACCCTGGGCCCCCCTGGCAGTGTCTAGTGTAGGTTTCAGTGCGGTAACAAATGGTTTTAACATTTTCTGTTTTCAAAAACAAGCCCTTTCTTTTTACAGTTTGGTCCCTGAAAGTAATTTGAGAATAACTTTAGTTTTATAATTCCAAATAACAAAAATAAAATATGTGCACTGGTCTAAATTTAATTCTCTATCTAATGGTAGCATTTATTTCCTGTTTTGAATTTTCAAAATGCAATTCAAATTTGAATTCAAATAATTCAATTGCAATTTGCAAATATTCATAACTAATTCATTATTAATCCAAATAATGCAAATAAAATATGTTTTCCATGCTATTTCAAATAACCTTTTCAAACATAAATTTTGTTTCATGGTTTGAATAATTTAAATTGCTTAAATAATTTAAACCTTGTTTAAATCATTTAAATTTGATAAAATCATAACTTGCTCAAAATAAATTATTTTTGAACATGCAAAATATGTTTTCAAACTAGAAAAGTATGAACTTTTCAAATATGAATTTGAATTTATGTTTTGAACAAATAAAATTCAAATAAAATTCATACTTGTTTTAAATTCAATTAAAACTTGTTTAATATTGTTTAAGTCATAATAAATTCATCTTAACTCCTTTTTCAATATTTGAAACATGTAATCCAACTAAAATTTGGTATTCTTTTCAAATATGAATTTTGTTATTTGTTTTGAACATTTTAAATTGATGAAAACAACAAATGCTTGTGTGACATGTTTAAGTAACCCAACATTTCCAAACTTAATAAATAATTTCCAAACTTGTTAAGTTCCTTTTCCACTTGCATCTATTGTTGTTATCATCATGCATGCATCATGCTAAGCAAACTTTCACATGGTAGTCAATTATAGATCATTTGTTCCCACTTAATTCATGGACCTTTTCCATATGCAATCTCATTGCATATGGGTCCATTTAAATTGTGTTACCAAGTCACTTAGTTTATTTTGATGCATCTATTAAATTGACATGCATCATCCCATGATTGTGCACTATGCCATGGTATTGATTGTTTTTATTGCTGTCTTGGTTGTTTGCTTCTTCTCGGATAGACGACGACGTTGAGACAGACGATCTTTACAGCACCCCTTCTGAGGATCTAGCTCAGTACCCGTCTGCTGAGTTTGCAGGCAAGTTATCACTCACATGAACCATTGTGTTCCTTTCAACACTGGTTACCGATACTTTCCGTTGTCTATTCCTGCTAAGCCATAGTAGTAGTTGTTTCTGTTACGAACCTATCACATGAATCCCTTAACCCTGATATTGCCTCACCTCCACTCCTACAACCCCTCTGTTTGAGCCAGTGTCTTACTAGCATGCTTAGGTTGTTTTGCTCGAGTCTGTTACCCGTTACATTCAGTTACTATAATTCTATTATGTTCTGGGGGCTCGATGTTTAATCAATCAATCATGCTAATGTTATTGTTAAATAATAATTTGATGATAAGGCACCGGCAGGAGGCCCTGTGTGGTTTTGAGGCCTGCTAGTGTCGACCCTAATAGGAAAAGGGTCTTGTCTACTGATCCATGATGAGCGCACTACCCGCATGTGGGAAGCGAGTATGGGCGCCCCCCTCAATTTGATTCGATTCGCATCTCGTCCAAATCGCCTCATTTAGTTCGTGTTTTCCATTTGCCGCATGCATGTTTTGCGAGCCCAGCGCAGGGTGGAACTTTTGTAGTCGGCATATAGGGGGACACGGTCTTAGAGTGCTATGAGGGTCCCTTTTCTTCGGGGCTTGATTAGCCGTGCGCCCAAGGTGCTTTGGGCTTGATGCGAAGAAGAGTTAAGTTGTGTTGAGTGCCCCGCTTGGTGGGAGGCATCCCATCTGGCGGGTTATTCATACGTGTACGGCCAAATTGGTGCAACCCTGCAGGGATAATCTTCTCGAGAAGCCGTGTTTTCCGCGGTTATGGTTAACTTGGTGAAAGTACTGGCTAACAAGTACTCAGGACAACTTAAACCTAATGATTCACAATCTCGCACCCAATGATTAACAACGTGACTAGTAATAGGACTATTGACACCATAACTTGATTCATCTTTAATCCAACTGTGTGAGTTATCCTCGGATTGCTTCTTTGGATAAGGGGCGAGATCCAGGATGGGTTTGTTTGAAGTTATCTTTCAGTTGGTTACAACACTCGATCTTATCTTCTTTTTGTTAGCTGGAAGTGATAGAATCTCTGTAGTTGGTTAGCGCAGCCAGTTGCAGCATCCTTTATATCCCCTCTCTTCCGTTGAACCCAAGGCATCTGTGCTTGGTGTTGACGGGCTACACTTTGGTGAACTGTGAGTCTTGCTTGCCAGTACGTCTATGTACTGACCCCCTTTGGGGTTGTGGTTTCCGCAGACTACGCTTACGAGGATCCAGGTGACGGCTACTACGTGGAGTTTGACGAGGCTGCTGACGAGTAGGTAGCGGACCCGGGCAGGATCCGAGACTACGTGGATGGGCTCCGTCTTTATTTCAGTTTCCGGCTTCTTAAGCCTATTTGGATTTGTCTGTACTCAGATCCCTTTGAATGCTTCCGCTGAGATGTAATGATGTTATGTTGGGACATGTGTCCTCTGGATGATTGTATTTGCTATCTCTGCTCTAGTGAGAGCTACTTGCAACTTATTTCAATCTTTTGTGTCTTAGAGATATGTTGTGCTATCATTCTGTTACAAACCGTTGACGTACCATGTGTGTATGGTATGAAGTACGCCAATGGTAGTGTCCTGATTTCTATGGGATGGTTTACGTCGACGCTGAACAGATAGGGGTTGGTTGTCACACATACATGTGTTGGCCTACTCGTAAGAGGACGCGGGTGCCGGTAAGCCCCGTAATCCAATCTACTACTGTTCAACGGAACGGCGAGTATCCTTTAGAAGTCCGGGTACGACAAATGGTATCAGAGCCTGTCTGCCTGTAGGATCCCTTTTACTGGTCGCAGTTGAGTCTAGAAACTATTTTTGTAGCTATATAGGAAAAATGAAACGTGAGAGTAGGAATTCTGCCATTTTTCTTCTTTCCCCACCCACCCACCCTTTTCTGGTAAGGAAGTGCAACGTTGTTTTTCTGTTCTCATCTAAACTTTCAAGTTAGGATTTCACGTGTTTTGGGTTCTCCGTAGTACCTCAGGATTTTTGGTCTTGTGTTTCCCGATGTTGCTTCGATATCCTGTTCTTCTCAACATCCTTTTCGTCCGTTGAAACCTTGTTGTTGCTTTCCACTTCAGTTCTCTACCGGCGTCTAATCAAAACTTCCCCGATCATCTGTAGATGGATCTCAGGTTCTACCCGCAGGTGGTTCGGATGACTCGTTGTGAGAGCACCGCCGGTTATCCGGAGATGCTGAGAGACATGGTCACTTATCTGGGGTTCCGTTGGGCACCAGAGTACCAGGTCTACGAGCAGCAGCGAGAGTTTGACCAGACCTACTACCAGGCTATCGTCTACATTCTGTCAGATGATGGCATGAGCGTTGTCCACCGCTACGAGGCAGATGGTTCCACAGTGGATATGGCCGTGCAGCAGGCAGCTTATGTGAGTCTCACCGTCCTTCGTGCTGACTACTGGGGATTTGACGATTCTATCTATCGCCACATCCCCCGTGGTTACATCACTTCGGAGGGAGCTCACTTCACCCTCTACGACAACCTGGATGTCTACGAGCATGATAACACCAGGCTGCACACCACCGCTCAGTTTGTGAGGCACAGTGACGCAGTTGCCACCACACTTTCTCAGGAGTTGGCCTCAGTCAGGGAGCAGCTCTACCTTGCTTTGACTCGTCTGGCGACGTACACCACAGACTTTGTTATAGATGAGCGCTTTGCATGTTTCGATCAGCCAGTTGGTCGTTGTCTGCCAGATGCTGGAGGTTACGAGCCGATCAGAGGTCCACTCCTCAACCTTGGAGCTGGTTACACTGGGATTCCACGCTTTGGAGCACAGGGAGACGACGCTTTCTACTACACCACACCGAGAGTCGCTCTCAGAGCAGTCCCGATCTACGGGGATCGTCGTTCTACCTATTTCCGTGGCATTCCTCCTCACCGTATCTCTCGTCGTACTACTCACCGTCGTCCTGCGTGATGAGCATGGGAGTATCGATGTATCCATTCCTAGCTATGTTTAGTTATCCTTTGTCTTTCGAACCATGTATTGGTCTGTTGGATATTCTGATGTATTTGAACATGTGATGATGTACCTATTGGTTATCTATTCATGCGTCGGAATAATCTATCTTTTGGTTACCAAGTCTATCCTTTTCTGTTGTTGTGCTAAAATGCATGTCTATTCAGGATGCCGCCAACAAGGAGCAACCCGCCTGAACCACCTCCGATCACGGAGCTGTTGACTCAGATGACTCAGGTCGTGGCGCAGATGGCCTAGTTCCAGGCTAACCAGCACAACAACCAGAATGCTCCACGGGTCAGCATCAAGGAGTTCCTCAGTATGGGTCCGAGAGCTTTCGTGGCAACACGTGAGCCTCTGGATGCTGATGACTGGATCCGGGAGATGGCCAGGGCTCTGGACATTGCTCACGTTGCTGAGGAAGACAAAGTCAAGTATGCCACCTACCTACTGAAGGGTCAGGCAGCTACTTGGTGGGAGAACTACCAGACCATGAGAGCTGGCTATCCTATCACCTGGGGATGTTTCAAGGATGCCTTCCTGAAAGACCACATCCCAGATGGTCTCATGGAAAGGATGCGTGAGGAGTTTTGCTCTCTCAAGCAGGGCAAGCTGGACGTCATTGGCTATCAGAATGAGTTCAATCGTCTCGCTCGATATGCTGGTGATGAGGTGTCAACTGAGGCCAAGAAGATGGCAAGGTTCCGCCGAGGTTTTAACCCGGAACTGAAGTATGCTCTCACCAACATCAAGTCCAAGGACTTCGAGGAGCTCGTGAACACCGCGCTCAATGAGGAAAATGGGCGCAAGGCGTTCGAGGAGTCCCGCAAGCACTCACGTGAGGGTGGTTCCTCCTCCAACATGACCACCCCTCCGCAGAAGCGCCGCATCTGGGTGCCAAATGTTGCTGTCACTCGGGCTCCATATGCCCAAGCTTCTCCAGGCTTTGCTCCCCGCCCACCCAACCCAGCTCAGATGCAGAGTCAGAGGGTTCCAATGGGGAAGCCAAGGCCAGGTCCTCCTCGTGTCGTCACTTGCTACAAATGCAAGGAGACTGGACACTACACTGATAAGTGCACTCAGAGGCAGCTACCTCGACGTCCTCGTCCCAACACCAACCAGGCAATGGTTCGTGCTCCCCCGGCTAAAGCCTTCAACTCCAACAACAGGCATGTCGGGAGGACCGCGAGGGTGAATCATATCAAGGCCGACAAAGCTGAGGAAGCTTCTGACGTCGTTCTCGGTATACTACCCGTAAACTCTTTTCCAGCTAAAGTGTTATTTGATACCGGAGCATCGCATTCTTTTGTGTCAAAGATCTTTGCAACAGCTTACAACCTATGTCGTGGGATAATCACGGCAGATGTTACCGGGGGTAACTGATCTTGGGGCAAGACGACACAGGCGTTTGGGAGAGGGTTTAGCTCAGAGGAAAACATGGTGCAATTCAATCTAGTAGCCGGCAATCAAAGTCATCGAGTCTCCAATCTTGATACAATAACTCAACTCTGGGATTACACTGGATGCTCGATATCAAGCGATATTGCTAGGGTTCTTAGATCTCTGCCTAAACTAGACCTGGGGGTCGGTTTATAAAGCACCCGTACCCCCTGGCTTATTCTCCAAGGCGCATCCTGGATCCTACCCGGACACGGCGCACAAACCCTAACTTTCCTCTACCATAACCCACAACCTGGGTTACTGGGCCTACAAGCTGGGGCCTTCACTAGTTTCCTTATCCTTAGCCGGATCCTGTACAGCGTCCTTTGGGCCGGGTTACTCCTTGGAGTTTGGCCTACCGGGTTATCATCCCCCCATCAGTAGTCCCCAGAATAGCCTGGGCTTCATGGATCCTTCCTTGAAGCGCTCGCTATTCCCTGCAAAGATATCAAACACACGAGTATGTGGAGGCCGGGTTAAAGCGCCTCAATAAATAGCTAGGCCTTACTCCATGGTGGCCATATAGTAACCCGGCTCTTCCCCAATTACCTAAGTTACTTTCCCAGGTAAAACCCCAAAATGTCAAGATTTTACACTTGATAATCGACCTGATATCACGGGATGGATCTCTTTCTCCTTTTGGTTCAGATCCCATGCTCAACATTTAAAGCGCATCTCGCCAAAACTCAAATAAATAGCCGTTTACTTCCGCAACTCCCGGCTCCCGCTCACCGAATCGGGCTTATCCATTCGCCCTATAAATAAGCTCCTTGGGGGTAACCCGAATCCTAACGGCTCATTTCCCCCCACTCCGCTTCCTTTCTCCCTCTGAGCTCATTCTCGCTAAGCGCCACCACGGAAATCCCGCGCGCATCACCGGAGCCCATCGGCCGGAGGCTGCGCTCCGCCACTGCTTGCCCCGCGCCGCCGCCAAGATCCGCCGGCGAATCTCCATCCGGCCCGTCAGGAACCGCGAAGGGACACCAGGCCTGCGCCATCTGCCTCCGCAAGGCTTCACTCAGATCCCCTCCGGTAAGCCTTTTGCACCCATTAGTTCGCCCTTGCAATTTTTGATTTTACCTCAGATTAGATCCAAATCAGTCCGCCAAGGATTTCTCGGGCATGCCGAATTAGGCCACTAATAGTCTTTCTAGCTCGCCCAATAGATAAAGCGCATACTCCAATTCACTCTCCTACTACCTGCAATTGTTATTTTCGCCACAAATCTGAAGATAAAATTCCCAATCTGGGCCCAAACCACTCAAAATTTCCGCCCTGGCTTCAATCACCCGGCTAATCTTCCCCTTTCCAGTTCCTTTTATTCGCGCTAAGTACCCGTGTAGCCATCCATCATCCTCAAAAGCTCCTTCAACGTTTAGATCCCATAATTTTCGCCATAATGCTCGATACCCGGATAATTTCGAACTTTACTCTGCGAGCTAACACCCGGATTACGCGCAATTTCTCATGTCTCAATATTACCCGGCCGATACTCGGCCGGCTCACAACTTCCGTGTCTTGGTCTTCTTATCCTTTTACCTTGTACTTTGCAGGTCAACCACATGGCTCCCAAAAAGCAGGGGAAAACTCCAACCAAAGCTAAAGCCACCAACTCCATATCCGCCAACTGGGCGCGATCTACGGTCACCAAGGCCAAGTTGGAGGAGCTGGTGGAGCTGGGAGTCCTTCCTCCTCAAGAGGATATCTAGTGGAGGGTGCCGGGCAAAGAGACCCGGCCCACCCCGACAAAAGGCGAGGTAATTTGTTTCGTGGAACATGTGACCCGAGGCTTCCGCCCACCGGGTCACCCTTTTTTCCGTGATGTTCTAAGTCATTACGGCCTCCGTGTTTTTTACATCGGGCCTAATTCCGTATTAAACATCTCTCACTTCATCGTCCTTTCCGAATCATACTTGTGCACTTCGCCAAGTCTAGCTCTTTTCATTGAGCTTTTTCAGTGCAAACTGTGCCGCGAAAGCGGCGACGGGGCGCTCCTTGCTTGCGGCGGGGTTTCCATCCAGCGCCGCAAGAATTCTTTGATGCCACCCCTCACCCTTAACTCCCATGTCAAGCACTGGCAGCTCTCCTACTTTTACTGCCAAGACACCTCCCCACCCGGCCAAAAGAAGCTGCCGGGTTACTCAGATGGTCTTCTTGACATCTCCGAGAAATTTAGTGCCTTCGCCTCTGACTCGGATAGGGAGGCAATTCAACCTCTACTAGCCAAAATCAACACTCTCACGGCCCAAGGCCTCATCGGGCTCAACCTGGTGAAGACTTGGGTCGACTTCCGGATTCAACCCAATTCCATCCGCACAAAGTTGATGTGTGAGTATTCGGGACAATCTACAGACCCGCTCCGGTACTCTGATAACATCTTTGCAGCTGGCGATACCCACAAAACCATCAAGGGTTTTCTGACAGAAAAGCTTGAGGTAATCCGGAACATATCCGGATTGGAGCCCTTCACGCTCGAGAACCCAGCCCCCAAGGTGAAAACCCGACTTTAATGCCTTTATCTTTGCTCTTTCCACTCGATACAGTTGATAACCCTTGTACTGACACCTTTCAGGCTGATGATGATTTTTGGAAAACCAACACCTCTCCTAGCTCCAAAAGTCCAGAGGAGCAAGAAGCTGCTAACTCGGACGAAGGTATTTTCCGGATTTTGTTTGGTTCCTTTAAGCTCACCATAACCCCTTCATTTCCAACTATAACTCTGATGATATCCAGAACGAGAAGATGACGAGGAAGAAAACTCCGATGGCAAAGTAGAATCTGCCAGCGACGAGGAGGAACTGGAGCCGACAATCAAAGTCGGATCAAAAAGAAAAACCCAAGAGGCCACCTCCAAGGTTTCATATCTCCTCCTTGCATTCAATTCGTATTACTTTAGTGATATATATGAGCTACCTTGATGTTATTCCACTGGCCATTCTTGAAGGAGTCGCCCATGACCAAGCGCAGGTCAACTCGAAATCACCCGGGTGATGATGCCCTTAACCCGGGTATTTCATCGACCCCGACTCGGCGGGCTGGTAATTACCCTATCTTTTCTCGGTCAAAACATTCTCCTTGAACCATTCCCTCATGACATCTAACTTGATAATTTCCAGCCTCTCCCGAGTCCAGCGACGGATTTCCTTGTGACTTTGCGGTGAACACCGGGTAAAATCCTCTTCCTGATGTTCCACCACATTTCATCACCCTTTCCTGACTGTGTATTTAGCTGCTCACTGACAACATCTACAGGGCCACGGTCGTTATCAGCGACCAAGAGGATATGGAGACCGAGGGCCCGGGTAAGGGGAGCCCGACTGATAAGACTACAACCGCGTCTAGCGGCGAAAAACAAGCATCGCCGGCAAAGCCGGACACACAAGAAGCCGAGTATCCGATTGCTTCCCATGCAAGCAAGAAGAACAAAGCCACCGTCTTGGGTGCAGAAGAAGGAGCGTCGGATTCCGACACACAAATGACCCGGGTTTCGCCTCCCACTAAGAAGAAAGCTCCTTCTCGGAATTTCCAAGGCCTCGGGTCCTCTGATACGAGTAAAGACACTTTTGATCAATTGATGAACACCCTCCTCACTATGAAGACTTCGGAGAGCAAGATCTTGGAGCGCATGGCTGCAGAGCACCAGGTAAGGACACTTGGTATCTCATATTGTATACCTAGTCCCCAAGTTCCGAGTATGACTTGCAAAAGTTATGCTTGGAACTTTACGCCATATTCAGCTTACCCTAATATCCAACTAATACTTGTGTTCCTTGCTACTTGCAGGCACAGACAACCCGGTCTGATGAAACTTTACTGAAGACCGAACAACTTCTTCTTGCCGAGATAAAACGAAGGGAAACCCTTGAGGATGACATGAAAACTTTGAAGAAGGATGTTTCCAAATACAAGAAGAAGTGCAATGCCGCTCAGACCGCATTGAAGAAACTATCGGACCAAGTCACTGATACTTATCAGATCTTGCTTAGTAAGTTTTTGCTGCCGATTGGCTTCATGTCTTTTCTTTATTATATCAGACTCGGGATTACTGATACGTTCTCTCTCTTGTTACAACTGTAGGTGCCAACCTTGCGGCCCCAGAGGAGGATGCCATTGTCAAGGCTAAAACCCTAAAGACCATGCTCCGGACTTTCTTTGCCGGCACAAAATTTATACTGGATGCCGTGAAGTGGCCTACGGAAGTATATCCGGGTGAAGAAAAT
Source organism: Alopecurus myosuroides (assembly GCA_028641055.1). Classification (NCBI taxonomy): domain Eukaryota; kingdom Viridiplantae; phylum Streptophyta; class Magnoliopsida; order Poales; family Poaceae; genus Alopecurus; species Alopecurus myosuroides. The sequence continues at coordinate 21,626,772 of CM054059.1, forward strand.
CTCATTCAGGCCTGCTCCACTGTGCCTGGCTGGATTGAAATCTGGAAACGCTCGTCATGCCGGATTGGAATGACCCGGGCTTTCACCCTGGCCAAGGCTTTCTTTCCGAAGCTTGACCCGGCAAAGGTAATATCCGGGTTTCCCGAATTCAAGGCGGACGGTTCCAAATTTACACCCAAGGATTTCAAAGCCATACAAGCCGCAGTGCGCCCCTCGGCTACCACTTTGGCCGATAGTTTGGATCTAAACACAATTATGAGTGCATACGACGCTGATGGCAAAGTTGTTACGGAGGAAGCACCCCCGCCTTTTGACATCTTGGAGAAGTGGGTTTCTAACTCGGCCAGGAAGAGGGAGGCGACTGCAAAGAGAAAGGCCGAGCTAGGATCAGGTCCGTCTGCCTCCACACCAGCCGTCCCTCCACCTGTCCGCCCTGGTGCAGTGAGTCCGGGTAAGGGTGCCGGGAAGGCTAAACAGCAAGCCCAGGACCCAGAGCCGGAAGACCGTACTCAGGAGGCTGAATAGGGCAGTACCATCATAATGCCTTGTTTACGTGATGCTTTGTATTCAAACTATTATGCTTTTGATGGTGCGCCTGTGCACTCCTGATACTGATGTCGTAACTTGTAACGTACTTTTAGTCCGTGATATACTTTGCGGCTTTCCTGGCCTTTTGATAACCGTATTGCTTGTCTATTCGTTGAGCTTTTTCTCGATACCCGACTCTCTATTTTGGCTCCCTTCGTAAGACTCGGTTTTCCGAGTACCAGGGGCTTTGATAAGTGGACTTTTCTTTAAGTCCCCAAGACTCGGATGCTAGGGTCTTTCGAACTGCGATAGCCAAGTAGTTTGCTTCTGTTTCGAAGTCCCCAGTCCCCATGACCCAAAGTCCGAGTCATGGGGGTGTGGCCTTCCTCAGAGAACAAATCGTTTTTTACCGAGTCGAAAACCTAAGGCCATTCCGCGGAAGTACTGAAGTTATGCTTGATAGTCATTGAGTTTCCGGCTATTAGCCTTGTACTCTGCATAAACTTGTGGTTTAGATGACCCTTTTGACTATCTTGTACTGTAAGCCGGCTTTCGCGTGGATACCATGTTGTTACATCCATACGAAAACAGGGTCAGACAAGTCCCATTGGGCTTCATGGCTGATTGTAATCGTAAGCGAACAAATCATGCCACTTTAGTGCGAGTCACATCGAGCTTAAGTAAGAAAAGTCAAGAAAATTTGGCTCCTTTGTCCAGTTATAAGATTGCAGCCGTACTCGTTTGCGAATAATCGGCCCCTATAACTTATAGGCATCAAGGCCGGGTCTTTCGGGTTTGTGGCTGGGCTACTTGAGCAACCAGCCCCCGAGACCTATATATGCTCAACATTCTTAATGATACTGAAATATTGATGTCACATGGATACTACTTACTTGTAATCAGGCTGTAACGAAATAGGACTTGATAACCATCTCTTTATTGATGCGAGAAAGTTTGGATCAGCAGGCCGCCTCATTAAAAACCTTCCAGTCCCCTTAGGTACCCTGGGTAGGAAAAGAGCGCGTCTGAAACCTGCTGCCCGTTACATTGTTTAGTTCTCCATGGGGACCGGTCCCAGACTGGCGTGACCGACGCACATTCTCCACATGCTGGACTTTTTCATGATGAGTACCGGGTTTACTAACCGACCCGGGTGACAGGGGGATGCTAACCCGGTATGCCAAGCTCTGAGGAATAACCCGGCCCAAAGGATGGTGTGCAGGATTCGGCTAATAATAAAGAAGCTTGTGAAGGCCCAAACTTGTGGGTTTAACGGCCCGGGTTATGGGCTATTATAAAGGAAAGTTATGGTTAGCGCGCCGTGTCCATGTAGGATCCGAAATATGCCTTGCCGAATAAGCTAGGGGGTACGGGTGCTTTATAAACCGACTCCCAGGTATAGTTTTAGGTAGAGATCTAAGAACCCTAGCAATATCGCGCCATATCGAGCATCCAGTGTAAACCCTAATCGAGTTATTATATCAAGATCGGAGACTCGGCGACTTTGATTGCCGGCTGCCAGATCGAGTTGCACCATGTTTTCCTCTGAGCTAAACTCTCTCCCAAATACCTGTGTCGTCTTGCCCCAAGATCAGTTACCCCAGGTAACATCTGCCGTGATTATCCCACGACAGTTGGCGCCCACCGTGGGGCCTGCGTCCAAAGGTGTTTACATCACGGGAGAAGCTCGGAAGGGCATGGAAAATCTTGTCATTGGCGAAATCTACATCGACCACGAAGGAGAAAAGATGGTGGACGATTCCGGCTGGGGGCCAGAGTCGGATCACCTCGAGTCCGGATCTATATTGACGATCGGCCGGATCAACATCTTCATCGGCACGGTACGAACGACTAATTTAAAAGGACAATATCATGTGCATACTACAGGAACTTCCAGCATGAACGAGAAGACATTAAAGCAAGCGGCAAACTCGATTTCGTTGGCCGCGCCGGGACATCTCAGATGGGCGGAACAAGAGGTAACATGGAGTAGAAAAGACCATCCGGAGAAAATAGAGCGTCCAGGAGTCTTGGCATTGGTGGTTGCTCCGCAGGTTAATGGTTACGAATTGAAGAAGGTCCTGATGGACGGTGGAAGCAGCATCAACATCCTTTATTGGGAAACCTTCTTACGGATGAGTCTCAAAGAGTCTCAGTTACAAAAAAGTTCGACAATATTTCATGGGATCGTGCCAGGTCACTCGGCGAGCCCCGAGGGAAGGATCACCTTGGAAGTTGCTTTTGGAGAATCGACGGATAATTATCGAGTTGAGTGGCTCACGTTCGAGGTGGTCAAATTGCGCAGTCCTTACCACGCACTGTTTGGGAGGCCGGCTTACGCCCAATTCATGGCTAGGCCGTGCTACGTGTATTTGCAGCTGAAAATCCCGGGTCCTAAACGGACCATCACTATACATGGGAACCGGGATGTAGCGGCCGAGTGCGACGAAGGAGATTCAGTTATGGCCGAGCAGGCATGCAGGAAGGAAGAGCTCGAATATTACCGGTCTCAAGTAAATCCGGACGATAGAACAGTCTTGAAAAAGCCTAATACTGAGGATGAGAGAGCAAAATTCAAGGCAGCGCAAGACACCAAGAAGATAGATTTTGTCGAAGGGGATTCTACCAAGCAGTTTACCATAGGGTCTAACCTGGGAAAAGAGCAGGAGGGAGCGCTCGTGGAGTTTATTCGCTCGAATGCAGATGTGTTTGCCTGGACACCTAGCGACATGCCGGGTATCCCTACAGAATTGGCTGAGCACAGTTTGCATGTGGATCCCAAGTCCAGGCCCGTGAAACAAGGTTTGAGGAAAATGAATGAGGAAAGAAGGAAGGCTATAGGCGAAGAGATCGCTCGGCTATTGGCAGCCGGCTTTATCATGGAAGTATTTCACCCGGATTGGTTGGCTAACCCGGTTCTGGTGATGAAAAAGACCAACGAGTGGAGGATGTGCATTGACTTCACGAGTCTCAACAAACATTGCCCAAAGGATCCGTTCGCGCTGCCAAGGATAGATCAGATTATAGACGCAGTAGCTGGAAGCGATCTGTTATGCTTCCTGGACGCATATTCCGGGTATCATCAGATTAAGCTCAAAAGGGAGGATTGGGAGAAAACATCATTCATAACCCCTTTTGGGGCCTTTTGTTATAAAACTATGACGTTTGGGTTGAAGAACGCTGGCGCAACTTACCAACGGTGTATTCAAAAGTGCTTTGAGGACCAAATCGGACGTAACGTCCATGCCTATGTGGATGACGTGGTCATCAAGACTAGGAAGGCGGAGACATTTATCGATGATCTAAAGGAGACGTTCAAAAACTTGAGGAGGTACCAGATGAAGCTTAACCCGACAAAGTGCGTGTTTGGAGTTCCAGCTGGGAAATTACTCGGCTTCATAGTTTCCGAGAGAGGAATCGAGGCAAATCCGGATAAAATCAAGGCCATCCAGAGTCTGAAAAAACCGGAAAATTTGAAGCATGTTCAAAAGCTCACGGGCTGCGTAGCAGCCTTGAGCCGATTCATATCCAGACTCGGAGAAAAAGCAATACCATTGTACCGGCTCTTGCGGAAATCAGATAAGTTCGTGTGGGATCAAGAGGCAGACGAGGCATTTGAGGCACTAAAGAAGCAGTTATCTGAAGCACCAGTACTAGTGGCGCCGGGTCCTAAAGAACCTATGTTACTATATGTGGCAGCTGGCCCCCGAGCCGTCAGTGCAGTAGTTGTCGTGGAACGCCAAGAGGATGGGAAAGGATACCCGGTTCAGAGGCCGGTTTATTACGTCAGCGAGGTATTATCAGAAGCAAAGCAGCGCTATCCACATTGGCAAAAGTTGGTGTTTGGGGTCTTTATGGCCAGCCGGAAGTTGAAGCCGTATTTCCAAGAACATCCCATAACAGTGGTTAGTTCAATACCAATGTCGGATATCATCAGAAACTCGGACGCGACGGGAAGAATAGCCAAATGGGCGATAGAGATGGGGGATTATCATATCAACTACGAACCCAGGTCAGCAATCAAATCTCAAGCTTTAATTGATTTCGTTAACGACTGGACACATACAGGCATGACCGCAACGGTTCCAAATTCCGAGTCATGGATCATGCACTTCGACGGATCAAAGCAGTACGAGGGATCAGGAGCTGGGGTGGTGCTGACATCACCCAAAGGAGACAAATTGAGTTACGTGCTACAAATTCACTTCGACTGTTCCAACAACGTGGCCGAGTATGAGGCCCTATTGCATGGCTTAAAGGTAGCCAAGGAGATGAACATTAAGAGGATACGATGCTTCGGAGATTCGGACCTTGTGGTACAGCAGGTGTCAGGAACGTGGGATAGAAAGGACGCAACTATGGCAGCATACCGTAGGGAAGTTGATAGGGTTGCAGGATGTTTTTCCGGGTATGAGGTGGAGCATATAGACAGAAGAAAGAATGAGGCAGCCGACGCCCTCGCCAGACTCGGCTCGCGCAGAGAGCCGGTTCCACCTAACGTTTTCCTGGACGAACTATGGCGACCATCAGTTAAAATCGAGTCAGAGGAGGAATTGGCAAATCAAGACCCGGATTCAGGACTCGTAGCCACTGTACGTACTATTCCCGAGTGGACAGAACCGTTTTTGGCCTACCTATCACGAGGCGAGTTACCACAACAGGAGGTATTAGCAAGGAAAATTTTGAGGCGAGCAAAGGGATATTCTATCATCAATGGGGAATTGTACAAGAGAAGCGCAGCAGGAGTCTTTTTGCGCTGCGTAGCGCCGGAAGAAGGCAGACAGATTCTTAAGGAAATCCACGAAGGCGACTGTGGACATCATGCGTCCACAAGGTCTCTTGTGGCTAAAGCTTATCGACACGGGTTTTTCTGGCTCACGGCCCTAGCGGATGCGGAACGATTGGTAGCAAGGTGTGACGGATGTCAAAGGTACGCTCGCCAAACCCATGTGCCGGCTATGGAGTTGCGGACTATCCCGTTAACTTGGCCGTTTGCCGTCTGGGGTATGGACATGGTTGGTCCCTTTCATATGTCACCATGCAAGAAGACACATCTTTTGGTGGCTATTGATAAGTTTACCAAGTGGGTTGAGGTTATGTCAGTTACTAATTGCGAAGCAGCTACAGCGGTCAAGTTCCTGAAAAGGATTATCTACCGGTTCGGGTACCCCCACAGCATAATTACCGACAATGGAACCAACATGTCCCTTGGTGAGATGGAGAAGTTTTGTGGCAATAATGGAATCCGGCTCGATGTGGCATCGGTGGCTCATCCCCAGGCCAATGGACAAGTGGAGAGGGCAAACCAAGAATTGCTTCGCGGATTAAAACCACGATTGCGAGTTCCTTGTGTCAGGGCTGCTGGTGCATGGGTCGAAGAACTTCCTTCTGTGGTTTGGGGTATCAACACTACACCTAACAGATCCACTCAGATGACACCCTTCTTCATGGTCTATGGTGTGGAAGCAGTGTTACCGAGTGACATTATTCACGATTCGCCTGGAGTATCAGCTTACGTCGAAGTAGAGAACGAAAAAACCCGGCAAGACGCCGTAGATATGTTAGAAGAGCAAAGAGAACAAGCCCTGGAAAGATCAGCCATATATCAGCAAGATCTACGGAGGTATCATAGCCGGCGTGTGAAGACCCGGGTATTCCAGGAAGGAGACTTGGTTCTGCGCCTGGTACAGTCAAACGAAGGAAAACACAAATTATCACCACCATGGGAAGGACCATTTATCATAAGCCGGAATCTGCATAACGGATCATATTATTTGATAGATGCAAGGGAAGAGTCGGCTACAGTCAACGACACCGCACACACCACTTCATCTATGCAAGAAAGAGATAGACCATGGAACGTGGCTCAGCTACGTCCGTATTATACTTAGTAAAGACTATATTGGCAAGTGGAATTGCACGATGTAATAGGCAGCAGGTTTTCTGACGTACTCTTTTCCTATCCAGGGTACCTTTGGGGACTGGACGGGTTTTTAATGAGGCGGCTTGCTGACCTACATTTTTTCATATCAAGTAAAGAGATGGTTATCAAGAAAAGAGATGGTTATCAAGAAAAGAGATGGTTATCAAGAAAAGAGATGGTTGTTATCAGGTTATGTATTCTCAGTACGATGCGTATATCTAGGTCTTGGGGGCTGGTCGCTTAAATAGCACAGTTACAAACTCAAAGACCCGGCCATGATGCCTATGAGTTATAGGGGCCGATTACTTGCAAACGAGTACGGCTACAATCTTATAACCGGACAAAGAAGTCCAAATTTCTTGGCTATTCTTACTTAAGCTCGATGTGACTCGCATTAAAGTGGCATGATTTGTTCGCTTACGATGGCAGTTAGTCATGAAACCCGACGGGGATTGGCTGGCTACGTCTTCGTATTGATGTAACAACATGGTATCCACGCGAAAGCCGGCTTACAGTACAAGACAGTCAAAAGGGTCATCTAAACCACAAGTTATGCAGAGTACAAGGCTGAATAGCTGGAAACTCAACGACTATTAAGCATAACTTCAAAACCTATGTGAACCAACTCGTGGATCTTTGTGAAAATAGCAATAAGCATTTTGTTCCCTTTTCAAGATCAAGTGTCCTAGACTCGGCAATCCGGGCCCGGTAGCTTGAAATCTTGAAAAGAGAAAAACTGGCTTACTTGTATAGTTGCAAAAATCCAAATATCCGAGTCTTGGGGACTTGGGGACTTCGAAGCAAAATCCGCTTGTCAATACCCATGAGACCCGGAAATTGAGTTCTCACAAAAGGAACAATAAACAAAACCAGATATCGAGAACAGATGAGCTTAAACTTAAAAAGGCCGGAACAGGCATCGAGTATATCAAGGCCTTAGCGTGCATTACAAAATCCTGGTGAAAAAATACCAAAGGTGCACAGGCGCACCGCCCAAAATATGACTGTTTTAAAAGTATGTCGACCGACTGGCGCTTAAGAAGAGGCATTGGAAACCATATATCACTCGGCGTCCATCTTGGCCTTACCCTTGCCATCATTGGTGGTAGCAGCAGCACCCGGATCGGCGGTACCAGCCCCTGCAGGGGGCGGAACGACTGGTGTTGACGCAGCAGGAGCAGAGCCGGCTTCAGCTTGCTTCTTGGCAGCCTCCGCCCTTATCGCAGCAGCTTCCTCCTTCCACCGAGCCAGCATGTCATACGGCTCAGGAAGATCCGACTTAATTACTTTATCGGCAGAATCATACGCTGGAACAAGTATGTTAACATCCAGTTCATCAGCAATTACGCTGGCCGGGTAACGGACCTCCTTCTGGACGGCCTGAAAATCCTTTACTGAAAACTTGGATCCGTCAAGCTTGAACTCTGGGAAGCCGCCCATAAGCCTCGCTAGCTCGAGCTTGGGGAGATAAGCTTTCGCAAGTGCAAGCCCCCGGGTCACTCCAACCCGGCAAGATGAGCGCTTCCAGTGCCGAATCCACTCGGGAACAGTGGACAGGGCGTCCAACAGCCTTTTCAGATCAACATGTCCTCTGCCCGGCCACCGCAACTCATCAAGGATCCATCTGGTTCCGGCACATAGCTGCCGGATAGCACTCTTTATGGTTTTCAGCTTGGCAATGTCATCTTCATCCGGCATGGCTTCGTCCGGGCCTGAAGTAAAATGAAGATATAAGTTGGAAAATTTTTGCTGTTTGTCAAAAGGATAAACCCGGAGAAGGAAGCGTACCAAGCAAAGAACGATAGGTATCAGATATTTCGACGGAAAGGCTTGTCAGGTCATCTTCGGCTTGGTGAGCCCTTCTTCGGTACTTCTTCATTAATTGCCTATTCCTCCTGGCTTCAGCCTCGGCTGCTTCACGTAAAGATATCTCCTTTTCAATGAGCTTGGCGGCGTCCGCAAGTTTCTCCTCGTATTGAGTCACGAAAGACTGCACGGATGTTAAAAAAGCATTAGTCAGGTAGAAGAGCACAGTTATCAGTCATTGGTATAATAAAAGTCCCGAGCAAGTCATGAATGAACTCACTCGGAACTTGGGGACTGGACAAAGGTACAAGCAATATTAATCGAATTTACCTCGTGTTTGGTTATTAAAGACCCCAAGATGTTTTCCTCGTTAGCCCTTAAGGTGCGCAGAGTTTCCAGCATCTGGGCAAAAGTTAACTCCTCGGAGCGAGTCCCGGAAGAGCCGGCAGCTTGATCATCTGGTAGGGGGGTTCTCCTCGCATTTGGAGTGGAGACTCGGACAGTCTGAGTGTCCGGGTTGGGAGAGCTCATCCTTGTATCTAGAATTTCTATCTCTTCGTCTACTGGTTCCGATAAGGAAGGAGATCCGACGGTTTGGGAAAGTGGATTGTTCAGAGGGCCTTGTTCCCGGTTAGTTGTCGCATCAACACCAGTTGCGGCGTCTGCGTCGTCAGTCGGCTTCTCCACCTGGAGGTTATCCGTTTCTGTGTTTTCCGGGTCACTGACGGTGACTTGAGCGCTGAAGCAAAAATGAGAAAAGGCAGTTATTAATGATGACGGCGGCTCGAATGAAAGTTCGTCAGATGCAAAAAGAAATAATATAGCAAAAACTTACCCGGCATTTACAGTGTAATCCGGTGGAAGCTCGCCACTGGAAGCAGATGAGGTCTTCGCAGGAACCACTAGTGGAACCCGGAATTGCCCGGCACGTGGGTGGTTAGGAGAAGGGTGGCGCTGAGGAGAGTTGGAAGAACGAGATGGAGGAGCACTGCCACGAGGGACCGAGGGGGCGGAGATGCCCGGGTTAAGGGGATCTTCACCTGGGGAGCTCCGAGTTACTCTGCGCTTGGCTGGGAAAGAATCCTTCAAGCATGACGAATTTGATAATTGATGGTTAAGTCGTCGCATGACGTCAAAGGAGTAAGGTTCAGAGGATAATGAGGAAAAAGGAACCTTGGACACTGTCCCCCTGCCTTTCCTCTTGGCCCCGACTGTTGCCTCTGGGTCAGACTCGGTTCTCTCCGGGTCGTCTTCATTGTTTCCACCCTCGTCCTCTAGCCCTGCGAACCAGGTGTGTATTCATTGGAAAAAAGGCAGACGAGAGGAAAGTAATGCAAGTAAAAATATGCAGATCCTGAGTGAGTACCTTCACTATCGTCAGCCGCCTCGTCCTCCTCTTCCGGGTCTCTGGAGGGGGGGAGTGGTTCAACTCTCCAGAAAGGGTCATCAGCCTGAGGTAAAAAGATAAGATTAAGGCTTAGAAGCAGTATCGAGTTGAAATGTGGAAACAAGTTATGAGCGCCGGGTATTACCGCTGGAGCTGGATTTTCCCGGGTAAACGGGGGTAACCCGGTGATGCCCTTTATCACCTCCAGTTTCTCCGCCAAGAAGCCCTTGATGGTCTTTATAGTATCACCGGTCGCAAAGCTCTTGGTGGAGTAGCGGAGTGCGTCTGTGGTGTGCCCCGAATACTCGCACATCAATTTGGTGCGAACGGAATTAGGTTGGATTCGGAAATCGACCCAAGTTTTTATTAAATTGAGCCCTAGGAGGCCTTGGGCTGAGAGAATGGCTATCTTGGCTAGCGAAGGAAGGATTGCCTCCCTGTCTGAGTCTGATGCGAAGGCATTGAAAGACTCGGAGGGCTTGAGGGGGGTCTCTGAGTAACCCGGCAGCTTCTTTTCGCTGTCGGGGGAGGTATCGTGGCAGTAAAAGAAAGATAGCTGCCAATGTTTAACGTGGGAGTGCAGGTTGAGGGTTGGCATCAAAGAATTCTTACGGCGTTGGATGGATACCCCGCCGCAAGTGAGAAGCGCTCCGTCGCCGCTTTCGCGGCACGGCTTGCACTGGAATAACTCAATGAAAAGAGTCAGACTCGGTGGCATGCACAAATACGACTCAGATAGAACAATGAAGTGGGTAATGTTCAACATGGAGTTAGGCCCTATGTCGAACACCCGGAGTCCATAATGATCTAAGACCTCCCTAAAGAAAGGATGACCCGGAGGACGAAATCCTCGGGTCACGTGTTCAACGAAGCAGATTACCTCGTTTTCTTCGGGGGTGGGACGAGTCTCATTACCCGGTACCCTCCAGTGGATGTCTTTTTGAGAAGGGAGGGTTCCTAACTCGGCTAGCTCGTCCAATTTGGCTTTCGTGGTTGTGGAACGCCCCCAATTGGCGGATATGGTTTGGGTGGTCCTCGCTGGAGCCGGTTGTTTTCCTTGTCGCTTGGGAGCCATGGGGCCAGCCTGCAAAACACAAAGAGAAGAGGCGTGTGAAATAAGACCCGGGAATGCTGAAATATCCGAGTATAAAGGTATCAAGAAGGTACGAAGCTGAGAACTGTCCGGGTATTGAGCACACTTGTGGAAATTGTTGGTCACTTACGTAGGGAAAGGTATTTGGGGATGACGGATGGTTGCCCATATTTATACCGCAAATGGAATAGCTGGAAAAGGAGGGTTTTTCCGGGTGTTAATGCAATAAGCGGAAAATCGAGGAGGAACGGATCTAGATGGAAACGTTTGCGGATGGTTTTTAAGTAAAATTGGCAATCAATGTTGGTTGGGGGATCATTTGTGACTATAGGGCAGATGATTGAAGGAGTTGGCAAGCGTCGAATCGATCTAATTTGGTGCAATCGGACAAATGACTTGCGGGTTGACCTAGATCCGATCTTGGATAAATTGAAAGTTGTGAGGCTGAATTAACTGGTTGCGAGAAGCTTACCGGGGAGATTGGAGTCTAATACGATGGCGACGAGCGGCGTGGCTTGAATGAGAGAAATGGAGGAGCAGCGGTGACACTTGACGGTGGCGCAAGGCGACTCAAGGGCGGGCGCGGCCGCTGGCGATCTTGCGTTGGTAGCAGGCACGAGCTCCTCACGGTGGTGCTGCGAGGGTGTTAGGAGCAAGGAAGAAGAGGGGAAGTTGTGGCGTGGTGAGGGGCTTAGGGTTACCCATTAAGTGCTATTTATAAGGCAAGGGTGAGCCTATCCTAACGGCCAGAAGCCGGAAGCCGCGGGGTGATGGTTATCAGCGAAGATTTCGCGAGATATGCGTCAAGTATTGGGCAAGGCATTGGGATAGAAGAAGGAAGGGATTTGCTCCGTAATGACGGGACTGATTATCGAGCATGAGATCTTGGCATTTTTATTGTAGTCTGGACCTGGGAATTTGAATCTAAGTGTTTGGAGGACAAATCCGGGTTATTACATGGCCACCATGGAGTGAGGCCTAGCAGAATATCAAAACATCTTAACTCGGCTTCCATATGCCCATATGTTCGACATCTTTGCGGGGAATAGCAAGCGCTTCAAGGAGGATCCATGAAGCCCAGGCTATTCTGGGGACTACTGACAGGGGGATGCTAACCCGGTATGCCAAGCTCTGAGGAATAACCCGGCCCAAAGGATGGTGTGCAGGATTCGGCTAATAATAAAGAAGCTTGTGAAGGCCCAAACTTGTGGGTTTAACGACCCGGGTTATGGGCTATTATAAAGGAAAGTTATGGTTAGCGCGCCGTGTCCATGTAGGATCCGAAATATGCCTTGCCGAATAAGCTAGGGGGTACGGGTGCTTTATAAACCGACCCCCAGGTATAGTTTTAGGCAGAGATCTAAGAACCCTAGCAATATCGCGCCATATCGAGCATCCAGTGTAAACCCTAATCGAGTTATTATATCAAGATCGGAGACTCGGCGACTTTGATTGCCGGCTGCCAGATCGAGTTGCACCATGTTTTCCTCTGAGCTAAACCCTCTCCCAAATACCTGTGTCGTCTTGCCCCAAGATCAGTTACCCCAGGTAACATCTGCCGTGATTATCCCACGACACCGGGTGAGGTGTTTCCGTGACACAGCTGGTTGTGAGCGGCCGTGCCGTTTCTTCCTTTATAGCGGATTGCTTGGGGGAGTCATCCTTGATAAAAGCCACCATTTTAGCATCTTGTGCTACTTTGGATTTTGCTCTTTCGCCTTCAGTACTCGGCCTTTTTGATGTGGTTCTATCCTCCGGGCCTGCTTGAGACCGGTAATGCTTGAGTTCTTCTTTTCTACAGGCCTGCTCGGCCATTGCTGCGTCTCCTTCGTCGCATTCAGCTGCTATGTCTCGATTTCCATGTATGGTAATGGTCTTCTTGGGACCCAGGATTTTTAGCTGTAGATACACGTAACACGGCCTAGCCATGAATTTGGCGTAAGCCGGCCTTCCAAATAACGCGTGATAAGGGCTGCGCAATTTGACTACCTCAAAGGTAAGCCACTCAACTCGATAGTTATCCTTTGACTCCCCAAAGGCTACCTCCAATGCGATTTTTCCCTCGGGGCACGCTGAATGACCCGGCACTATCCCATGAAAAACTGTTGAGCTTTTTTGTAGCTGAGACTCCTTGAGGCCCATGCGTAGGAAGGTTTCCCAATACAGTATGTTGATGCTGCTTCCACCATCCATCAAAACCTTTTTCAGCTCATACCCATTGACTTGTGGTGCGACTACTAATGCCAAGACTCCCGGGTGCTCCACTCTTTCTGGGTGATCCCTTCTGCTCCATGTTACCTCCTGTTCTGACCATCTCAAGTATCTCGGGACAGCTGACGAAACTGAGTTGACCGCTTGCTTCAGTATCTTTTTGTCCTTGCTAGAGCCTCCTGTGGTATGCACATGATATTGACCCAACTGTTTGGGGTTAGCCTGGAAACCTCCTGCCCCCCCTTGGTTATTACCTTGATTTCCAGCCGCCGGGTTACCAGCTGGGGGTGGGCCGTTGCCCGGGTTTCCCCCTGGACCCGGTCCTCCTCCCCGTCCTGCACTTCGCATAGCTCTGTTCACTTCCTCATTTTTCCACCTTTGTAAGTCGGCGCACTGCTCCAGAGAGTGGTTAGCTGGCCTGCCGTTCCTGCTGTGCTTCGGGCATGCCATCCTGAATATGTCCCAATTGTTACCCGGCCTTGGCGGCCCTTGATAGTTTCCTCCATTGTGATTACCTCCGTTGAAATTTCCTTCTGCTCTGGGCCTCGAAGACCCGGCTTCTGTACTGGCGACAAACTCGGAGCCTCCTTCAAACGGGCGCTTGTTCTGGCTATTCCGTTATTACCCGGTACTGATCCATTGCCGGTTCTTCCGTTATTACTTGTGTTTGCTTTTACCTTCTTGTCATCAACTTCCTCTTCTGTAGTATCTGTCGCAGCGTGTTTGTTGCACGCATCCATCAATTCTCCCATTGTAACTTCCGACGCATTTCGACTAGACTTCATGCGAGTTAGCTTTTGCACTAAAGGTATGTACTTGCATGTTTTTGCCATGGCCTGTAGTGCATCCTTGGGCTGAATATCCGTGGACGAGTGAAGTATCTCCATGACCCGGCGCAACCAACTGCGTGCCGATTCTCCTTTCTTCTGGACGCACCGCTCTAGATCATCAATAGTGAACAATTTCCTGCACGTCCCATGAAAGTGCTTGACAAACGCGGTCTTCAATTCCTCCCAGGACTTGATCGATCCTTCCGGCAAATTGGTGAACCACAACTTTGCTGCTCCTTCTGACATCATCAAGTACATGAACTTTGCTTGGAGATTCTCGGATGCGTTGCGAATCGACATTGCCATCTCATAACTACTTAGCCATGTTTCTGGATCCATAGTTGGCTCATAATTCACTACTTTCCCTGGCTCTTTGAATTTTTCCGGGTAAGGTTCAGCTCTGATATTGTCCGAGAGACACTTGGGTCCCGCTAGAACGGTTGAGGCCGGCCTTGCTCTAGAAACGTGTGATATCGCGGGGGGCACGGCTGGGCGCGATGCTGCGGGAAGTCCATGCGCTGCAGACCCGGCCGCGGCCCTCCGGGCTCTAGAACTGTCCACGACAGCCTGTGCTGCTGATGCTGCCTGAGCGCGGGGAGGAGGCGGCATTTGCTGCTGCTCTTCCCTCCGCCGTGCTGAACTTGTTTGGATATTCCCTGTTGTTGACTTACGTATGGCGTTCCATGCATACCGCTTCTGTGATCCAGATAATTGGCTTGCTGTGCCACCGCAGTGTGCAACAGATCGATGGCTTGCCGAGTCTTTTCTGCATGGGGCGACTCTCCCACGGGATCTGATTTAACGCGAGTGTCGCCGCATACACATTGTCCATGGGGTTATTGTAGTGGCCGGCTGGTGTGCGGAATCGTGATGGTGGCGGTGGTGGTAGATCGTTGCCGGTTGTGACTCTGGTCTGTGGTGGGGGTAACCCGGCCCGTTCATTGGCCGGATGTGTCCCTGCTGTCGCCGGTTGGGGTGCGGTTCCCTGGTTCACCACTGGTATCGGCTGATCCTGAGGTGTGACAAATAAATTAGCCGGATTAATAACCCCGCCCGTTGCTGGTAACCTGGTTTGATGCCTTTGATGCACTCTAGACGTTTCCTCTCGGAGCCGAGTTTCTAGCGCATCCAGCTCACGCTGCCGCCTGGCCATCCCTTGCCTTTCTGCCTCTACCTGCCTTCTTTGCTGTTCCAGCGCACGACGAGCAACATCCAGATCCCTGACACGTTCCGCTGCGTTTTCCGGAGTGATAACCGTTGCAAGAACCGTGGGATCTAGAATCAGATTATTATCGAATAAGGCCGGGTGGCGCGGGTTTGAAGGACCCGCCCCTGGTGTCCGGTTTCCCAGGAATCCGAACGTGTTTGCGTGCAACTCCTCGTCTGCTGCACGGCTGGTTACTGATGCCGATTCCCCATCAACCCGGGCCAAAACCGGGTCTCCGTTAGCCGCGCCCTGCTGCTGGGCCACTGCCTGAGCCGCCCCGACTGATGCCGCGGTTGCGTTTCCTTGGTTGAGATTGGCCGCGGGAGCCGCATAGACTGCAACTCGGCGTACGATATCCGGTGTAAGTTCATGCTGTTCTTCCTCATTGTTCTCCTCCTCATACCGGTCTTCCAGCAGATCCAGGATAGACCCGGTATCACCTTCTCTTTCGACCCGGTCGCGCGGGGTCCATACCGGCTCCTCCGGCTGTTCCCACTCCGCGATGGGTTCTTCTGCCGGATGTGTCGTTCCAATCGATTCTTCGTCATCTGATCGGATAGTAGTGGCTTCTCCTGGCACAGAATCAGATCCAATATTGTCAGGGATCGAATTGGAAGTACATACCATACCAATGAAGACGCTGATCCGGCCGATTGTCACGACGGATCCGGATTCGAGGTGATCCGACTCTGGCCCCCAGCCGGAATCGTCCACCATCTTTTCTCCTTTGTGGTCGACGTAGATTTCGCCGACGACGAGATTCTCCATGCTCTTCCGAGCTTCTCCCGTGATGTAAACACCTTTGGACGCAGGCCCCACGGTGGGCGCCAACTGTCGTGGGATAATCACGGCAGATGTTACCGGGGGTAACTGATCTTGGGGCAAGACGACACAGGCGTTTGGGAGAGGGTTTAGCTCAGAGGAAAACATGGTGCAATTCGATCTGGTAGCCGGCAATCAAAGTCGTCGAGTCTCCAATCTTGATACAATAACTCAACTCTGGGATTACACTGGATGCTCGATATCAAGCGATATTGCTAGGGTTCTTAGATCTCTGCCTAAACTAGACCTGGGGGTCGGTTTATAAAGCACCCGTACCCCCTGGCTTATTCTCCAAGGCGCATCCTGGATCCTACCCGGACACGGCGCACAAACCCTAACTTTCCTCTACCATAACCCACAACCCGGGTTACTGGGCCTACAAGCTGGGGCCTTCACTAGTTTCCTTATCCTTAGCCGGATCCTGTACAGCGTCCTTTGGGCCGGGTTACTCCTTGGAGTTTGGCCTACCGGGTTATCATCCCCCCATCAACCTAGTTCTGGTTCCACTAAGCAATCAAATCTCTGTTCACTCTCCGGGATCTAAAATGTTGACTTCCAAGATAAGTAAGGACAATCAAATCCTAATTGGAGGCCGCATATTCCTTGCTTCACTCATGTTGCTGGGAAATTCTGACATTGATGTCATTCTGGGCATGGATTGGTTGAAGACCCACAAAGCAAAAATTGACTGTGCTCAAAAGTCAATAACTCTCTCTCACCCTTCTGGCCAGATAGTCTATTCTCCATATGGATCAAGTTCTGTTAAGCTGTTCAACCTCGATGCAAAACCCCTTCCTGCAATTGAAAATGTTTCGGTGGTTTGTGAATTCCCTGACGTCTTTCCAGAAGAGTTGCCGGGAATGCCTCCGGACAGAGCAGTTGAGTTCGTGTTCGAGCTTGAACCAGGTACTGCTCCAATCTCTAAGCATCCATACAAGATAGCTCCTCCTGAACTGAAATTGTTGAAGGAGCAAATCGATATGTACATGGAGAAAGGTTACATTCAGCCTAGTTCCTCCGCTTGGGGTTGCCCAACTCTGTTTGTTGCCAAGAAGGATCAAACAAAAAGACTCGTGGTTGACTATCGTCCTCTCAACGAGAAAACCATCAAAAACAAGTATCCAATTCCTCGTATCGATGATCTTTTTGATCAACTTGCTGGAGCCTCAATATTCTCAAAATTGGACTTGAGGATGGGTTACCATCAGATAAAGATCAGAAAGGAAGATATTCCTAAGACAGCTTTCACCACTCCGTACGGTCTATATGAATACACCGTCATGTCCTTTGGTCTCACCAATGCACCGGCAACGTTCTCAAGACTCATGAATTCTGTCTTCCATGAATACCTCGACAAGTTCGTTGTGGTATATCTCGATGACATTCTGGTCTACTCCAAATCCGAGGAAGAGCATGGAGAACACCTTCGTCTCACTCTCATGAAACTTCGCGAGCATCGTCTATATGCCAAATTCTCCAAATGTGAGTTCTGGATTCCAGAAGTTGCTTACCTTGGTCATATCATCTCTGCCAAAGGCATAGCCATTGATCCAGAAAAGGTTAAGGCAATTGTTGATTGGAAACCTCCTAAGACGGTGAAGCAAGTCGGAAGTTTTCTTGGCTTGGCTAGCTATTGCCGTCGTTTCGTCCAAAACTTCTCCAAGATTGCTAAACCTCTCACTGATCTCACAAAGAAGGACAAGAAGTTCGTTTGGTCTCCACAGTGTGATGAGAGTTTCAATCTATTGAAGACTAAACTCACTTCCACCCCAGTTCTGGTTGGCCCAGATACTACCAAACCTTTCCAGATATTCTGCGATGCATCTCTCCAAGGTCTAGGTGCAGTTCTTATGCAAGAACGTCAAGTTGTGGCTTATGCTTCACGTCAGTTGAACCCACATGATAAAAACTATCCCACACATGATCTTGAACTTGCAGCAGTTGTGTTTGCCCTCAAGAAATGGAGACAATACTTGTTGGGTAACAAAACTGAAATCTTTTCCGATCACAAGAGTCTGAAATACATCTTCACTCAGCCAGATCTAAACCTCAGGCAAAGGAGATGGATTGAAAAGATTAAATACTTTGATCTCACCATTTCTTACACTCCAGGCAAGGCTAATGTTATGGCCGATGCTCTCAGTCGCAAGTCCTATTGCAATAATCTCATGATCATGGAAAGCCAACCTCCACTTCATGAAGAATTCCAGAAGCTGAACCTTGGTCTTGTCACTCAAGGTTACCTTGCTAGCTTGACAGCCAGTCCAACTCTCGAGGACAAGATTCGTTCTGAACAACTTCGTGATACTGAAATCAAGAAGATTGTAGAGCACATCAAAGAAGGCAATGATAAATTCAAGTCCTTCTCAATTGATGACAAGGGAACTGTGTTCTTTGAAGGACGTATTGCAGTTCCTCAGATTCAATGTCTCAAAGATGTCATTCTCAAGGAGGCTCATGAAACTCCCCTCTCCATCCACCCTGGAAGTACAAAGATGTACCAGGATCTCAAGACTCTGTATTGGTGGCCTGGCATGAAACGTGAAATTGCTCAATATGTTTCTGAATGCGAGGTTTGTCAACGTGTTAAGGCAGTCCATCAGAAAACAGCAGGTCTACTCCAACCTCTGAAAATTCCTGAGTGGAAGTGGGACATGATTGAAATGGACTTCGTCACTGGTTTTCCAAAGTCCAAGAAGGGCAACGATGCAATCTTCGTTGTTATTGATCGTCTCACTAAAGTAGCTCACTTCTTTGCTGTCAAGGAAACTATCTCAGCTAGCCAGTTAGCAGAGCTCTACACAGCAAAGATCGTTCCTCTTCATGGTGTTCCATTGGAAATAAGCTCAGACCGTGGAAGTATATTCACTTCTCATTTCTGGAAAAGCTTTCAAGATGCATTGGGCACCAAACTGCTGTTCAGCACAGCTTATCACCCTCAGTCTTAGGGGCAAGTCGAAAGAGTCAATCAGATTCTCGAGGATATGCTCAGAGCATGTGGTCTCTCCTTTGGCATGAAATGGGAGGATTGCCTTCCATATGCTGAATTCTCCTACAACAACAGCTACCAGGCAAGCCTAGGCATGGCACCATTTGAGGCATTGTATGGCCGCAGATGCAGGAGTCCAATCAATTGGTCTGGAGCTGGTGAACGTTCACTCTTAGGCCCTGACATTGTTAAGGAAGCCGAGGAGAAAGTTTGTATCATTCGTGACAATCTCAAGATTGCTCAGTCTCGTCAGAAGAGCTACTATGACAGCAAGCACAGGGATATGATCTATGCACCTGGTGACAAGGCATATCTCCGTGTAACTCCCCTCAGAGGCACTCATCGTTTTGGTGTGAAAGGAAAGCTTGCACCAAGATACATTGGTCCTTTCAACATCCTCTCAAGGCGTGCGGAAAATGCCTATCGTCTTCAACTTCCAGAAAAGCTATCCAAGGTGCACGATGTGTTCCACGTGTCACAGCTCAAGAAGTGTTTCAAAGATCCAGATCGTGCAGTCGATCATGATTCCATTGAACTGCAAGATGATCTATCTTATGAGGAGCACCATGTTCGTATTCTCGATGAGGCCGAGCGTAAGACTCGCAACAAGAGCACCAAGTTCTTGAAAGTGCAGTGGTCTCATCATTCCGATAAAGAGGCAACGTGGGAGACCGAAGAGGATCTTCAAAAGAAGTATCCGGACCTTTTCGTTTCTCAGTAAGGAATCTCGGGGCGCGATTCCTTCAAGGGGGGGCATTTTGTAACGTCCCAAGTATGAAAATACCCCTAGAATGTTTGATTTCCTGTTTAATTAAAGTATTGCATCATGTCATCATATTTATTTCATTGTTTGCATTTGTTTACTATTTGTTTTGCATCTGTTTTTATTCTGTTTTCATAATTGAATTTCAAACAAATTCAAATGATGTGTTTCATACTTGTCATGTTACAATCTTGTTTCAAATAAAAGTTCAACTCAAACAAGCTTTTGTTTCCAATTATTCCATAATGAATCAACTAATAAAATGGTGCTTTTATTTCAATTAAGTAATTCCAATTTGCTTTCAAATTCAAAGCATCTTCAAACAGCACCTCATTTGAAAATTATAAAAATACCAAACAAAACCTAATCACATTTGTTCTATTTAATCAATAGGGGTCACCCTAATAAAAACATTGTTTCCAATATTAATCAATTAAATATCAAATTATTCAAATTCAAACCAAAAACATTCAAACAGCACACCAATTTGAAATTATAAAAATAATCAAAACATTTTATACTCTTTGTTTCCAATTAAAGTTATTTGGGTCACCCTATTTAAAATTTTGGTTTCAATAATCATTTTTAATACTCAATTCATCCAAATATGAATTAATTCCAAACAGCACCAAAATTCAAATGTTTTTGAATTCCAAAATTGGTTTATGTTTGTAGTTGACCTAAACAGCACACCCAATTTTTTTTCAAAATTTTTGCAAACTCTAAACCTATCTATTTCTTCCATTTCTATTTGCTACAAAAAAAACAGAAAAGCAGAAATAAGAAAAAGGAAAAAAAATAAAAGCGCGCGGCAGCTAACTAATCCTACGCGGCCCAGCCCACCTAGCCAGCCCGCGTACCCCTTCGTGCTGCCGCCCCCGTCGTCCCGCAGTACGACAGCTCATCCGAGCATGCCACGGCGGCAGGGGACGACGCCGACGGCCAGCAGAGCCCCCTACCCCCTATATATCCCCCTAGGGCACAGCGCGCAGCCCTAGACCTAGACTGCTCCCTCTCTCCCCTCGAGATCCGCCGTCGTTTGCCCTCTGCACCTCCTCCTCCCTCTCTGTCAGCTCGCCGGAGAAGCGCCGTTCTCTGAACTTCAACGATCACCGCCGCCTCTCGCCTCCACCAACTATCCTAACCCCCGAAATCAACTCGCCTCCTCGCCCTCTTCCGATCGCACACCGGAGCCACCCCGGAGATCCAGCAGATCCGCGCCGTCGTCCACGTCGCTGCCGCCTCGCCGTCGAGCTCCTCCACGGCAACCTCCCGGTGAGCGCCACCGTGGCCATCTCCTCCTCCTCCCTGTACTCTGTCAGCTCCGCCTCGCACACGTGCACGCATCCAACACCTCGTCACAGCAGCACACGCGCACCTCGAGCTCGAGCACACGGTGATCGCCGCAGTTGAGCCACCGTGCAGCTGTCAAAGTTCAGACAAGGTTTTGTTTCGTCAGTTTAAGTTCAGATCCACGAGCAACACTTTATCCTGTCTGCGCATCTGTATCTGACAAGAAACGTAAAACACCGCAGCGGTAACAGGCTGCGCACGCGAACGAGGGGCCCTGGGTTCGATCCCTGGCTCTCCCCCGGGATAAAATCCCACTTTTTGCCCGCAGCGCTGACAGGGAGGGCCCCCTGTCAGCCACCCTTGTAGCCACGCAAGCACAGCGAGACCCTGGGCCCCCTGGCAGTGTCTAGTGTAGGTTCCAGTGCGGTAACAAATGGTTTTAACATTTTCTGTTTTCAAAAACAAGCCCTTTCTTTTTACAGTTTGGTCCCTGAAAGTAATTTGACAATAACTTTAGTTTTATAATTCCAAATAACAAAAATAAAATATGTGCACTGGTCTAAATTTAATTCTCTATCTAATGGTAGCATTTGTTTCCTGTTTTGAATTTTCAAAATGCAATTCAAATTTGAATTCAAATAATTCAATTGCAATTTGCAAATATTCATAACTAATTCATTATTAATCCAAATAATGCAAATAAAATATGTTTTCCATGCTATTTCAAATAACCTTTTCAAATATAAATTTTGTTTCATGGTTTGAATAATTTAAATTGCTTAAATAATTTAAACCTTGTTTAAATCATTTAAATTTGATAAAATCATAACTTGCTCAAAATAAATTATTTTTGAACATGCAAAATATGTTTTCAAACTAGAAAAGTATGAAATTTTCAAATATGAATTTGAATTTATGTTTTGAACAAATAAAATTCATACTTGTTTTAAATTCTATTAAAACTTGTTTAATATTGTTTAAGTCATAATAAATTCATCTTAACTCCTTTTTCAATATTTGAAACATGTAATCCAACTAAAATTTGGTATTCTTTTCAAATATGAATTTTGTTATTTGTTTTGAACATTTTAAATTGATGAAAACAACAAATGCTTGTGTGACATGTTTAAGTAACCCAACATTTCCAAACTTAATAAATAATTTCCAAACTTGTTAAGTTCCTTTTCCACTTGCATCTATTGTTGTTATCATCATGCATGCATCATGCTAAGCAAACTTTCACATGGTAGTCAATTATAGATCATTTGTTCCCACTTAATTCATGGACCTTTTCCATATGCAATCTCATTGCATATGGGTCCATTTAAATTGTGTTACCAAGTCACTTAGTTTATTTTGATGCTTCTATTAAATTGACATGCATCATCCCATGATTGTGCACTATGCCATGGTATTGATTGTTTTTATTGCTGTCTTGGTTTTTTGCTTCTTCTCGGATAGACGACGACGTTGAGACAGACGATCTTTACAGCACCCCTTCTGAGGATCTAGCTCAGTACCCGTCTGCTGAGTTTGCAGGCAAGTTATCACTCACATGAACCATTGTGTTCCTTTCAACACTGGTTACCGATACTATCCGTTGTCTATTCCTGCTAAGCCATAGTAGTAGTTGTTTCTGTTACGAACCTATCACATGAATCCCTTAACCCTGATATTGCCTCACCTCCACTCCTACAACCCCTCTGTTTGAGCCAGTGTCTTACTAGCATGCTTAGGTTGTTTTGCTCGAGTCTGTTACCCGTTACTTTCAGTTACTATAATTCTATTATGTTCTGGGGGCTCGATGTTTAATCAATCAATCATGCTAATGTTATTGTTAAATAATAATTTGATGATAAGGCACCGGCAGGAGGCCCTGTGTGGTTTTGAGGGCTGCTAGTGTCGACCCTAATAGGAAAAGGGTCTTGTCTACTGATCCATGATGAGCGCACTACCCGCATGTGGGAAGCGAGTATGGGCGCCCCCCTCAATTTGATTCGATTCGCATCTCGTCCAAATCGCCTCATTTAGTTCGTGTTTTCCATTTGCCGCATGCATGTTTTGCGAGCCCAGCGCAGGGTGGAACTTTTGTAGTCGGCATATAGGGGGACACGGTCTTAGAGTGCTATGAGGGTCCCTTTTCTTCGGGGCTTGATTAGCCATGCACCCAAGGTGCTTTGGGCTTGATGCGAAGAAGAGTTGAGTTGTGTTGAGTGCCCCGCTTGGTGGGAGGCATCCCATCTGGCGGGTTATTCATACGTGTACGGCCAAATTGGTGCAACCCTGCAGGGATAATCTTCTCGAGAAGCCGTGTTTTCCGCGGTTATGGTTAACTTGGTGAAAGTACTGGCTAACAAGTACTCAGGACAACTTAAACCTAATGATTCACAATCTCGCACCCAATGATTAACAACGTGACTAGTAATAGGACTATTGACACCATAACTTGATTCATCTTTAATCCAACTGTGTGAGTTATCCTCGGATTGCTTCTTTGGATAAAGGGCGAGATCAAGGATGGGTTTGTTTGAAGTTATCTTTCAGTTGGTTACAACACTCGATCTTATCTTCTTTCTGTTAGCCGGAAGTGATAGAATCTCTGTAGTTGGTTAGCGCAGCCAGTTGCAGCATCCTTTATATCCCCTCTCTTCCGTTGAACCCAAGGCATCTGTGCTTGGTGTTGACGGGCTACACTTTGGTGAACTGTGAGTCTTGCTTGCCAGTACGTCTATGTACTGACCCCTTTGGGGCTGTGGTTTCCGCAGACTACGCTTACGAGGATCCAGGTGACGGCTACTACGTGGAGTTTGACGAGGCTGCTGACGAGTAGGTAGCGGACCCGGGCAGGATCCGAGACTACGTGGATGGGCTCCGTCTTTATTTCAGTTTCCGGCTTCTTAAGCCTATTTGGATTTGTCTGTACTCATACCCCTTTGAATGCTTCCGCTGAGATGTAATGATGTTATGTTGGTACATGTGTCCTCTGGATGATTGTATTTGCTATCTCTGCTCTAGTGAGAGCTACTTGCAACTTATTTCAATCTTTTGTGTCTTAGAGATATCTTGTGCTATCATTCTGTTACAAACCGTTGACGTACCTTGTGTGTATGGTATGAAGTACGCCAATGGTAGTGTCCTGATTTCTATGGGATGGTTTATGTCGACGCTGAACAGATAGGGGTTGGTTGTCACACATACGTGTGTTGGCCTACTGTAAGAGGACGCGGGTGCCGGTAAGCCCCGTAATCCAATCTACTACTGTTCAACGGAACGGCGAGTATCCTTTAGAAGTCCGGGTGCGACAAATGGTATCAGAGCCTGTCTGCCTGTAGGATCCCTTTTACTGGTCGCAGTTGAGTCTAGAAACTATTTTTGTAGCTATATAGGAAAAATGAAACGTGAGAGTAGGAATTCTGCCATTTTTCTTCTTTCCCCACCCACCCACCCTTTTCTGGTAAGGAAGTGCAACGTTGTTTTTCTGTTCTCATCTAAACTTTCAAGTTAGGATTTCACGTGTTTTGGGTTCTCCGTAGTACCTCAGGATTTTTGGTCTTGTGTTTCCAGATGTTGCTTCGATATCCTGTTCTTCTCAACATCCTTTTCGTCCGTTGAAACCTTGTTGTTGCTTTCCACTTCAGTTCTCTACCGGCGTCTAATCAAAACTTCCCCGATCATCTGCAGATGGATCTCAGGTTCTACCCGCAGGTGGTTCGGATGACTCGTTGTGAGAGCACCGCCGGTTATCGGGAGATGCTGAGAGACATGGTCACTTATCTGGGGTTCCGTTGGGCACCAGAGTACCAGGTCTACGAGCAGCAGCGAGAGTTTGACCAGACCTACTACCAGGCTGTCGTCTACATTCTGTCAGATGATGGCATGAGCGTTGTCCACCGCTACGAGGCAGTAGGTTCCACAGTGGATATGGCCGTGCAGCAGGCAGCTTATGTGAGTCTCACCGTCCTTCGTGCTGACTACTGGGGATTTGACGATTCTATCTATCGCCACATCCCCCGTGGTTACATCACTTCGGATGGAGCTCACTTCACCCTCTACGACAACCTGGATGTCTACGAGCATGATAACACCAGGTTGCACACCACCGCTCAGTTTGTGAGGCACAGTGACGCAGTTGCCACCACACTTTCTCAGGAGTTGGCCTCAGTCAGGGAGCAGCTCTACCTTGCTTTGACTCGTCTGGCGACGTACACCACAGACTTTGTTGGAGATGAGCGCTTTGCACGTTTCGATCAGCCAGTTGGTCGTCGTCTGCCAGATGCTGAAGGTTACGAGCCGATCAGAGGTCCACTCCTCAACCTTGGAGCTGGTTACACTGGGATTCCACGCTTTGGAGCACAGGGAGACGACGCTTTCTACTTCACCACACCGAGAGTCGCTCTCAGAGCAGTCCCGATCTACGTGGATCGTCGTTCTACCTATTTCCGTGGGATTCCTCCTCACCGTATCTCTCGTCGTACTACTCACCGTCGTCCTGCGTGATGAGCATGGGAGTATCGATGTATCCATTCCTAGCTATGTTTAGTTATCCTTTGT
Organism: Alopecurus myosuroides; assembly: GCA_028641055.1. Lineage (NCBI taxonomy): Eukaryota > Viridiplantae > Streptophyta > Magnoliopsida > Poales > Poaceae > Alopecurus > Alopecurus myosuroides. The sequence goes on from CM054059.1 coordinate 21,652,175, forward strand.
CTTTCGAACCATGTATTGGTCTGTTGGATATTCTGATGTATTTGAACATGTGATGATGTACCTATTGGTTATCTATTCATGCGTCGGAATAATCTATCTTTCGGTTACCAAGTCTATCCTTTTCTGTTGTTGTGCTAAAATGCATGTCTATTCAGGATGCCGCCAACAAGGAGCAACCCGCCTGAACCACCTCCGATCACGGAGCTGTTGACTCAGATGACTCAGGTCGTGGCGCAGATGGCCCAGTTCCAGGCTAACCAGCACAACAACCAGAATGCTCCACGGGTCAGCATCAAGGAGTTCCTCAGTATGGGTCCGAGAGCTTTCGTGGCAACACGTGAGCCTCTGGATGCTGATGACTGGATCCGGGAGATGGCCAGGGCTCTGGACATTGCTCACGTTGCTGAGGAAGACAAAGTCAAGTATGCCACCTACCTACTGAAGGGTCAGGCAGCTACTTGGTGGGAGAACTACCAGACCATGAGAGCTGGCTATCCTATCACCTGGGGATGTTTCAAGGATGCCTTCCTGAAACACCACATCCCAGATGGTCTCATGGAAAGGATGCGTGAGGAGTTTTGCTCTCTCAAGCAGGGCAAGCTGGACGTCATTGGCTATCAGAATGAGTTCAATCGTCTCGCTCGATATGCTGGTGATGAGGTGTCCACTAAGGCCAAGAAGATGGCAAGGTTCCGCCGAGGTTTTAACCCGGAACTGAAGTACGCTCTCACCAACATCAAGTGCAAGGACTTCGAGGAGCTCGTGAACACCGCGCTCAATGAGGAAAATGGGCGCAAGGCGTTCGAGGAGTCCCGCAAGCACTCACGTGAGGGTGGTTCCTCCTCCAACATGACCACCCCTCCGCAGAAGCGCCGCATCTGGGTGCCAAATGTTGCTGTCACTCGGGCTCCATATGCCCAAGCTTCTCCAGGCTTTGGTCCCCGCCCACCCAACCCAGCTCAGATGCAGAGTCAGAGGGTTCCAATGGGGCAGCCAAGGCCAGGTCCTCCTCGTGTCGTCACTTGCTACAAATGCAAGGAGACTGGACACTACGCTGATAAGTGCACTCAGAGGCAGCTACCTCCACCTCCTCGCCCCAACACCAACCAGGCAATGGTTCGTGCTCCCCCGGCTAAAGCCTTCAACTCCAACAACAGGCCTGTCGGGAGGACCGCGAGGGTGAATCATATCAAGGCCGACAAAGCTGAGGAAGCTGCTGACGTCGTTCTCGGTATACTACCCGTAAACTCTTTTCCAGCTAAAGTGTTATTTGATACCGGAGCATCACATTCTTTTGTGTCAAAGATCTTTGCAACAGCTTACAACCTAGTTCTGGTTCCACTAAGCAATCAAATCTCTGTTCACTCTCCGGGATCTAAAATGTTGACTTCCAAGATAAGTAAGGACAATCAAATCCTAATTGGAGGCCGCATATTCCTTGCTTCACTCATGTTGCTGGGAAATTCTAACATTGATGTCATTCTGGGCATGGATTGGTTGAAGACCCACAAAGCAAAAATTGACTGTGCTCAAAAGTCAATAACTCTCTCTCACCCTTCTGGCCAGATAGTCTATTCTCCATATGGATCAAGTTCTGTTAAGCTGTTCAACCTCGATGCAAAACCCCTTCCTGCAATTGAAAATGTTCCGGTGGTTTGTGAATTCCCTGACGTCTTTCCAGAAGAGTTGCCGGGAATGCCTCCGGACAGAGCAGTTGAGTTCGTGTTCGAGCTTGAACCAGGTACTGCTCCAATCTCTAAGCATCCATACAAGATAGCTCCTCCTGAACTGAAATTGTTGAAGGAGCAAATCGATATGTACATGGAGAAAGGTTACATTCAGCCTAGTTCCTCCGCTTGGGGTTGCCCAACTCTGTTTGTTGCCAAGAAGGATCAAACAAAAAGACTCGTGGTTGACTATCGTCCTCTCAACGAGAAAACCATCAAAAACAAGTATCCAATTCCTCGTATCGATGATATTTTTGATCAACTTGCTGGAGCCTCAATATTCTCAAAATTGGACTTGAGGATGGGTTACCATCAGATAAAGATCAGAAAGGAAGATATTCCTAAGACAGCTTTCACCACTCCGTACGGTCTATATGAATACACCGTCATGTCCTTTGGTCTCACCAATGCACCGGCAACGTTCTCAAGACTCATGAATTCTGTCTTCCATGAATACCTCGACAAGTTCGTTGTGGTATATCTCGATGACATTCTGGTCTACTCCAAATCCGAGGAAGAGCATGGAGAACACCTTCGTCTCACTCTCATGAAACTTCGCGAGCATCGTCTATATGCCAAATTCTCCAAATGTGAGTTCTGGATTCCAGAAGTTGCTTACCTTGGTCATATCATCTCTGCCAAAGGCATAGCCATTGATCCAGAAAAGGTTAAGGCAATTGTTGATTGGAAACCTCCTAAGACGGTGAAGCAAGTCAGAAGTTTTCTTGGCTTGGCTAGCTATTGTCGTCGTTTCGTCCAAAACTTCTCCAAGATTGCTAAACCTCTCACTGATCTCACAAAGAAGGACAAGAAGTTCGTTTGGTCTCCACAGTGTGATGAGAGTTTCAATCTATTGAAGACTAAACTCACTTCCACCCCAGTTCTGGTTGGCCCAGATACTACCAAACCTTTCCAGATATTCTGCGATGCATCTCTCCAAGGTCTAGGTGCAGTTCTTATGCAAGAACGTCAAGTTGTGGCTTATGCTTCACGTCAGTTGAACCCACATGATAAAAACTATCCCACACATGATCTTGAACTTGCAGCAGTTGTGTTTGCCCTCAAGAAATGGAGACAATACTTGTTGGGTAACAAAACTGAAATCTTTTCCGATCACAAGAGTCTGAAATACATCTTCACTCAGCCAGATCTAAACCTCAGGCAAAGGAGATGGATTGAAAAGATTAAAGACTTTGATCTCACCATTTCTTACACTCCAGGCAAGGCTAATGTTATGGCTGATGCTCTCAGTCGCAAGTCCTATTGCAATAATCTCATGATCATGGAAAGCCAACCTCCACTTCATGAAGAATTCCAGAAGCTGAACCTTGGTCTTGTCACTCAAGGTTACCTTGCTAGCTTGACAGCCAGTCCAACTCTCGAGGACAAGATTCGTTTTGAACAACTTCGTGATACTGAAATCAAGAAGATTGTAGAGCACATCAAAGAAGGCAATGATAAATTCAAGTCCTTCTCAATTGATGACAAGGGAACTGTGTTCTTCGAAGGACGTATTGCAGTTCCTCAGATTCAATGTCTCAAAGATGTCATTCTCAAGGAGGCTCATGAAACTCCCCTCTCCATCCACCCTGGAAGTACAAAGATGTACCAGGATCTCAAGACTCTGTATTGGTGGCCTGGCATGAAACGTGAAATTGCTCAATATGTTTCTGAATGCGACGTTTGTCAACGTGTTAAGGCAGTCCATCAGAAAACAGCAGGTCTACTCCAACCTCCGAAAATTCCTGAGTGGAAGTGGGACATGATTGAAATGGACTTCGTCACTGGATTTCCAAAGTCCAAGAAGGGCAACGATGCAATCTTCGTTGTTATTGATCGTCTCACTAAAGTAGCTCACTTCTTTGCTGTCAAGGAAACTATCTCAGCTAGCCAGTTAGCAGAGCTCTACACAGCAAAGATCGTCCCTCTTCATGGTGTTCCATTGGAAATAAGCTCAGACCGTGGAAGTATATTCACTTTTCATTTCTGGAAAAGCTTTCAAGATGCATTGGGCACCAAACTGTTGTTCAGCATAGCTTATCACCCTCAGTCTCAGGGGCAAGTCGAAAGAGTCAATCAGATTCTCGAGGATATGCTCAGAGCATGTGGTCTCTCCTTTGGCATGAAATGGGAGGATTGCCTTCCATATGCTGAATTCTCCTACAACAACAGCTACCAGGCAAGCCTAGGCATGGCACCATTTGAGGCATTGTATGGCCGCAGATGCAGGAGTCCAATCAATTGGTCTGGAGCTGGTGAACGTTCACTCTTAGGCCCTGACATTGTTAAGGAAGCCGAGGAGAAAGTTCGTATCATTCGTGACAATCTCAAGATTGCTCAGTCTCGTCAGAAGAGCTACTATGACAGCAAGCACAGGGATATGATCTATGCACCTGGTGACAAGGCATATCTCCGTGTAACTCCCCTCAGAGGCACTCATCGTTTTGGTGTGAAAGGAAAGCTTGCACCAAGATACATTGGTCCTTTCAACATCCTCTCAAGGCGTGCGGAAAATGCCTATCGTCTTGAACTTCCAGAAAAGCTATCCAAGGTGCACGATGTGTTCCACGTGTCACAGCTCAAGAAGTGTTTCAAAGATCCAGATCGTGCAGTCGATCATGATTCCATTGAACTGCAAGATGATCTATCTTATGAGGAGCACCCTGTTCGTATTCTCGATGAGGCCGAGCGTAAGACTCGCAACAAGAGCACCAAGTTCTTGAAAGTGCAGTGGTCTCATCATTCCGATAAAGAGGCAACGTGGGAGACCAAAGAGGATCTTCGAAAGAAGTATCCGGACCTTTTCGTTTCTCAGTAAGGAATCTCGGGGCACGATTCCTTCAAGGGGGGGCATTTTGTAACATCCCAAGTATGAAAATACCCCTAGAATGTTTGATTTCCTGTTTAATTAAAGTATTGCATCATGTCATGATATTTATTTCATTGTTTGCATTTGTTTACTATTTGTTTTGCATCTGTTTTTATTCTGTTTTCATAATTGAATTTCAAACAAATTCAAATGATGTGTTTCATACTTGTCATGTTACAATCTTGTTTCAAATAAAAGTTCAACTCAAACAAACTTTTGTTTCCAATAATTCCATAATGAATCAACTAATAAAATGGTGCTTTTATTTCAATTAAGTAATTCCAATTTGCTTTCAAATTCAAAGCATCTTCAAACAGCACCTCATTTGAAAATTATAAAAATACCAAACAAATCCTAATCACATTTGTTCTATTTAATCAATAGGGGTCACCCTAATAAAAACATTGTTTCCAATATTAATCAATTAAATATCAAATTATTCAAATTCAAACCAAAAACATTCAAACAGCACACCAATTTGAAATTATAAAAATAATCAAAACATTTTATACTCTTTGTTTCCAATTAAAGTTATTTGGGTCACCCTATTTAAAATTTTGGTTTCAATAATCATTTTTAATACTCAATTCATCCAAATATGAATTAATTCCAAACAGCACCAAAATTCAAATGTTTTTGAATTCCAAAATTGGTTTATGTTTGTAGTTGACCTAAACAGCACACCCAATTTTTTTTCAAAATTTTTGCAAACTCTAAACCTATCTATTTCTTCCATTTCTATTTGCTACAAAAAAAAACAGAAAAGCAGAAATAAGAAAAAGGAAAAAAAATAAAAGCGCGCGGCAGCTAACTAATCCTACGCGGCCCAGCCCACCTAGCCAGCCCGCGTACCCCTTCGTGCTGCCGCCCCCGTCGTCCCGCAGTACGGCAGCTCATCCGAGCATGCCACGGCGGCAGGGGACGACGCCGACGGCCAGCAGAGCCCCCTACCCCCTATATATCCCCCTAGGGCACAGCGCGCAGCCCTAGACCTAGACTGCTCCCTCTCTCCCCTCGAGATCCGCCGTTGTTTGCCCTCTGCACCTCCTCCTCCCTCTCTGTCAGCTCGCCGGAGAAGCGCCGTTCTCTGAACTTCAACGATCACCGCCGCCTCTCACCTCCACCAACTATCCTAACCCCCGAAATCAACTCGCCTCCTCGCCCTCTTCCGATCGCACACCAGAGCCACCCCGGAGATCTAGCAGATCCGCGCCGTCGTCCACGTCACTGCCGCCTCGCCGTCGAGCTCCTCCACGGCAACCTCCCGGTGAGCGCCACCGTGGCCATCTCCTCCTCCTCCATGTACTCTGTCAGCTCCGCCTCGCACACGTGCACGCATCCAACACCTCGTCACAGCAGCACACGCGCACCTCGAGCTCGAGCACACGGTGATCGCCGCAGTTGAGCCACCGTGCAGCTGTCAAAGTTCAGACAAGGTTTTGTTTCGTCAGTTTAAGTTCAGATCCACGAGCAACACTTTATCCTGTCTGCGCATCTGTATCTGACAAGAAACGTAAAACACCGCAGCGGTAACAGGCTGCGCACGCGAGCGAAGGGCCCTGGGTTCGATCCCTGGCTCTCCCTCGGGATAAAATCCCACTTTTTGCCTGCAGCGCTGACAGGGAGGGCCCCCTGTCAGCCACCCTTGTAGCCACGCAAGCACAGCGAGACCCTGGGCCCCCCTGGCAGTGTCTAGTGTAGGTTCCAGTGCGGTAACAAATGGTTTTAACATTTTCTGTTTTCAAAAACAAGCCCTTTCTTTTTACAGTTTGGTCCCTGAAAGTAATTTGACAATAACTTTAGTTTTATAATTCCAAATAACAAAAATAAAATATGTGCACTGGTCTAAATTTAATTCTCTATCTAATGGTAGCATTTGTTTCCTGTTTTGAATTTTCAAAATGCAATTCAAATTTGAATTCAAATAATTCAATTGCAATTTGCAAATATTCATAACTAATTCATTATTAATCCAAATAATGCAAATAAAATATGTTTTCCATGCTATTTCAAATAACCTTTTCAAATATAAATTTTGTTTCATGGTTTGAATAATTTAAATTGCTTAAATAATTTAAACCTTGTTTAAATCATTTAAATTTAATAAAATCATAACTTGCTCAAAATAAATTATTTTTGAACATGCAAAATATGTTTTCAAACTAGAAAAGTATGAACTTTTCAAATATGAATTTGAATTTATGTTTTGAACAAATAAAATTCAAATAAAATTCATACTTGTTTTAAATTCAATTAAAACTTGTTTAATATTGTTTAAGTCATAATAAATTCATCTTAACTCCTTTTTCAATATTTGAAACATGTAATCCAACTAAAATTTTGTATTATTTTCAAATATGAATTTTGTTATTTGTTTTGAACATTTTAAATTGATGAAAACAACAAATGCTTGTGTGACATGTTTAAGTAACCCAACATTTCCAAACTTAATAAATAATTTCCAAACTTGTTAAGTTCCTTTTCCACTTGCATCTATTGTTGTTATTTTGTTGTTATCATCATGCTAAGCAAACTTTCACATGGTAGTCAATTATAGATCATTTGTTCCCACTTAATTCATGGACCTTTTCCATATGCAATCTCATTGCATATGGGTCCATTTAAATTGTGTTACCAAGTGACTTAGTTTATTTTGATGCATCTATTAAATTGACATGCATCATCCCATGATTGTGCACTATGCCATGGTATTGATTGTTTTTATTGCTGTCTTGGTTTTTTGCTTCTTCTCGGATAGACGACGACGTTGAGACAGACGATCTTTACAGCACCCCTTCTGAGGATCTAGCTCAGTACCCGTCTGCTGAGTTTGCAGGCAAGTTATCACTCACATGAACCATTGTGTTCCTTTCAACACTGGTTACCGATACTTTCCGTTGTCTATTCCTGCTAAGCCATAGTAGTAGTTGTTTCTGTTACGAACCTATCACAAGAATCCCTTAACCCTGATATTGCCTCACCTCCACTCCTACAACCCCTCTGTTTGAGCCAGTGTCTTACTAGCATGCTTAGGTTGTTTTGCTCGAGTCTGTTACCCGTTACTTTCAGTTACTATAATTCTATTATGTTCTGGGGGCTCGATGTTTAATCAATCAATCATGCTAATGTTATTGTTAAATAATAATTTGATGATAAGGCACCGGCAGGAGGCCCTGTGTGGTTTTGAGGGCTGCTAGTGTCGACCCTAATAGGAAAAGGGTCTTGTCTACTGATCCATGATGAGCGCACTACCCGCATGTGGGAAGCGAGTATGGGCGCCCCCCTCAATTTGATTCGATTCGCATCTCGTCCAAATCGCCTCATTTAGTTCGTGTTTTCCATTTGCCGCATGCATGTTTTGCGAGCCCAGCGCAGGGTGGAACTTTTGTAGTCGGCATATAGGGGGACACGGTCTTAGAGTGCTATGAGGGTCCCTTTTCTTCGGGGCTTGATTAGCCGTGCGCCCAAGGTGCTTTGGGCTTGATGCGAAGAAGAGTTGAGTTGTGTTGAGTGCCCCGCTTGGTGGGAGGCATCCCATCTGGCGGGTTATTCATACGTGTACGGCCAAATTGGTGCAACCCTGCAGGGATAATCTTCTCGAGAAGCCGTGTTTTCCGCGGTTATGGTTAACTTGGTGAAAGTACTGGCTAACAAGTACTCAGGACAACTTAAACCTAATGATTCACAATCTCGCACCCAATGATTAACAACGTGACTAGTAATAGGACTATTGACACCATAACTTGATTCATCTTTAATCCAACTGTGTGAGTTATCCTCGGATTGCTTCTTTGGATAAGGGGCGAGATCCAGGATGGGTTTGTTTGAAGTTATCTTTCAGTTGGTTACAACACTCGGTCTTATCTTCTTTCTGTTAGCCGGAAGTGATAGAATCTCTGTAGTTGGTTAGCACAGCCAGTTGCAGCATCCTTTATATCCCCTCTCTTCCGTTGAACCCAAGGCATCTGTGCTTGGTGTTGACGGGCTACACTTTGGTGAACTGTGAGTCTTGCTTGCCAGTACGTCTATGTACTGACCCCCTTTGGGGCTGTGGTTTCCGCAGACTACGCTTACGAGGATCCAGGTGACGGCTACTACGTGGAGTTTGACGAGGCTGCTGACGAGTAGGTAGCGGACCCGGGCAGGATCCGAGACTACGTGGATGGGCTCTGTCTTTCTTTCAGTTTCCGGCTTCTTAAGCCTATTTGGATTTGTCTGTACTCATACCCCTTTGAATGCTTCCGCTGAGATGTAATGATGTTATGTTGGGACATGTCTCCTCTGGATGATTGTATTTGCTATCTCTGCTCTAGTGAGAGCTACTTGCAACTTATTTCAATCTTTTGTGTCTTAGAGATATGTTGTGCTATCATTCTGTTACAAACCGTTGACGTACCATGTGTGTATGGTATGAAGTACGCCAATGGTAGTGTCCTTATTTCTATGGGATGGTTTACGTCGACGCTGAACAGATAGGGGTTGGTTGTCACACATAAGTGTGTTGGCCTACTCGTAAGAGGACGCGGGTGCCGGTAAGCCCCGTAATCCAATCTACTACTGTTCAACGGAACGGCGACTATCCTTTAGAAGTCCGGGTGCGACAACGGACAAGAAACATCACATTTACCTATGCACCAATCATTACAGACAACAACTTCCTCTCATATAACTAAACTTGAAACAAGTAAAAGGAGTCACAAACAAAGATGCAAAAGAGAGAATCAAAATTGGTAATGGAAAACTTCGTTCTTGGTCAGAGAACATTTAATGAAATTATACTTATCTTAGGTGAAGTCTTTATAACAAGGTTTACATTGTAGAGCTTAACATGTTTAATTATAACAACTCTTTTACAGTGATTCATAGCTTTCGAAATAATATTCATTCAGATAATAAAGCATGTGCTAAACAAAGAAGGGTAGAAAACATGATTGAATAAATCAACATATAGATGATGTGATCACAACAACTCAAATGCTTGCTGGAGACGGAAGGAAATGGGTTTACTGACTCAACATATAAGTAAAAGATAGGCCCTTCGCAGAGGGAAGCATTTACCACTAATGTGCTAGAGCTTTTATTTTAATAAACAGAGGTATAAAATGCATGACACTCCTCCCATCCATCTTACACAAACCATGGCTAACCGAATCCTCGGGTGCCTACCAACAGTCACAAACCCTGGAGGAGCGTCTAAATTTTGAGAGGTGTATATTTATGTCAACGAATGGAAAACAGAAAATACAGTACGTCACAAGCCAACTAGACTCACAAGAGTGGCTCCCATAGAAGGACGCAACTGGTATAGAAGTTCATCCCTCTTTCTCTTTTGTTTACACAATTATGCTTTGACTGATAAATCAGGGGCAAAAAGAGTGAAGAGAATTTGTAATATTATTTTGGGGTTGGGCACCCCGCTGCCAGCTCTTCTAGCATTTGGATAAGCGGATGAAGCCACTAGTCCAGGTGTGTGACTCCAATCAACAAGTGAGATAAAGATTCTCTATTTGCGTCCTCATGAGCTCAAACAGGAACACAGAACATGATTAATTTGAAAGTTTTAAAGGTAGCACATGAGAAATTTACTTGGAGTGGTGGTGAAGTGCCACATGTAGGAAGGTATGGTGGATACAAATGGCAAGGTTTTGGGGTTTTAGGTTTGGATGCACGAGAAGCATTCCCTCTCAGTACAGGGTTCTAAGATGGCAAGGCTGGGAAGCAAGCATAAGAGTTGAAGGAAAACAAACAAATATACATATGATGAAACCAATCATGCAATCTTCATTGAAAGCACAAGCGATCTTAACTTGTGAACACTAAGTTTATGAGCTAATAGGCAAATTCCTCTTTCTTAAACTAGCAACTCAAATTATGATTTCTGCTGACCCAAGCTAAGTTTGCCAAAACCAACTAGATTAACTTGATTATCTCTAGAGTGATACCAAATACTAATAGCAATCTCAACCACATGACAGAAGTTGAAAACTGAAATAATTGCATAGAAAGTAAATGATGAAACTTCTCATTAATATTTTAAACTGGCAACTCACACCAACGGATACAACGATAACCAACTAGGGAGATACACTTCCATACTGCAAATCATCCTATATGATAACTTCTCTAATCATGATATGACTCTACTGAAAAGGTAAAAAAGATGAAAGATAGTGATGTGATACCGCGGCACTCCCCCCAAGCTTGGAACAAGCTCAGGGGATGCCAAAACCAATGACGAATCAATTCTTCGGTGGTGGTGGTGAATCCTTCTCTATGAGCTTATCAATTGATTTCCTCTATGAGCTTACCATAATGCTTGCGACAATGGCGCATGGACGCACTCGTGGGTTTTCCTCTACATCTCCTTAGGCTCCACTCTCGATCTCCTCCTCCGGCTTCAGGTCTTGGACATCATCTTCCTTTGGTCCCTTCCCCTTGTTGTCATTAGCGGAGACCATGATGCTTCTAAAACCAAAAATAGATCCTGGCAGAAACAGCTCGAAACAGAAACACGACGAGAAAACGATATACGGACCTCGGGGGGTACGGGGGATTATATAGCAAAAAGTTTTATAACGAAAGGAAACTCCAGGTCGAAAATGATTCGGAGAGGGGCTTCGGGGTTCCCACACCATGGGCTGGCGTGGCCAGAGGTGGGCCCGCGCCACCCTATGGTGTGGAGCCTCCGGGCTCCATCCCCCTCTCGTTTCCGGCTCATAATTTTTCATATTTTATAAAAACAGTAAAAATATAAGTTGAAAGATGTTTCACGGACATTTTCTTACCAAAACTGATACCTATTCGAAAACTGACTCTGCAGTTTCTGAAATATGCTTCTTAATGAATTCCTCCGGGATCATGGCTCGAATACAATCAACATTTTCATTATAAGGATCTCCAGAAATATAATGCTTGAGTCTTTGGCCATTCACCACTTGTGAGGAGTTGTCTTCAAGGGAAACAATTTTAATTACCCCCGAACGATATAGCTCTTCGATAACAAAAGGTCCTTCCCATCTCGAGAGTAATTTTCCTGCAAAAAATCTGAGACAAGACCTATACAATAGCACTTTCTCACCAACATGAAATTCTCTTTTAATAATTCTCTTATCATGCCACCTTTTAACTTTCTCTTTAAAGAGCTTAGCATTTTCATATGCTTCACTCCTCCATTCATCTGAAGAACTTAAGTCAAGCAACCTTTTCTCACCGGCAAGTTTAAAATCTCTATTTAGGTCTTTCACTGTCCAATAAGCTTTGTGTTCTAATTCTAGGGGCAAGTGACAAGATTTTCCATAAACCATTTTATAAGGAGACATGCCCATGGGATTTTTATAAGCAGTTCTATAAGCCCACAGAGCATCATTTAATTTCTTAGCCCAATTTTTTCAAGATTTGTTAACAGTCTTTTGCAACATAGATTTGATCTCTCTATTTGACAATTCTAATTGCCCACTAGTTTGAGGATGATAGGGTGAGGCAATTCTATGATTAACATTATATTTAGCAAGGGTCCTTCTAAAACCACAATGAATTAAATGAGAACCCCCATCAGTCATAAGATATCTAAGCACACCAAACCTAGGGAAAATGATGTCTTTAAGCATTTTTTTTTGAGGTTTCACCATCAGCACTTTTAGTAGGTATAGCTTCTACCCATTTAGTAACATAATCAACAGCAACAAGAATATGAGTGTATCCTTTTGAAGTAGGGAAATGACCCATAGAGTCAAAACCCCAACAATCAAACGGTTCAATAACAAGAGAATAATTCATAGGCATTTCATTACGTCTAGAAATATTTCCAACCCTTTGACATTGATCACAAGATAAAACAAATTTTCTAGCATCTTTAAAGAGAGTAGGCCAATAAAAACCTGATTGTAGAACTTTATGTGTGGTTCTATCTCCAGCGTGATGTCCTCCATAAGCACTACTATGACATTTTCTCAATATCTCGTGTTGTTCATTTTCAGGAACACATCTTCTCATAATACCATCAACACCTTCCTTATATAAGTGTGGGTCATCCCAAAAATAATGCCTCAAATCATAGAAGAATTGTCTTCTTTGCTGAGCTATAAAGGTAGGAGGCAAATACTTCGAAACAATAAAGTTAGCATATCGGCATACCATAGACTCTCTTGAGAGCTCACTTTTATTGCAGCTAACTACTCATTAGGAAAACTATCATTAGCAGGAATAGGGTCATCAGAGATGTTTTCTAATCTAGACAAATTATCAGCAACAGGATTTTCAACACCCTTCCTATCCACAATATGTAAATCAAACTCTTGTAAGAGAAGCACCCATCTAATAAGCCTAGGCTTAGAATCTTTCTTTTCCATAAGGTACTTAATAGCAGCATGATCAGTACGAATAGTAACTTTAGAATCAACAATATACTGCCTAAATTTTTCACAAGCAAAAACCACAGCTAGGAACTCTTTCTCAGTGGTAGCATAATTCTTTTGAGCAGCATCAAGAGTTTTACTAGCATAATGAATAACATTTAACTTCTTATCTACCCGTTGTCCAAGAACAGCACCTACAGCATAATCACTAGCATCACACATAGTTTCAAATGGTAAATTCCAATCAGGTGGTTGAACAATAGGGGCAGATATTAAAGCCTTCTTTAAATTTTCAAAAGCTTCTTTACAATCTTCATAAAAAAATGGTACATCTTTTTGAAGAAGATTAGTAAGAGGTTTTATATTTTAGAGAAATCTTTAATAAACCTTCTATGAAACCAGTGACCAAGAATACTTCGAATACCTTTAACATCCCTGGGACAGGGCATTTTCTCAATAGCTTCAACTTTAGCTCTATCAACTTCAATACCTCTTTCAGAAATTTTATGTCCAAGAACAATTCCTTCATTAACCATAAAGTGGCATTTCTCCCAATTAAGAACAAGATTAGTCTCCTCACATCTCTGCAAAACTTTATCAAGATTCTGCAAACAATTATCAAAAGAAGTTCCATATACGGAGAAATCATCCATGAAGACTTCCACAATTTCTTCACAAAAGCCGTGAAAGATAGCAGACATGCATCTTTGAAAAGTAGCAGGAGCATTACATAAACCAAAAGGCATACGTCTATAAGCATAGGTTCCAAAAGGACAAGTGAAAGTTTTTTTTCTCTTGATCAGGCTTTCTAACAACAATTTGAGAGAACCCAGAATAACCATCAAGAAAGCAGAAATGAGTTTTCTTAGACAACCTTTGACGAAGGCATGGATCCTGGACCCTACGGGTAAGGACACCCCATCTCAGGCCCAAGGTTAAGGCCCAAGAAGAGGAGCCCTTGGAGTGTTCTAGAAGGCCCACGTGAAGCCCACCCGCACTAACTTGCGGGTTAAGTTTGGAAACTTGTAACCGACCTAGGGTTAGAATTCGAATCCTCTTCGGGTAAGGTTTGAGACCTGGCCGCCTATATAAGGCCAGGAGAGCCACCGGTAGAGGACCAAGCAACACCGCAACACCAAAACCTTGAGTTTGAGATCATACTCTCGACTCGAGCCATCACCATTGTAACCGATCTTTTTGACTAATACAGATCGACAGAGGCAGGAGTAAGGGTTTTACCTCTACGAGGGCCCTGAACCTGGGTAAATCTCGCCCCCTGTCTAGCCGACGATTCCACCAGCGCTCATGAGTTCTCCTAGTCGAAACCCGATAGGGTCACCTAAGGGATTTGTAGAGTCAAAGATTCGACAATTGGCGCCGACCGTGGGGACGACGGGCGCTGGATCACCGGCATCTTCGGCTTCATCGACAACCCACTCCCGTTGGAAACCATCGACTACGGCTCCGAACAATCCTATACGGATCGGATCTGTCGTGGTCACACCTCACTCGTCGGAATCACGCCCGGTATTCGAGGATCTGGAGAAGAGCCTCACCTTGACGTTCGGGAGCCTGAAATTCATGACCAACAGGGACGGGATACTCCACTTCTCGGATGAATCAGAAACTGAATCTGGAGCTGTCGACTCGCGCCGTCATCTGGAGAAAAGCGGCGAGTCCATCCGCTTCAACGCCAACGACTATCATACCCTCTCGACAGAGGAACCATCAAGAATTCAAAGGAACTTTCGATCTACGCCTAGGACGCACGAGCCTTGACTGGCTCAAGTCTGCATGGCAGAGTCGGAACAAGCCTCGAAAACGGAACATAGCGCGGCAGAGCGCAACATAATCGGCGTCTCACGGGAATCTTGGAACCGAGCGAAGGAGGCTATGCGAACGAGCAAGCCACCCGCAGCCGGGGCTTCACACGAAGACATGGTTGCCTACCACTATCACCTAGTGAGAGCAGCCACGACCATCAAAGACGCTCGGTTAGATCTGGCCCGCCGAAGAAGAGCGGCGGATGAGTCGAGCCAAAGGCGAGCCGGGCTGTCCATAACACCCTCGGTCGGAACCCGACCCGCGAGGAAGGGGCACGCATCTACATCCAGGAACAATGAGTCCCTAGCCGGAACCAGCAGATCGATCACTCCTTCTCTCATGCGAGTCGATGACGACGGCAATGTCTACCCGCAAACTCCCGCTGCCGCGGTTCTAGCCGCAGCAACTTACATGCAGATGAATCAACCGACGGAAAGTGACCCTCGGGCGGAACATTATAAACAAGTACGCAGGGGATTAGGGCTGGCAGCCGCAAGGCTCGCCGCCTATGATCGAAAGAAAGCCGCAGAGCAGCTGGAGAAGGAACAGGAGAAGGAGAAAGAGAAGGATAGGGAGGCAACCCGCAAACATAGGAGCACCTCGCCAAGAAGGGATAGATCGCCACGTCGTGGCCGAGGAAAAGAAGCACGGCGTCGTGATGACAGTCGAAGCAGCAGCGAAGGCAGTCCGAGAGACAAAAGCTCGCGGTAACACAGCAGCCGCTCGCGAAAGCGAAGCAAGGAGCCAAGGAAGGACGCCGACCGCGATCGGCCAGGACATGACGCGCGATCGGACATCGCACAAAATAAAGTAGATAAAGCGAGGGCTTCGCGATATCGCGGGCGCTCTTCATCTAGCTCGTCGGATGACGAAACCTGCGGTGCGCTCTGCTTTTCCCGCAGCATCCGCGAAGCACCTCTACCCAGGAGATTCAAGCTCAGCACGGAGGTGACAAAGTACGACGGCTCACTCGAGGCTTCTCAATGGCTAAGCGATTACCTCACGGCAGTAAAATGCCAACGTGGGAACAAGAACACAGCTATGCAATACCTCAATTTGCATCTCGTTGGCGCGGCCCACAGCTGGCTGGAAAGAAGACCAAGATCTTGTTATGCATCATGGGATGACTTGCACCGCGACTTTTGCAAAAATTTCCAGTCGACCTACAAGAGGCCGGCCACCATTGAAGAACTGCGAGCATGCATGCAGAAAAGCGGTGAGTCTACCCGCGAATATATCCAACGGTGGACCACACTCAGGAACACTGCGGGAACCATCTCGGAAGAAGTGGCGATTGAGGCCTTTGCGAAAGGCGCCCAAAGAACTGCTTTCAGAGAAGAACTAGGCAGGGCTGCACCCAAAACTATTGTTGAACTAATGATCATAGCCGAAAAGTGGGCTAACGGAGAAGACGCAGTGCGCAACGAAAGGGCATCATCACCTGCGCACGATGAAGACCGTCATGGCCGGAGGAAAAGAAGGAAATATTACGATCACGAGGACCGAGAGGAGTTGGTAGCGGCGGAATTCACGCGAAGCCGCGACTCCGGTCGCCGTGGGAATCGCGAGTGGAGACCAAAGGCTGAAGAAAAATCACCCGAGGAAGACCTCGATGGATACTGCTCGCTACATATATTTACAGATAAGCGCACGGGCAAAACTAAGGCAACGCACCTTCTTAAGGATTGCTGAAAGTTTATTGATATCTCAGAAGCACTCGCCAGAAAAAGATCTACAGCCACTCAAAATTACCCACCGCTTCCAGGAGGAGGCCACCAAGGATTCCAGCCGCCACAACCCCTACCTCCACCAGAAAATCCAAACATGGCATTAGCTGCCCTACCCGCACCACCTGCACAGAACTCCGGGGCCAATGCGTACCCAAATCTAGCAGGACAACTCGCGATGATCCAGAAGGTATGTCCATCCCGCAGAGCTCAAAAGACTAACACGAGGAAATTGTGCATGGCTGTGCAGACACCGCCAACAAAAACAGAGTACTTGAAGTTGGCAGACCAACCGATAACATTCTCGATGAAGGACCACCCGCCACGAGTCTATCGACCAGGACACGCCGCCCTTGTCATCCAAGCACAAATTGGCAACTATGACTTGGCCCGCGTATTCATGGATAGTGGCAGTGGCATCAACATTATCTACGCGGATACACTCCGTCGGATGAACAGGAACTTGGACGGCCTCCAGGAATCAGAAACATCCTTCCACGGGATAGTTCCAGGAAAGGCAATCCGTCCACTCGGAACAATCAACCTTGAAGTTGTGATGGGCACTAAGAGCAACTAAGGAAGAGAATTCCTCGACTTCGAGGTCGTCGATTGGCCTTCACAGTACCACGCCATTCTTGGTCGAACAGCGTTCGCCAGATTCATGGCAGTACCGCACTACGCCTACCTGAAGCTCTAATTACCTGGAGAATATGGCGTAATAACCATCGACGGAGACTTTCAGAAATCCAACAAGTGCGACATTGAATTCAATGAGATCGCGAAATCTTTCGGGATGCAAGAAAAACTTCAAGAGCTGGCAAAAACCACGGATCACTCCGTGATGCCCCTCACGAAGAAAAACGCGCCTGAACTGGAGTTCAGCGCTAACAGTGACACCCAAAAGCATCAAGTGCACCCGACAGATTCTGCGAAAACAGCGATGGTCTCCACCACCCTTCCGCAAGCATAGGAAAGCGCGCTCGTCGAACTCCTCCGTGAGTACTGGAAAATTTTCGCCTGGCAGCCATCAGATATGCCAGAAATACCCAGGGAGTTTTCCGAGCACTCACTCGAAGTCTTTCCAGATGCCAAACCTATCAAACAAACTACTCGACGATTTTCAGAACCCAAGCAGAAGGCGCTTGGAGAAGAAGTAAACAGATTACTAGCAGCAAAATTCATCGGGCAGATCAAAATATCCACTTGGTTAGCAAACCCGGTGCTGGTCCCCAAAAAGAACACGGACATCCTTCGGGTATGCATCGACTACACGTCATTAAACAAGCACTGTCCCAAGGATAACTTTCCCCTCCCGCGAATCGACCAGATCGTGGACTCTACGGCAGGCTGTCAACGCCTATCCTTCCTGGACGCCTATTCGGGATATAATCAAATCCGGATGAAACGGGAGGACGAAGAAAAGACAGCATTCATCACACCACACGGTGTATACTGCTACACGACAATGCCCTTCGGGCTCAAGAACGCAGGCGCAACATACCAGCGCTGCATGCAAAAATGCCTCGCCAAGCTCATTGGCAAGAACGTACAAGTGTACGTTGACGACATAGTCATCAAGACTCGAGTTGAGAGCACACTCCTCGGGGATATTAGAGAAACATTCGACGCCCTCAACGCATACAGGATCAAGCTCAACCCGACAAAATGCGTCTTCGGCGTTCCAGCAGGGAAACTTCTCGGGTACCTGGTATCCGCCAGAGGCATCGAAGCCAACCCAGAGAAAATACAAGCAATCTTGACAATGAAGGAGCCAACCAATCTACGCGGAGTCCAACAGCTCGCAGGGCGACTAGCCGCGCTGAGCAGGTTCATCGCACGATTGGGAGAGCAAGCGTTACCGTTCTACAAACTGCTGAAGAAGACGGATAAATTCGAGTGGACATCAGAAGCTACGCAAGCATTCGCGGACTTAAAGCGATCGCTGCAAAGCAGACGATTCCTTGCAACACCGCAAGAAAGGGAGCCACTCTACTTGTACCTAGCCGCCACAAACCAGGTCATCAGCACAGCAATCGTAGTCGAACGACCTGAGGAGGGCAAAGCGTACGGAGTTCAGCGACCAATCTATTACATCAGCGAAGTGCTCTCGCCATGCAAGCAATGATATCCTCATTACCAGAAGCTCGCATATGGAGTTGTTCTTACAGCCCGAAAGCTCAAGCACTACTTCCAGGAACACGCCATCACAGTGGTTAATGATGCGTCACTCGGGACAATCATGAACAACCCCATGGCATCCGGAAGAATAGCCAAATGGAGCATCGAGTTGGGCGCTTGGGACATCACTTATGCAGGACGCAACGCAGTCAAATCCCAGGTACTCGTGGAATTCCTAAGCGAGTGGACAGAGCTACAAACGCCAGGACCACCTGAGTACACGAGCAACTGGATAATGTACTTTGACGGGTCCAAACGAAACGAAGGAGCAGGAGCTGGAATTGTCCTCATATCGCCTAGGGGAGATAAGCTGCAATACGTCCTACGATTGGACTTTCCACCCGATGATCCGGCATCAAACAATGACGCAGAATATGAAGCTCTGTTGCATGGGATGAAGATGGCAGTCGCCTGTGGAGCCACCCGATTAATGATCTACGGCGACTCCAATCTCATCGTACAGCAAACAATGAAAGAATGTGACGCAATTGCCGAAAACATGGTCGCATATCGCGACATGTACAACCTACTCGAAGGAAACTTCAAGGGATGCGAGCTGAAGCATATTGCGAGATCCAGCAATGAAGAAGCAGATAAATTGGCAAACATGGGTTCTACAAACACACCCATACCGCCAGGAATATATTTTGAGAGGATGACCAAGCGCTCTGTCAAAGTCAAAGAAGCTGCAGGAACACCCACAGCACAAGAAACAGAGGTCAGCCCGCAAGTCGCCATCATCGAGCTTATTCATAACATTTCACGACAGGTTTTTTTGGTCGAGCCAGTCTGGACGCATAAATACCTCGACTACCTGTCCACCAAACAGCTCCCGGCAGATCCTTGCGAGGCTCGACAGATAATCAGACGCAGCAAATCCTTTCGGGTAATCAACGGAGAATTATACAAGCAAAGCATCTCAGGTATACTTCAGCGCTGCATCGCACCCGAAGATGGCAAAGAGTTACTCCAGGACATCCACCAAGGAGACTGCGGGCATCACGCTAGCTGGAAAGCAATCATGGGAAAAGCCTTCCGAGCGGGATTCTATTGGCTCACAGCAGCCACCGACGCAAAGGAGCTAGTCGAACGATGCGATGCTTTCCAGCGATTCGCGCCAAGACCACATTCACCTGCTGCGGAACTGCACATGATACCCATCGCCTGGCCCTTTGCGCAATGGGGGCTAGACATGGTAGGACCATTACGCAAGTCCACACCAGGTGGGTATACACACTTGCTGGTCGCAGTCGACAAATTTACCAAATGGATCGAGGCCATGCCAGTAACTTCGGCTAGTGCCCAATGCGCAGTCAAGTTCCTCGACTCCATCGTATGCAGATTCGGGGTACCACACGACATCATTACAGACAATGGCACAAACTTCACAGCAAAGGAAACACAACAGTTCTGCGAGGAAAAAGGCATCAACTTCAAATTTGCTTCAGTTGCCCACCCGCAAACGAACGGACAAGTCGAAAGATCCAACGGCTTAGTTTCAGCTGGAATCAAGAAACGTCTACTCGATCGTCTACACCCAGCAGCCGGACATTGGGCCGAAGAATTACCCTCCGTGCTGTGGAGCCTCCGCACGACTCCAAACCGATCCACAAACTACACGCCATTTTTCATGGTATACGGGGCAGAGGCAGTCCTTCCCGAGGATGTTCGGTTCAGCGCCCCACGAGTTGTGGCTTACAGCGAAGAAACCTCAAACAGGGCACTCACGGAAGATATGGATGCACTTGATGAGATGCGCGATATAGCGCTTGCAAGATCCGCAGTATATCAACAATCACTGCGAAACTATCATAGTCGCCATATACGCCACAGAGCATTCGCGGTTGGAGATCTAGTGCTGCGACTCAAGCAGAAGGAAGGACACAAGCTCGAGCCACCATGGGAAGGACCCTTCATCATACACGAAGTCATCCCAGGTGGAGCCTACAGGCTGAAGAATCCATCGACTGGAGGAATCTATTCCAACCCTTGGAATATCGCACACCTCCGCAAATTTTATCCCTAGATTTACATGTTCTCACAACAAATAAGGCTATACTAGCCACTCCTGTAGCCCGAATACATGACTTCTCAGTCATAGCAATAAAATACATGGTTTCTCAACCATATTTACTCCAAGATTATTCATTCTTACATGCTAAATGGTTACAGGTACACACCCCATAAACACACGGGGGCTACGCCTACAACTAAGCATCACAAGAAAATTTATACACACAAGGTTACACACCTTACAACAGTTTTTACAAACTATACAGCATCACAGAATGTCCACATTCAACAAATCAATTATGGCGATAAGCATTCTCAGTCGCCAACACTCTATCTACTTCCTCAGAGGTTAGTCGAATGATCTTCTCCGATGCAGGACGAACAACATCGTAATGCGGAGAAATATCATCGATTGGACCATCTGGAAGCCTAGCTACGGAGTTACAATTTACTTCAGGATGCCATATTCGGACAAAAGAGAGAGCCACCACTGCGCCGCAAGTCATCTGATTGCGCACGCACTCGCAAATTTCTCCCTCTTGCCCGAAGAGCCCGAGGAGATAGCTCCAGTCTTCAGGACCCCTTTCCAGCGGGTAGAATGCAGCGTTCATCGCGATCAAGACCTCGTGAAAAGAACCCACGAGAACTTTTACCTGGGAGACACGGAACTTCAAAGTAGCCAACACAAAACCTCGGCTGCGATCAGACCAAAAATTATTCGCATGAGGCCTTGAGCTGCCAGCTTCTTGAAGAATGTGGTTTTCTACCCACTGTTTTTCCTCTCTATCATACGGTTTAACAACTGAAGAACAAATATGCGTGATTAGGTAAGGAAACAAGACAAAGAAGACCTGGGGGCTGTATTACTTACACAGCAGTTCCCTAGCAAGGGAAGCCAACTCGTCCATCACAAACTGCTCGCGTTCAGTCGCCAGTTTTTGCTTGGACTTCACCACATCGGCTACCCCACGCAACGCTTTCAGCCTGCGCTCACCATCGGCTACACGATCACGGAGACCCGCCAAAGTCCCAACAGCGGCAACAAGTGGATCAGCTCGGGCAACAGGTCCACTTGAGGGTTCTGCGACCACCTCGGCTACCTGAAGATCAAAAAGAAGATTAAAGGAATAAGGTGCCCTACTCGAGATATATTCACCACCTATTCAACAGGTGCTCGGGGGCTACTCCCATCGGGAGAAGACAAACAATTGTAAGAAGCATTTTCAGAAGAACACCTCGATTAAAGACAGTGAAAATACAGGAATACATCCCAAGGTTCATTACAATCAAGCTGGTAAAGCAAAAGAAATACAAGCCTAAGAAGCTACAGTGGTGCTCCCACTCGCGGCAGTCGTCCCTCCCTTAAGTCGAGCAAACAGCTCAGACAGCTTCCGAGCAAGGATGGCGGCTGGCTCGCCAAAACGAGAGAGCCGTACCTTTTTGCCCGTGGAGGGGTCGACTGGGAGATCCGAATAAGCCTCCTCCAAGCCGCTAACTCCATGCGCCAGCGCGACGTGGATGGCCGTCTTCGCCCCAGACTCCGACTGAGCAACCGCGTAGGCATCCAGGAGGTTGCTCTCCGAGAAGATCTTCAGCAGGTCACCTAGCGCGGATGGAGAGGAAGCATTGACGAGAAGGCGACCATGCATCTGCGTCAACACTTGAGTGGTGTTGCCAACCAAGGAGCAAATTCCTTCGGCATGCCTCCTGAGATGGGCGAGGGAATCCGTTAGTGCGTCCACCCGCTGGATCCCTGGAAGCTCCAGAGGAACACCCAGAAGACCTACAAAGAAGAAGAGCGTTAAAAATCAAGAAAGCGGAAAACAAATTATAAACCCAAAATAACTCACCCGCAAAGCGCCCGGCAAGGGGACGGATAAAATCGACAAGATAAGCATCCGCCTTGGTGCTGGCCGTCTCCAACTTCTTCAAGGCCTCTTGGGCAGAAGCAAGTTTCCCTTCGAGGTCAGCCGAAGACATGCGGGAGGATTCCAGATCTTGGCGAACAGCCGCCAGCTCAGCCTCCAGAGCTATTGCCCGAGTAGAAGCATCGTCCTTCTCGGTCTTCGAAAACTCAAGTTGAGCTACACGACAATATCTATCAGAATCGAAGAACTAATGGGAAAGGTGCAAACAGAAAAAGAAAGGGGGCTGAGCTTACTTTGAAGAAGCTCGTTTTCAGAAGTGAGTCGACTGCGCTCCGCTCGAAGGAACGAACAGTCAGATTCGGCAAGGACAACACGGCGCCCAATCGCCGCTAGGGAGTCAATGAGCGACTGCAAGAAATTCAGAGATAGAGGAGTTAGAAGAGAAGAATTGGAGCCTGTACCCGATTACAATCAATCGACTACAGCCTCGGGGGCTACTCCCATCGGGAGCAAAGCCGTGCACCCGATAAAATCAAGAAGAAGGAAAAGACAGTTTTTGAGCCTGTAGCCGATCACATGTGATCGACTGTAGCCTCGGGGGCTACTCCCATCGGGAGCACTGTCGTGCACCCGATAAACAAATTAAAGACAAGTAACAGAATTTACCTGGCCCTTGGCACGGGAGAGGGGATCTGCGGAGCTACCCGACACCTCCTTTGAAGCTGAAGCCCCGGCAGCTAAACTAGGAGTTTCATGTTCCATAGTCGCCGCCTTGGGGGCTACGCTGGGTGAATTCTGGACGGTGCCTGCAGTGGGAGCCTCATCCGCAGCTCCTACCTTACTCTTCCTTTCGGGAGGAAGAGAAGAGGCGTACCTGCGAGGACTAATGGTTTGCAGGCTGCGACAAAAGACAAAGCGTCAACACAGATGCAAAGGAAAAACGTTCGACTAAGAACGAGGAGAAAAACTTACTCATCGTCTTCATCCTCATCCAGCATATCCGCATTCCAGGCGGTCTGGATAACTGGGAATGAGGAGGAAGGGGCGCGCGTTTGCAGAGGAGTAGCGTGGATGGGTTCCTTCCCGGGAGACTCTTCCAAGGAGTTGTCCTTAGAAGTGGCCTCATCACCTTCTACCCGACGGCGTTTATACCAATCACCACCCGAGTCTCCTGCGTCATCCGAAGAATCTTGGTCGGAGCTCGAAGAAGCATCGGCGACACTGGTGTCGGCTGGGGCATCCAAGTTACTCGCCAATAACTCTGAAGCTTCCGCCCCAGATACAGGAGGGTAGCAGGTGGCCAGGGACAAACTCTATGGAAGAAGACAGAAGAACGCAAAGGAAAATTCAATCGACTGGAATTCAGAACAAGCAAGGAAATAAAGAAAATAAAAGAAGAGAAGAAAAATAAACTCACCGCGGCTGGCGGAGGCTTCGACGCGTCAAAGACCGCGACTGTGCACTTGGAGAATTTCTATCCCGCCTTCAGGCTAGTGATAGCCGCGATCTTCTTCTCGAACTCGACGTTCGAAAGCTCTTCGCGACTCACTCGGCTAGGATCTTCAGAGCCTTGATACTCCCACATCGTGGAAGGCCTGAGCTGCAAAGGTTGAATCCTGCGCTTCAGAAAGGTACTCGCCAGGTGCAGCCCATTGAGTACAACTCCAGCAGCTTGATCGCGGAGGGCTGTCACTCTTGCGAGTAGCGGCGCGATGACCTGGATTTCTTCGGTTGACAACTTGTGCGACCAGGACCTCCGCCTCTTCAGAACAGCGAACGGGTGGAATTCTACGATCCCACCCGAGCTATTGTCGATGACGTAGAACCATTTTCTCCTCCAGCCTTGCGCGGAGTCGATGAAGTACATGCTGAAGTAGCTGGACTCCGATCTCGCTTGAATCCCAAAGCCACCCATACGTAGCGGCTCGCCGGGCTCAGAGTCTACCCGCGACTTCTCGCGGAAGATCCGGACTTTGAAGAGGGCCTTCCAGAGCGCCCAATGTGGGTGAATGCCAAGGAAGCATTCGCAGAACACGATGAAGCACGATATGTGCTGCACCGCGTTCGGCGGAAGATCGTGAAGCTGTATGCCGTCGACATACAGCAACCCGACAAGAAACGGATGGAGGGGAAAGGAAAGACCGCGAGACACGTGGTCCGCGAAGACCACGCGTTCGTTTGCTTGCGGATTGGGTACCTCTTCCTTCTTTCCAAGGCGCACCCGCTTCTCGGACTCCGCCGGCAGCAGCCCCTCCCGCTGCATCTCCTTGATGCTCTTCGCGGTGGTGTTGGGCGAGCGCCAGTCGCCCGAGCGCGGCGCAGTTTGCACGGAAGCTTCCCCGGATGCGGAGATGGTGGCGCCACGTCTTTTTCCTCCAGCCATGACTGACAGCACGAGCTCGAGCGTGAGGAAGAAGATGGATGTGAGATGGATGCTGGGAAAGTTTTACCGCAGCACAAACACCCGTACTTATACACGGAGCGAATCAATCCTGGCCACTCGATGCACCACGTGTCGCTCATCGCTGCCACCACGTGTGAAGATGAAATGAAGAGGAGGTGAACGCTGTTTCCTGCCACGATCTCAGCAGAAGATCGTGCGCATTTACTGCACGGTTTGCGTAAAAACCGGGAACGACGTCTCGTTTCCCGGTCAAAAAGCTGACCATGTGGGCCAACCCATCTGCTCGCACTCCGTCACGTCCCATCGGGAGGAGAAAAGTGCGCCATGACTTCATAGCGTGCATCATCAAGACAAAGAAAGTTCGAATGGAAAGTTCAAACGCGAAAATTACTTCGTATGAACGAAACTCCTTCGAATAGAAGCAACCTTCTCATGAGCAGATCATGAAGGCAAGACTCCTTTACAATAGGAAAAAATACCCTGCACACGAAAACTTTTTCGTATGGGCACAATCTCCCAAACATGAAAATTCTTTCATACGGGCATAAAATTCCTAAACACGAAAACTCTTTCGTATGGATGTAAGAACTATTCGCTCGAAAATTACACGAGTAGGCAGAACCTACTTTTTCTCACTCGCATGATATTTTCACATCATAAAAACCTGGATTGTTCAGCCGACTAGGCACATCCGGATGCCATATTCTTCGAATATGAAGGTAAGACCCGAAAGATCTCTCTTGAGGGCCTGGAATCGCACTCAAAGCTGCGTCCTCCAGCATGATTCCGTGTCAACAACACGAAGAAAAATCCTAGCGGACGCGCCGGGTACCCCCATAGGTTAAGTTCGACTTGATAAGACCACAACGGCCCAGTCGCAACAATCACCTTACCGGGTTCGAGTCGGAGGTCTCGAATCTGTGTAGGCCAGAAATGATTTTGCCCTAGTCGCAATTAATTGGCCCTGATCTCTCGGGAGAGCCAAACTACTACGCCGCATCCTTCTGATATAAAAAGCCATAAAAACAGGCACTTGCTTTACTCGATACTCGAGTATGAAAACTTATTATACAGGGTACACGCCCTCTAAAACAGGAAAACAACCAAGCTGGTTATCCGCAGGAAAGAAAGGCCAAGATTCGACCGTCTACTCGACTGGAAAAAACTCACTCGAGCAAACGCTTGGGGGCTACTGACGAAGGCATGGATCCTGGACCCTGCGGGTAAGGACACCCCATCTGAGGCCCAAAGTTAAGGCCCAAGAAGAGGAGCCCTTGGAGTGTTCTAGAAGGCCCACGTGAAGCCCACCCGCACTAACTTGCGGGTTAAGTTTGGAAACTTGTAACCGACCTAGGGTTAGAATTCGAATCCTCTCCGGGTAAGGTTTGAGACCTGGCCGCCTATATAAGGCCAGGAGAGCCACCGGTAGAGGACCAAGCAACACCGCAACACCAAAACCTTGAGTTTGAGATCATACTCTCGACTCGAGCCATCACCATTGTAACCGATCTTTTCGACTAATACAGATCGACAGAGGCAGGAGTAAGGGTTTTACCTCTACGAGGGCCCTGAACCTGGGTAAATCTCGCCCCCTGTCTAGCCGACGATTCCACCAGCGCTCATGAGTTCTCCTAGTCGAAACCCGATAGGGTCACCTAAGGGATTTGTAGAGTCAAAGATTCGACAACCTTTCTAACATTTGATCAATAAAAGGCAAAGGATAGTGATATTTTCTTAGTAAATTTGTTAACCTTCCTAAAATCAATGCACATCCTATAACCAACCACTACTCTTTGAGGAATAAGTTCATTATTTTCATTTGGCACAACAGTCATCCCTCCTTTCTTAGGGACACAATGCATAGGACTAACCCATCTACTATCAGCAATAGGATAAATGATACCAGCGTCAAGGAGTTTCAATACCTCGTTTCTTACCACATCCTTCATCTTAGGATTTAAACAGCGTTGATGCTCAACAACTGTCTTTACATCAGGTTCAATATTAATATCATGCTGACATATAGCAGGAGAAATACCCTTCAAATCATCAAGAGTATAACCAATAGCACCTCTATGTTTCTTCAATATTCCCAATAATCTATCCTCTTCTTCACCAGAAAGTTTAGAACTAATAATAAGAGGATATAATTTCTTATCATCAATATGAGCATATTTAAGACTGTCACGCAAAGGCTTTAAATCAAAAACATGATCCTCCTTGGGTGGTAATGTGGTACCCAAGTCTTCCACTGGTAAATTATGTTTCAGCATTGCTGGCTGATGCAGGAAAATATCATCAATTTCATTCCTTTCTTCCATAAAGACATCACTTTCGTGGTCTTCCATGTATTGTTGCAAGGGATTGTTAGGAGCAAGAGAAATAGCAGCCAATTGTTCAACTTTATAATTCTCATTATGCAATTCAGCTTCATAATGTGCTTTAGCAAATTTGGAGAAATTAAATTCATAAGACTCTCCATCAAACTTTGTAAGAATTTTCTCCTTTTTACAATCAATTACAGCACCACAAGTGTTTAAGAAAGGTCTACCAAATATAATAGGACAAGTACCACTAGCAGAAGTGCCTAGTACTAGAAAATCAGCAGGATACTTAGTTTTACCACACAAGACCTCCACATCTCTAACAATACCAATTGGAGAAATAGTTTCCCTATTAGCAAGTTGAATAATCACATCAATGTCTTCAAGTTCACAAGAACCAATTTCATGCATGATTTCTTTATAAAGCTCATAAGGAATAGCACTAGAACTATCACCAATATCACACAAACCATAATAGCAATGATCACCTATCCTAACAGATAGCACAGAAACACTAGGTTTCCTAGATTTACTAGGATGATAGACAATATTAGAAGCGTCTTCACAAAATATAATGTGTCCCTCTTCTACATTTTCAAAAACAAGGTCCTTTACTATTGCTACTGTAGGTTCTACAGTTATTTTTTCCTCAGGTTCTACAGGTTTACTTGCACTTTTATTAACCACACTAGCTAACATAGAATGTTCTTTTACCTTAGCAGGGAATGGCATTTTCTCAATATAAGGTTCAGGCACAATAGAATCAACAGTATGAACTTCTATATCTCTAGCAGGAACACAATTAACAGTATCTTTATAAGGAGCATGGTACTTGTCCCATTCCTTTTTAGGAATATCAAAATAATAAGCAAAAGTCTTATATAAGTTTGCAACAACTTGAGAATCAAGACCATAAGCAGTACTAACATTATGAAAATCATCGGATGTCATAAAAGTATTAATGCATTCATAATCATAATTTATACCTGACTTTCTACTTTGTCATTCTCCCATCCTTCAGTGTTTTCTTGAATACGGTCAAGAAGATCCCATTTAGCTTCATCTTTCATACGTGTAAATGATCCAGAACAAGAAGCATCCAATAAATCCTTATCATGAAGAGAAAGCCTTGCATAGAAATTATTAATAACAATATTACTGGGGAGCTCATGAACAGGGAATTTGAGCATTAGTAACTTCAATCTCCCCCATGCTTGGGAAATACTCTCTCCGTCATGAGGCCCAAAATTATATATATAATTCCGATCTCTATGAATTTCACTGGGAGGATAGAATTTATAATAAAAGAGAGGCACAATTTCCTCCCATCCAATAGTTTGGCTATTTTTCAGTAGTTTGAACCATTCAGAGGCTTGGCCTGTCAATGATAAAGAGAATAATTTCCTATTCACTTGGCTCATTGTAATACCTGCACACTTGAATAACTCCCATAATTCATGTAAAAAGAGCAAATGATCACTAGGATGGACAGTTCCATCACCTGAATAGGAGTTATCCCTCACATGTTTAACAATCTTTATAGGTATTTTATAAGAATCCAAATCATCGGGCGGTGGGTCACTTACTACCCTAGCAGTAGTAGAAGTGCCCACAAATAAGGAATCAAAAGGAGACCCAAACATAGTGTAATAAAGCAGTAGACAGTAATAAAAACAGCACTTACAGCAGAAGCATCCTTTATCAATTCCACTTCCCAATAGCGCTTCACTCCCCGGAAATGGCGCCAGAAAATATTCTTGATCACCCACAAGTATAGGGGGTGTATCGTAGTACTTT
Source organism: Alopecurus myosuroides (assembly GCA_028641055.1). Classification (NCBI taxonomy): domain Eukaryota; kingdom Viridiplantae; phylum Streptophyta; class Magnoliopsida; order Poales; family Poaceae; genus Alopecurus; species Alopecurus myosuroides. The sequence continues at coordinate 21,681,260 of CM054059.1, forward strand.
CGATAAATAAGAGTGTCGAACCCAACGAGGAGCAGAAGGTGTTGACAAGTAGTTTCGATGAAGGAATAACTGTAAACACTGGAAAATAGATTTGTAGGGGTTTTTGATATTGTAGATAAATAAAGTACGAGTAAATAAAATGCAGTAGTAATAATTACAGCAAGTGGCCCAATCCTTTCTTCAGCAAAGGACAAGCCGGTGAGTTTACTTATGATTAACAAATGTTCTCGAGGACACACAGGAGGTTTCTGTCAAGTGCTTTTGTTCCATGCAGCTGAATAATGTTAGTGTTTTGATAAGTGTTGTGTGGGTGAACCTATGCTAATGTACCGTCCCATCCAAGACTAATACATACTTGTGATTATACCCCTTGCAAGCATCCGCAACTACAAGAAAGTAATTAAGAAATAAATCTAACCACATCTTTAAACTCCGGGATCTTACGCTCCCTCGTGTAATGGTTTCCTAACGGGGGTTCAGATTTCTGTCACTCCGGCAACCCCACAATTAGTAGCCAAATACACGATGCGTCCCCCTAGGCCCATAAATGGTGAAGTGTCATGTAGTCGACGTTCACATGACACCACTAGGAGAATAACACCACAACTTAAATATCAAACATTATATATTATTCAACATTACTTCACTACTAACAACTTGACTTCTCCCATGTCCTCAAGAACAACACGAACTGCTCACAAGACATCATATGGATCATAATCAGAGGTGATATAATGGATCATAATAATCTGGTCATAAAGTGCAAACACCGATAAATCTCACAAGCATCAACTACTAACAAGTAATCCACACCGGGAGAGAGATCTAATGCAAAACAACGATAGAAGCCCCCAATTATTACAGCAGGATGACGGTGGATGATGAGGGTGATGGTTCTGGTGGTGATGACGATGATGATGACAATCTTGATGATGCCCGGAGCGATGATGGTGACGATGGCGGTGATTTCCCCTCTCCAGAGAGGAATTTCCCCGACAGATTTCTCCCTGCCGGAGAGCTTTTCTCTCTCGGGTGTTTTCCACCCCGCGGCGGCGGTGGAATAATTCTTCGAGGATGGAATAAGGCTTAGGGTTCCCTCGGGCCAAGCACGCCAAAGATGACCCCCAGAGGTGGGCCAGGGTGGCCACACCCCTAGGTGGCACGACCAGGGGGCGCGCCACCTCTAGGTGTGGGCCCCTGGTGGCCCCCACCTGGCTCTCCTTCTGGCTGGGTTCCTCCTCTGAACTTTTAGGAACCTCTGAATGTCTCCTTTCTTCTTCTGATCTTCTGAAATATGGTATCTCGACGGTGCTTTTTCCATCAGATTTCTGGTCCCGGTGTTTATTCTCCAAAAATTATACAACATGCAAAATAAGATAAAATAACATAAGAGATGCATCATAACATGAAATATATCGATGAATAACAGAAAATTATGATATAAAATAGTGATGCAAAATGGACGTATCACCATCTTGTTAATAGGTTAGTCCCGGAAAACGTATAAAAATGCTATAAATAAGGGAGAAAACAAGTAGCAATTGACCTAATATGATCATGGAGCATCAGAAATTATAGATACGTTGGAGACGTATCAACCCACTAAACCCATGATATTTGGGATGTGGAATATGGTTTTCCAAACCATAAATATTCCAGTGATAGCATTTATACCATGTGTGTTTGTGTGGTAGTTTTCTCGATAACTTTTTGAGCGATTGCATTAGTATAAGTTTGTTTGTTGTATGTGTTGTTTAGTATTATTGATTGCCTTCATTGGGTTCTGAGTGTGTGTCTTTTATTCTTTTACGACGTTAAAAATGAAGAAGAAGAAGAAGAAGAAGAAGGGGTTGTAGAGTTGTGTGTCAAGTTCAAGCTACTTGAAAGCCAGGGACACAAAGAGTTTCAAGGCAAGCCATCCTGATGCTTTCTACTACACTTACCATTATCTATCATGCATATTTTTACTTCTGAAAGTTTTACAAAAAAAACTTTGATTATCAAACCTATTTTTGTGTGGCTAATACTTCTATTAATATTATATAAGTTATTAGCATGCCAGTAGTTGAAACTTGGTGTTATCAAGCCCATAGCCACCATATGGTCTTTAGTACCACCTAAAAGTATAGGTCCCTAAGTGGACACCCTAAAAATATGACTTTGACAAAACAAAGGCTTTATGGAAAATCCGGTGGAAAGGCGGAGCCTTATCCACAGGAGATTTGTGAAGTGGTCATTTTTTTGAAAAAGGTGTTTTAAAAAATGACACATAACCTAGTCGTCGTCGGACAACCTTTATCGTACTGCCACTCTAACCCAACATGGGCACGGGGATTAATTTGAAACTTGTTCTTGTTAGTGTGTGCTCTATCTCATTTTTCTATAAGGGACGGGATCCCTCGAACCGAATGTCGCCAAGTTATGAAACACAAGGCATACAAAGTGTGGGATTAAGTTTCCCTCCGGCCGCAGCTGTTTGGTCTCCTGTCACGGCGATGTGTGGCGTGGTGCCGGGGAGCACAAACCCAAATGAAGAGATAGTCATTTACTAGGTTGAACATAGTGGAAGGTTAAGTTCAATTATCTGATGTTCTCATACTGTCAGAAACAGTCAGTGGTTGTTCACGGCGGATTTTCTGTATCTTGTGGAATGTGTACACCTCTGCAGAATAGAACTATTCGGAATAGCCGCGTCCTCGGATATGTACAGTTGAATGGCCATGTAGCTAGCATTGTGTCAATGTTTTCAAATAGGATGTTTTGAAAAGGGATTTTGTACTTGTGAAGTACTAAAAGGAGAAACTTTGTACCTATGAGGTACGGATGAAGAAAAGCTGGAAGTTGTTTTACAAGAAGTCTTGCAAAGAAAAACTTTCTTTTCTAAACAAAAATTGGAAGTTGTTTTACAAGAAGTTTTGCAAACAGAAAACTTTCTTTTCTAAACATAGTGATGTATACGCACGCTTCTATTCTTGTAGACAGTGTTGGGCCTCCAAGTGCGGAGGTTTGTAGAACAGCAGCAAGTTTTCCTTAAGTGAATCACCCAAGGTTTATCGAACTCAGAGAGGTAGAGGTCAAAGATATCCCTCTCAAGCAACCCTGCAATTAAGATACAAGAAGTCTCTTGTGTCCCCAACACACCCAATATACTTGTCAGTTATATAGGTGCACTAGTTCAGCGAAGAGATAGTGAAATGCGAGTAATATGGATGGTTATAAGTAATAATAACAATCTGAAAGAAATATGGCAGCAAGCAAACATGTAGCAGAACAGGTGGAAAACGGTGTTTCAATGCTTGGAAACAAGGCCTAGGGATCCTACTTTCACTAGTGGACACTCTCAACAATGATCACATAATTGAATAACTAAATATCTTCTCTTCACTATGCTACTCTTAACCCTCTCCGGTTGGATAACGAACACTAATCATTGCATAGGTCTGCAAAAAGCATTCCTCAAATTAAGCATTCCCACGTCTAGTTAACCCCAAGCTGTCACTATGAGCGCCCTAGAAGGTACTAGACAAATACCACAATTCATAGAGGAGACACAAACGATGTGCACACTGTCACCTTCACACCACAGGACAAGGTGACTCCAAAGGTCATATTAATAAAACACTTGAGTAGCACAAGATGAAGAGTAACATCTACTTATTCAACTAGATTACAAAGCTCAGATCACATATAGATCACACCATGGGAGAGAGAGATGAACCACATAGCTACTGGTAGAGCCCTCAGCCTCGGGGGAGAACTACTCCCTCCTCATCATAGGAGTCAGCAACGGCGATGGAGATGGCAGTGGAGTCGATGGAGATGGCTTCCGGGGGCACTTCCCCGTCCTAGAACGGTGCCAGAACAGAGATTTGTCCCCCGAAACTTGTCGGCGATGGAGCTACGGATGTATTTTGTGGAAAAGGTCGATTCATCTAGGTTTTATGCATCGGGGGAGTATATATTGGCGAAAGGGCGATGCCGGGGGGTGGTCAGGGGGCCCACACCACCAGGTGGTGCGGCCAGGGGGTGGTGGCGCCACCCTATGGTGTGGCCACCCTGTGGCCCCCTCCGGGCTCTTCGAGACTTCTGGATGCTTCCAGGACTTCTAAGACTTTTGGCTTTCGAATCGTCCAATTCCGAGAATATTTCCAGAACAACTTTTCTGAAACTAAAAATAGCAGAAAACAGGAACTGGCTCTCTGTGGCATCTTGTCAATAGGTTAGTCCCGGGAAATCGATAAAAATGACATAAAGTGTAAGGAAAACATGTGGGAAACAACATGAAAACAACATGGAACATCAGAAATTAAGGATATGTTTATGACGTATCACATAGCTTTACAAAATCTCTTGTACATGCGATATCTACAAGAGAAAGAAAACTATATTATTTTCTTTTGAAATATCTTCTTCAACAAAGATATAGAGATGTTAAAATCAACCATGATGTATCTTCCATATATCGTGGGTAGTGAACCCTATGTATAGCCTACCCACTCCACTATATAAGCATACTTGCATTCGTAAGCTTCATGAAGGATGTCTTGCAGAGTACATTCAAATATATTCATATTGGTTTCGTCCCTGGTATCTACTTGCCAGACTTCGAGGAGGAGCCTCAGGAGGAGATCTACAAGGAGGAGTACTGCACTGATGGCCCTGCGAACTAGGATCGTCTCCCGGTCAGCAGCCTGTAGGTTAAGGCGGGACTTGGGCTCTACTACGGTGTGTGTTGTTTGTTTTCCGCTGTGTGTGTTCAGTGCCTGCCCTGCGTGGCAGTTGTGTTAGACTTGGTCATGTGACCATTCCTCTGTTGTAAGACCTTTATGTAACCGTGTAATCGATGATGTATCTGTATTCCAACTTGATATGTTGTTCACGACTGGTGTGATATGGGATCGTGAATGTATGCATATCGGAGGTCCTTGAACAGTGGTTCTGGGGGCCTTACAGCCGCCTCTCACCCCACCGTTGCATCCGCGGCTCCGCCGACATGGCCTCCATGGACCACGGCCCTATGGGCCATGGTCGGCCTCGTCCTCGACCACCCTGACGCCTGTAGGCCGCCTCGACGCTGACCGCTGCCAAGGAGATCCGCTTACGGCCTCTCTCGCGGGTACCCATCAAGTCCGGGATACCCGTCGGGTGGCGGGTCTAGTGGAGACCAGGACCCGAACACGGGTTCGGGGCGGGTCACGAGGGCGGGTGTGGGTATGGGGGCCAAACCCGGCCCCAAAGTCGGCGGGTGTCATTCGGAGTTGGGGCAATGTGGATCCGGGCACAAAGAAACCCAACGGTGGAGGGACTAAAAAAACTTTCCAACAACCCCTTATCCGCCTCTGAGAGCATCTCTAGGAGACACCGTAAATAGGTCAAAGCTGCAGAACGCCGGCGAGTTTACGGGCCGGGTCGTTGTACGTGGCCATAGTAGAGCCCGCATCTGTATCCGGGCACGTAAACCTATTTTAGGCCACGATAAATCGGATGCTATAGTCCCTATTTTATTCGTTCCCCATGCCACATAAAGGTCACGACTTGTGTCCTCCGCCGTCAGCGCCCTCGATTTCGCCACAAATCCCCTCGGATTTCTCACCGCCGGCGCCCAATTTTCCGTCGTCCAGCCACAGATCTAGAGTCCCCCGAGCGCCATGAACACAATCCAGATCCCCGATGCGTCGCGTCCGACGCCCGCAAGAAAGCACTATGCACTCTGGTGGACCATACGAGGTTGCTCGCCCCCACCGTCCCTCCTCCGTCGCGAGGTGGAGGAGTTTGACCGCTGCCATGCGGCCCCCCACCGCTGACGTGGGGATGCCTCCCGGGTCACCCTAATAAGCCTACCCGGTCTAGGCTAAACATAAAGGCCCAGCACAAAGAACCGCCCTAACCTTCCAGAAGGTCCAACTATGGCCCACCCGCAAGACTTGTGGGCCAAGTTATGGAGAAGCTACCGGCTAGGGCTAGGGTTTGTAACCTATCCGGGTACGGGTTCGGGACCTAGCCTTCTATATAAAGGCTGGGAGAACCACCCGGAGGGGGATCAACTAATTTTTACTACCGCCATAGGTTTCGCCTCTCTCGAGATCTAATCTCTCGACCAGAGCGCCCCGCCATTGTAATCTCACCATCAATACAATCCAGACAAGCAGGAGTAAGTGTTTTACCTCCTCGAGGGCCCTGAACCTGGGTAAATCGTGCCCCTGTTAACTGTCGAGTCCGCCAGTGCCTAATCGTTTCCTACTATCAAACCCACATCATGCCATCCGGGGGATTTGTTGATATGAGTACTCAACAAACGTTGGCACCGGCGCCGCGCTTCCAGGCGGGAAGGTCCTCCCGTGCGAGGAGCTCAAGCACCGGGCCACGAACGCCAACGGCACCCATGACAGCGAGTACAAGGCGTACGACGCATCTGTCTTCCGCGACGCAACCGGCCGGAGGATTTCCTACCCATAGAGGCCCTCGCGAGCGTCACAGCTCGGTTGTTGGCTAGTAGCAGGCGCGAGCGCGAAAAGGACCGCAAGCGCCGCCGTATCACCGCCGACCTTGATGAGTTGCTTCTGGAGCAGGGGCTCAACATCGACCGCTCGTTCCGCGAGAACGGGGCCGACTAGAAGCGCGAAAAAGGCGAAGCAGAAGCTCATCTATGTTGACCTCGTCAGCTCCGACGAGGAGGAGAAGTCTTTACCGAATCGGGTCAGAAAAAATGTCCGGGAGGCGCTAAATTGGCGTGCCGGACAAATTTCCGGGATTGCCGGTAAAGATGCTCTCGGCTCGCAAAACTATAGCGAAAAGAACAAGGCATAATTTCGCGAACACCGATGTCATGTACTTTATTGTCGCTTGAGACTTGTCAGGTCGTAAAACTGTAGTAAAAGTTCCACCACGTACGCAGGGGCTGTGGACAGAGCACTCTAGCTAAAACAAAGGCCGAGTTGGCGTATAGACAATCGTCGTGAAACTTAAATACCATTTTCCAAGTACTCCCTCCGTTCCATAATGTAAACCTTTTTTAGCAAGAACGGAGATAGTACATTATACACCACACGGGTTTAGACTACGTTGCTTCTACCAATGCGCTCTCCTTTCGACCGGGCACGGACGCAAGCAGCCGTCGGTAAACCAAACAGGTCAGGACGACAGCACTAGCACTCAACAACGACGTTGTTGCCGCCATGGCCAGTTTGTAAGAGCATCTCCTCCGCTTGCGCCCCCAATATAGCGTCTGAAAACCGCGTCAGGCCAGCGCTATTGGGGCCTTCCGGACACGATGTCACATATGGGGTGGGGGGTTCTTTCCACTCACACCCCAACAAATTTGTTTGACACAAAATTTAAACATGATTCGGTTCATTTAAACTAGACATAATTCATTCACAATAGAAAGAAAAATTACGACATTACATTTGATAAAACCTAAAAATAGAATGGTCGACGGGCTGGGCACCAGCAGTAGGCTCAAGGCACATCCACTTGGAGGCAGATCTCTCAGGCACAGACACCGGCCATGGAGGTGGCAGCGGAGGCGCCAAGGACCTGACAATGGCGGCCTACATGCACTGCCACTTCGGGTATGACGGCTAGTCCTATTATAAGCGATATCACGGATAAACGATAAAAAAAAGGATTATGACAGGGACACGAGATTTTAACGTTGACGTGAGGATGCCAAACAGGCACCCACAATCCGTATAACAAGTGCAACCCAGCTATGGGACCTTCAAGTAGGCCCACCAGACGTCCAGAACAAGGCACATCAATAGGCGAAGATATGAGATCAGCTCGGAGAAGACATATCTTGCGGCCTCCAAGGCTAGACTAGAATGGTTGAGTCATATTCATGTACGAACTCCTGAGACCCAGTCTGCTATATAAAAGCTGGGAGGGGTTCATAGCAAGCCCTCGAACACACATCTGATACTCTTGCGCCAAATTAGGTCTCTGCGTCTCAATCTCTGTAATTGAGCCGAACTCGCCGAATAATAAACAGACATGCAAGAGTAGGGGTTTTACCTTCCCGAAGGGCCCTGAATCTGGGCAAATCTTACCCCCGAGTCTTGTCAAGCCGAGTACTCCACCACCGACAATCTACCTTACAAAACATTAGCCCAACATACATGGGACATGGTACCCACACGATAAACGAAAAACCCTTCCAAGGAGGAAGTGATAAAACCACGAGCGCTAGCCATCAAAACTTCACTATATCGGGTGCGGATATAAAACAGCGGGATTTAAAATTTGTGACTTATCTCAAATCGGGGGTTCACGGGACGTATATAAAGGGTTGAAACCCTAAACAAGGTGGAAACCTAATTGGTAATGATTGACATTGGCCCAAAGCCTCCAGGCGGCGGGCCTTGCTCCATTCGTCAGAAGTTGGCGTTATCTTTATAACTAAATTTCGATCATATCCAAATAACAAGTCCTCCTCATATTCTTCATCCTTCTCATCCTTATCTGCCGCCTCCGACTGCTCAGGAGGCGCTGGCACTAGGGGCGTGGCGTGGCTCCTAGGGCATCTCCTCAGGGAGGCGATGGTACATCTCACTGGAGTTCTGCGCGGCGTCGGTGCCAAAGGTGTCCATGGGGGAGAGGAAGTCATCCTTGGACAACCACTAGTCAGGCAGCTCCATGTCCTTGCGGGCGGGGAAGATGTCCCTGATACTCCAGCTCCAATTGCTCGTCCCAATACGGCGCAATAAGGGTGTACCATAGATCGTGCGGTGGCACCACCGACATATTCCACCAGCAGAGGTCGATGTAGTCCTCGAGCGCCTGCTGGAACATGGACGATGTTCTTCACCCACCCCTTCGGGAGGCGGTAGTCGCATGGAATGGGAGTGTTAATTTGGCGCCTCCGTCAGCGCATTGTTCCACTGCTACGACGAGCTTGTCCCGTTATGGCGATGCACGACCCAAACTTTCTTCGTCACGGAAACGCGGAGGCGGAGATGGTGGAGGCGCATGGGAAGAGCTCGCTCCGCCACGCCGACGTGGAGGCCGCTCGCAGCGGGTGTTGGGGGAGGCGGTGTAGCGGCGATGCATGGTTTGGAAAGAAGAGGTGATGAGCTCAGCGACGGGTGTGTTCGGTGGGAAGAAGATGTGCCTCGTTTTATAGCGGCGAGCGACGCCTTAACTCTTAACTCTGGCCAACAATCTCTTTGCGACGTGTATTATTATGCTGTCGGGTATTATTATGTTGCCGTGAGAAATACTCGAGCTCGCCTCAGAGTCAATGGCTCACTGCGCCCGGCTGGAAAACCGAGGCGCCTCCATGAATATAGCTTGCTGGCCGTTGGGTGCATTTAGTTTAGCTGACCTTGCCAGGACAGGGCTGGCCCGCTTGTCTGTATCCGACGTGGCGACGCTCATGGCTTTGTCCGGCACGTCCAAACGGCACTAAACACGACAAGGGGGAAGGGGGTGGGCCGTGCCCCCTGATGAAATCGGGCTATCACGTTGCGAGTTGACGCATTTTCGGAAAACCTATTGGCACCGCAAATGAACATGCTCTAAACGAGAAAAATTGTGTGTGTTGGGGAGGGAGGGGGGAGCAAACGGCCGGCTGTTTTTTCTGGGAGCAGGATTGGAGGGGATGACTATCTATCCGTCGAACAATTACCCGGGCTCCACTCGTGCACTGGCAGGACATGGTTGATGAGAGCGAAAGGGGTAGATCCTCAGAGACTACGTGCCACCGGATTCAAAGATTCCTGCTGCCCCGTGAGTTTATCCAGCTTCGATTTCCTGAAAGCCATGTACTACAACCAACATCGATACGACGATGGAGCCGGACTACAGGGATTCTTCTCGCTTCGGCGGCCGCCACATGCCGTACGTGCCGGCTGGCTTGGCTTTGTAGACAACAAGAACCAAATCTTCCAACCAACAAAGCAAGTAAGTAGAGTACAACCCAATCGTGCGAAGAACAAGGCGCAGGTTGGCATTTTCGCACCGACGGCATGGACCTCATTGGTCTCTGAGGACTCCTCAGGTCGCACAAAAATATAGTGAAAGGTCGCCACCATGACCATATGGTGGTGTGGGCAGAGCAGAGAGCACTCCAGCTAAAACAAAGTCCGACTTGGCTGGACAATTGCACTGAAACTTAACCACCGCGCGCCAAGTACATTGTACACCACACCACACCACACCATCCCAGATATTGTTATTATTTTAAGTACTACTCCTCCACTAATATACAATCGATCACTACAATAAACCATTGTTCCTTTTCACCCGGCCGCTTTGTTACCACCACCCACGAGAGATCTTTTATCTAACACGGTAGCAAATCAATGTCGCTCAACCCCCCAAGTGGTGAGAGGAAAGCAGTAACGATGAACTAGAACAATTTTCTACTGGTACCACCACAAGAAGTTTTAGACTTTGTGGGTTGTATTGTACCAATGCGCTCGCTCTTCCCCGCACGCAACAAAACCGAACCGGCCACCCCCGACGGCGATGCCGCCTAGCACCACTCACTACTCGGTGACATCGCTGTCATGGCCGGTTTGTTAAGGAGGAGAGAGGCGAACGGAGCTATCTCAATGGGTAGAGAAGAGAACAGATTAGCAGGAGCTAATTAAACAAATGATGCTTTGCTTAGACGGTTAGACCAATGGATGATGATCCGGGGTCAGGTGACGGCAGCAGCGGGAATCAAGTGGGCGAATCGGACAGGAGACGCTGAGCCGAAAGGATCCCCTGCCGAGTCATTCCGGATTATTATACGGGCGCCACGAGGAAGTATTATGTTTCCTGGACTGCAGGTAGACGGGCCTATCCACTGACCACCCAGCAAACATGAAAAAGTAATCGACAAAACCACAGGGTCAGTCAGCCAGAGTGGATTAACATCTAACAATGGTACTACATGGGAGTTCACACTTGAGGCTTGAGGTTAGCATAAGCATGTCGACACCTGCCATGGATTCAGCACGCAGGCGAGGAACATGCACACGGCGGCTACAGAAATGAGATCCGTTTATGCTAAGCACACAGTGACGCAAGTGCACACGATTAGAGGCCGCCGATGGTTGGTCAAGCTCCACTTTTATTTTGTTTGTGACAACAACAACAACAACAACAAAAAAGAAGCATTAGTTAACCAACTGGGAAACAATGAGCTGAGACCAACACCACGTACTACTGTTTTTTTTTCCTCTCTCAAGGTTCACGCACCAGAATCCCGGTCTGCTTCGGTCCACTGATAAACAACGGGTGAGATCAAACGGAAGAATTTAGATATGGCTTCGGTTCAAAGTCAAGCATGAGATGCATGCAAATAAAAATACAGATAGCTGAACATCGTGACCCGCAAATACGGCAGCAGCCGCTTTGAAATGCTGGTACGTGCTTACATGCACCAGCATGCGTCTGTTTTTTTTATACAGGGAGCAGACGGCAGAGTAGTGCTTACCTAGTCCAGTGTCTGATTTTGTCTACATACACATCGCTACTCGGTTATCAAATTGTTGGAGGTAAGATTGACAGAACATTTCCCTGCTACCCGACCACCCAGCATACTATTACTCGAAGAAATTTGCAAAAGAAAATACCCATGCAGGCAGGCAGGAACAGGGGACCAGAACTGGAAAGAAATGTTAAACTACAGTATAAAATGTTCAACCTATGACGGTTTCTACTCTCTAGGTTCACTGGACCAACAATTGATAGACGGTACCAAGTCAGACAATAGCTGGGAAGACATTTGTAACATCCCAAGTATGAAAATACCCCTAGAATGCTTTGTCCTTTGTTTTATTTCAAGCAATGCATCATGTCATCATGTTTACTTATTGTTTGCATTTGTTATCCATCTGTTTTATTCTGTTTTCACAACTCAAATTCAAACCTTTTTCAAACATGGTTTCATACTTGCTCTGTTACAACCTTTGGAACCAAAATAACAAACAAAAACAACCCTTTTATTCCTTGTTTTCACTTATGAAATTGTTTCCTCAAATCATTCCTTTTAATTCCACCAATTAAATTCAAACCATTTCCAAATTCTCAAATCAGTACCTTTTGGGAAACCATAAAAATCACCAAACTTTTCTACCCTCTAAATCATTCTAAAACCCTAGGGGTAACCCTATTTCTTATTCATGTTTTATTAAAGTTTTATTAAACTCAAAAACCCTCTATTTTGAATTCAAACACAAACCATAATTTCAAATTCCAATTTTTGAAATCCAAGTTTACAATGTGGTTTCTAATTGTTTAAAAAGCTTAACTTAATTTTTCTATAATTTTTCTCAAATAAATCCTTAACAGATTTCTTCCAAAAGCAAAGTACAAAAAAATAAAAACAGAAAAGAATAAAACAGAAAAACGAGCGGCACCTAACTAACCCTATCCAGGCCCAGCCCGTTTTCTTCCCGGCGCGCAGCAACCCAACCCATCAACCCCACTTACCGTTTCGATGCTGCGCTGAGATTCGTGCGCGAGCTCTCCGTCTTCGTCCTCCCGTACGGCGCCCATCGGAGGCATCCACGGCGACCGCGCGCGACCACGGCGGCCACCGCAGCGCCTCCAGGCTATAAAAGGGAGCCCTAGCCCCCCTAGGTGTGCCCTAAGCTCTAGGGTTCCTCACAGCGCCGTCAAATCGCCTCCTCCTCGAACTGTCCCCCTCTCTGCAACTACCCGCCGGCGAGCCTCTGAAGATCTTCATGGCGCCGCCGCGTCCAGCTCCCAACTAGCCACCTCTGCCTTGCAATCGCGTCGCCGTCACCTCCTCTTCCCCTTGGACCCCTTCAAGCTCCACGGTGAGCAACAGATCGAGGACGCGATCCCGTTCTTTCTTTCCGGCCACCGTGGCTCGTTTTCTGAATCCGACCACCGCGTCGCCGTTGCAGGCCACCTCCGCCACCACCGTCTCCTGGAACAGCACCGCCACCTCGCCCTCGACGCGTTGAGCACCAGAGCGCGCACGGGGAAGCGTCACATCGACGGCGCCGTCCACATCGTCTCCGCGGCCACCGTCGTCACCCCGGCGTCATCAGTTCGTCATCGCCGCCCTCTGCTCCCCTGCAATCACGGTGAGCGTCCACCGTCGCCTTCCCTCTCTCCCTCTGTTGTTTCCGAGCGCGTCCAGCATCACAGCAACCCCGCAGCACGAGCACAACGTCGTTGATCGCCGCCGTTGAGTTCTGTCAGGCGAGCACGCGCGCGTTTTTCAGTTTCGTCAGTGTAACACGTTTCTGAAGCTTATCCTCCCCGCGTGTTGTTTACTGACAACAAACGCGAAACAGCCCAGTGGTTCAGTCGAGCGCGCGCGAGGGAGAGGTGCTGGGTTCGAACCCCAGCACCCGCAAAATCCCACCTTTTTTTCTCCCGAGTGCTGACAGGGAGGGCCCCCTGTCAGTCACTCATGTGGCCACGTAGGCACAGCAGCACTCGGGCCCCCCTGGCAGTGGCTGGGTGTGTGTCTCTGTGCGTATAAAAAGATTAAAACAATTTCTGTTTTTGTTTTCTAATTATTTAAAATAGCAGATTAAGGAATAAACTTTAAAATGCAATATCTTTTGTTTTATAAACCCAACAAATACAAACTTTTTATGAAACTTGATCTAAATTTCATAATCTTTCCAAATATGCAATTTGTGTTCTGTTTTGAAATTTCAAAATGCAATTTAAATTCAAATCCAAATAATTCAAATGCAATTTGAAATAATTCATAACTAATTCATACTGTTTCCAAATAATACAAATAAAATATGTTTTTCACACCTTTTTGAATGCTCTATTCAAATATAAATTTTGTTTTCTGGTTTGAACAATTTAAATTGCCTAAACTATTTAATTCTTGTTTAATTCAATTAAAAATTGTTTAATATTGCTTACTTCATAAATAATTAATCCTAAGTCCAATTTCAAATTGTGAAACATGTAATCCAACTAAAATTTGATAAACTTTTCAAATATAAAATTTGTAATTTGTTTTGCACACTTTAAATTGATGATAACAACATTTACTTGTGTGCCATGTTTAAGTAACAAAATTCCAAATTTAATAATTGCTTTTCTAAATTGTTAACCATCATTCCAATTGCAATTAACTTTGTTATCTTATTGTTCCCCATCATGCATGCATCATACTAATTCAACTACACCTAATGCTTAGTGATAGAACAATTAATCCAACTCCAAGCATGGGCTTCCATATGCACCCCTTTGCATATGGAATCCATTTAAATTTGTGTTTCATGTCAAGCAAGTTATTTTGGTGCATCTATTAAACATGACATGCATCATCCAATGTTGTGCACCTATGCCCTGTATTGATTGTCTACCCTTTCTGCAATGTCTGTTTGCTTCTTCTCGGTTAGACGACGACGTTGGTACCGACGAGCCTTACGACACCACTACTCAGGACCTAGCCCAGTACGAGGCTGAGCTGCCAGGCAAGTTATCACTCACATGAATCATTGAGTACCTTTCCACACTTGTTGTCGATACTATCTTTTGGTCTACTATTGCTAGCCCTATGTATCGTTGCTTGTTCTCCGAACCCATCACATGATACCTTGAGCCCTGATATTGCCACCACCTCCATACCTACAGCCATTGCTTGAGCCTGTTATTATCTAGCATGCTTAGTGTTGCTTTTACTCGAGTCTGTTGTCAGTTACTACTGTTACTATCTTATTATCTTGTACCGGGGCTCGTTATTAATCCATCAATCCTGTTAATTGCTAATGGTAATAATAATTTTGATGATAAGGCACCGGCAGGAGGCCCATGAGTGGTTTTGGAGCCTGCTAGTGTCGACCCTAATAGGAAAAGGGTCTTGTCTACTGATCCATGATGAGCGCACTACCCGCATTTGGGAAGCGAGTATGGGCGCCCCCCTCAACTTGACCTGATTCGCATCTCGTCCAAATCGCCTCATTTAGTTCGTGTTTTCCATTTGCCGCATGCATGTTTTTGCGAGCCCAGCGCAGGGTGGAACTTTTGTAGTCGGCATATAGGGGGACACGTTCTTAGAGTGCTATGAGGGTCCATTTTCTTCTGGGCTCGATTAGCCGTGCGCCCAAGGTGCTTTGGGCTTGATGCGGAGAATGGTTGGTTGTGTAGAGTACCCCGCTTGGTGGGTTAGCTTCCCATCTGGCGGGTTATTCTTGAGTGTACGGCCAAATTGGTGCAACCCTGCAGGGATAATCTTCTCGAGAGGCCGTGTTTTCCGCGGTTATGGATTACTTGGTGAAAGTACTGGCTAACAAGTACTCAGGACAACTTCAACATAACTATCAACCATGTTTCACCCAATGATCAATAACCTGACTAGTAATAGGTTATTCACACAAATAACTTGATTCATCTTAATCCAACTGTGTGAGTTATCCTCGGATCCCTTCTTTGGATAAGGGGCGAGATCCAGGATGGGTTTGGTTGAACTTATCTTTCAGTTGGTTACAATCCTCGATCTTATCTTTTCTGTTAGCCGGAATTTGTAGTTATATTCTGTAGTGGGTTAGAGCAGCCAGCAGCAACTTTTATATCACCCCCTTTCTTCCGTTGATCCCAAGCATCAAAGCTTGTGTTGACGGGTAACTCCTTGATGAACTGTGAGTCTTGCTTGCCAGTACATTGGATGTACTGACTCCGTTGGGGCTGTGGTTTACGCAGAGTACTACTACGACTACGACGCTTCCCAGGATGGCTACCTTGTGGAGTTCGATGACGCTGCAGACGAGTAGTTAGCTGGACCAGGGCAGGATCCAGACCTTCGTGGATGGGCTTCGTTTTCCTTTATGTTCTCAGGCTTCTTAAGCCATGGATTTGTCTGTACTCAGACCCCTTGATTGCTTCCGCTGTTGTAATGGATGATATGTTGGGACATGTGTCCTCTGGATGACTGTATTCGATATTTTCTGCCTTAGTGAAGGCCAGTTGCACTTATTTCATTCTTTCGTGTCTTAGAGACATTCTGTGTTATCATTCGTACCAAACTGTTGACGTACCGTGCGTGTTTGATTATGAAGTACGTCGACAGTAGTGCCTTTAGGTTCCTAGCGGATAGTTTACTTCGACGGTGGAAGCAGGGCTTGTGTTGTCGCGCATAAGCGCAGGCCTACCAGGAAGCTGGGACGTGGGAGCATGTATGCCCCATAATCCAAGCACCTGACTTCCAGTTCGTGCGGAGAGTATCCTCTAGAAACCCAGGGTGCGACAAATGGTATCAGAGCCTGTCTGCCTGTAGGATCCCTTTTTACTGGTCGCAGTTGAGTCTAGAAACTATTTTGTAGCTATACAGGAAAAGTGAAACGTGAGAGTAGGAATTCTGCCATTTTTCTTCTTTCCCCACCCACCCACCCTTTTCTGGTAAGGAAGTGAAACGTTGTTTTCTGTTCTCACCTAAACTTTCAAGTTAGGATTTCACGTGTTTTGGGTTATCTGTAGTACCTCAGGACTTTTGGTCTCGTTTTCCCGATGTTGCTTCGATATCATGTCCTTTTCAACATCCTTTTCGTCCATTTGAACCTTGTTGTTGCTTTCCACATCCTTTTTCGTCTACCGGAGTCTAATCAAAACCTTCCAATTAATCTGCAGATGGGTCTCAACTACTATCCGCAGGTGGTTCGCATGACTCGCTGTGAGAGCACCGCCGGTTTTCCGGAGTTGCTGAGAGACATGGTTACCTTTCTGGGGTTCCATTGGGCACCAGAGTACCAGGTCTACGAGCACCAGCGAGAGTGTGACCAGACTTGCTACCGGGCTATCGTCTACATTCTGTCGGATGATGGCAGGAGCATTGCACACCAGTACGAGGCAGTAGGGTCCACAGTGGATATGGCCGTGCAGCAGGCAGCGTACGTGAGTGTCACCGTTCTCCGTGCTGACTACTGGGGGTTTGATAAGTCCAGTTTTCGTCACATCCCCCGTGGTTACATCACGGCAGCGGGAGCTCACTTCACTATCCACCGCGACATGGATACCTACGAGACTGATAGCTCCAGGCTCCAGGTCACTGCCCAGTTCGCTAGTCACAGTGATGCCGTTGCTTCCGCACTTTCTCAGGAGTTAGCCTCAGTCAGGGAGCAGCTCCGCCTTGCTCTCACTCGTCTGGCGACGTACACCACAGACTTTGTTGGAGACGAGCGCTTCGCACGTGTCGTTCAGCCAGCTGGTCTTCCGTTGCCAGATGCTGGAGGTTACGAGCCGATCAGAGGTCCACTTCTCGACCTCGGAGCTGGTTACACAGGGATTCCCCGCTTTGGAGCACAGGGATACGACGCTTTCCACTTCACCACACCGAGAGTTGCTCTCAGAGCAGTTCCTATCTACATGGATCGTCGTGATACCTACTTCCGTGGGATTCCTCCTCACCGTATCTCTCGTCGTACTACTCACCGCCGTCCTGCGTGATGAGCATGGGAGTACCGTTGTATCCATTACTAGCTGTGTCTAGTCTATCCTTTCGTTTTCGAACCATGTATTTGGTCTGTTGGATATTCTGATGTATTTGAACATGTGATGATGTACCTGTTGGTTATCTATTCATGCGTCGGAATAATCTATCTTTCGGTTACCAAGTCTATCCTTTTCTGTTGTTGTGCTAAAATGAATTCTGTTCAGGATGCCTCCAACCAGGAACAACCCGCCACCGCCACCACCAATGGGGGAGCTGTTGGCTCAGATGACCCAAGTGGTGACACAAATGGCCCAGATCCAGGCTAACCAGCAACACAACCAGAATGCTCCAAGGGTCACCATCAAGGACTTCCTCAGCTTGGGCCCAAAAGCTTTCGTGGCAACACGTGAGCCCCTGGATGCTGATGACTGGATCCGTGACGTAGCAAGAGCTCTGGAGATAGCTCATGTTGCTGAAGAGGATAAGGTCAAGTACGCCACCTACCTACTGAAGGGTCAGGCAGCTACTTGGTGGGAGAACTACCAGGCCATGAGGGCTGGTTTTCCTATCAACTGGGGATGTTTCAGAGATGCCTTCCTGAAGCACCACATCCCGGATGGTCTCATGGAAAAGATGCGTGAGGAATTCTGCTCTCTCAGACAGGGCAAGCTGGACGTTCTCGGCTACCAGAACGAGTTCAATCGTCTCGCTCGGTACGCTGGTGACGAAGTGTCCACCGAAGCCAAGAAGATGGCAAGGTTCCGCCGAGGTTTTAACCCGGAACTGAAGTACGCTCTCACCAACATCAAGTGCAAGGACTTCGTGGAGCTTGTGAACACCGCGCTCAATGAGGAGAATGGGCGCAAGGCGTTCGAAGAGTCGCGCAAGCACTCGCGTGAGGGTGGTTCCTCCTCCAACATGACCACCCCTCCGCAGAAGCGCCGCATCTGGGTGCCAAATGGTGCTGTCACTCGGGCTCCAAATGCCCAAGCTTCTCCAGGCTTTGGTCCCCGCCCACCCAACCCATCTCAGATGCAGGGTCAGAGGTTCCCGATGGGGCAGCCAAGGCCAGGTCCTTCCCGTATCGTCACTTGCTACAAGTGCAAGGATACTGGACATTATGCTGATAAGTGCACTCAGAAGCAGCTACCCCTACCTCCTCGCCCCAACACCAACCAGGCTATGGTTCGTGCTCCTCCGGCTAAAGCCTTCAACCCCAACAATAGGCATGTCGGGAGGAACGCGAGGGTGAACCATATCAAGGCCGACAAAGCAGAGGAGGCTGCTGACGTCGTTCTCGGTATATTACCCGTAAACTCTATTCCAGCTAAAGTGTTGTTTGATACTGGAGCATCGCATTCATTTGTGTCAAAGATTTTTGCAAAAGCATACAACCTAGTTCTGGTTCCGCTAAGCAATCAAATGACTGTTCACTCTCCGGGACCGCAAATGTTGACTTCCAAGATAAGCATGGACAATGAGATCCTAATTGGAGGTCGCATATTCCTTGCTTCACTCATGTTGCTGGGAAATTCTGACATTGATGTCATTCTGGGTATGGATTGGTTGAAGACCCACAAAGCTAAAATTGACTGTGCTCAAAAGTCAATAACTCTCTCCCACACTTCAGGCCAGATAGTCTATTCTCCATATGGATCAACTTCTGTTCAGCTGTTCAGCCTTGATGCCAAACCCCTTCCGGCAATTGAAAATGTTCCGGTGGTTTGTGAATTCCCTGACGTCTTTCCAGAAGAGTTGCCAGGGATGCCCCCGGACAGAGCAGTTGAGTTCGTGATCGAGCTTGAGCCAGGTACTGCTCCAATCTCTAAGCATCCATATAAGATAGATCCTCCTGAACTGAAATTGTTGAAGGAGCAAATCGATATGTATATGGACAAAGGTTTCATTCAGCCTAGTTCCTCCGCTTGGGGTTGCCCAACTCTGTTTGTTGCCAAGAAGGATCAAACTAAGAGACTCGTGGTTGACTATCGTCCTCTCAACGAGAAAACCATCAAGAACAAGTATCCACTTCCTCGTATCGATGATCTTTTTGATCAACTTGCTGGAGCCTCAATATTCTCAAAGTTGGATTTGAGGATGGGTTACCATCAGATAAAGATCAGAAAGGAAGATATTCCTAAGACAGCTTTCACCACTCGGTACGGTCTATATGAATACACCGTCATGTCCTTTGGTCTCACCAATGCACCGGCAACGTTCTCAAGACTCATGAATTCTGTCTTCCATGAATACCTCGACAAGTTCGTTGTGGTATATCTTGATGACATTCTAGTCTACTCAAAATCCGAGGAAGAGCATGGAGAACACCTTCGTCTCACTCTCATGAAACTTCGCGAGCATCGTCTGTATGCCAAGTTTTCCAAATGTGAGTTCTGGATTCCAGAAGTTGCATATCTTGGTCATATCATCTCTGCCAAAGGCATTGCCATTGATCCTGAAAAGGTTAAGGCAATTGTTGACTGGAAACCCCCTAAGACGGTGAAGCAAGTTAGAAGCTTTCTTGGCTTGGCTAGCTATTGCCGTCGTTTCGTCCAAAACTTTTCCAAGATTGCTAAACCTCTCACTGATCTCACAAAGAAGGACAAAAAGTTCGTTTGGACTCCACAATGTGATGAGAGTTTCAACCTCCTGAAGACTAAACTCACTTCCACACCTGTTCTAGTTGGCCCCGACACCACCAAACCTTTCCAGATATTCTGTGATGCATCTCTCCAAGGCCTAGGAGCAGTTCTTATGCAAGAACGTCAAGTTGTGGCTTATGCTTCACGTCAGTTGAACCCACATGAGCAAAACTATCCCACTCATGATCTTGAACTTGCAGCAGTTGTGTTTGCCCTCAAGAAATGGAGACAATACTTGTTGGGTAACAAAACTGAAATCTTTTCCGATCACAAGAGTCTGAAATACATCTTCACTCAGCCAGATCTGAACCTCAGGCAAAGGAGATGGATTGAGAAGATTAAAGACTTTGATCTCACCATTTCTTACACTCCAGGCAAGGCTAATGTTATGGCCGATGCTCTCAGTCGCAAATCCTATTGCAATAACCTCATGATCATGGAAAGCCAACCTCCACTTCATGAAGAATTCCAGAAGCTGAACCTTGGTCTTGTTCCTGAAGGATACCTTGCTAGCTTGACAGCCAGTCCAACTCTCGAGGACAAGATTCGTTCTGAACAACTTCGTGATAATGAAATCAAGAAGATTGTGGATCACATCAAAGAGGGCAATGATAAGTTCAAGTCCTTCTCAATTGATGACAAGGGAACTGTGTTCTTCGAAGGACGCATTGCAGTCCCTCAGATTCAAAGTCTCAAGGATATCATTCTCAAGGAGGCTCATGAAACTCCTCTATCCATTCACCCTGGAAGTACAAAGATGTACCAGGATCTCAAGACTCTGTATTGGTGGCCTGGCATGAAACGTGAAATTGCTCAATACGTTTCTGAATGCGACGTTTGTCAACGTGTTAAGGCAGTCCATCAGAAGACAGCAGGTCTACTCCAACCTCTGAAAATTCCTGAGTGGAAGTGGGACATGATTGAAATGGACTTCGTTACTGGGTTTCCAAAGTCCAAAAAGGGCAACGATGCAATCTTCGTTGTTATTGATCGTCTCACTAAGGTTGCTCACTTCTATGCTGTAAAGGAAACTATCTCAGCTAGCCAGTTAGCAGAGCTCTACACAGCAAAAGTTGTTCCCCTTCATGGTGTTCCATTGGAAATAAGCTCAGATCGTGGAAGTATTTTCACTTCTCATTTCTGGAAAAGCTTTCAAGAAGCATTGGGCACTAAACTTCTGTTCAGCACAGCTTATCACCCTCAGTCTCAGGGGCAAGTCGAAAGAGTCAATCAGATTCTCGAGGATATGCTCAGAGCATGTGGTCTCTCCTTTGGCATGAAATGGGAGGATTGCCTTCCATATGCTGAATTCTCCTACAACAACAGCTACCAGGCAAGCCTAGGCATGGCACCATTTGAGGCACTGTATGGTCGCAGATGCAGGAGTCCAATCAATTGGTCTGGAGCTGGTGAACGTTCACTTTTAGGCCCTGACATTGTTAAGGAAGCCGAGGAGAAAGTTCGTATCATTCGTGACAATCTCAGGATTGCTCAATCTCGTCAGAAGAGCTATTATGATAGCAAGCACAGGGATATGGTCTATGCACCTGGTGATAAGGCATATCTCCGTGTAACTCCCCTCAGAGGCACTCATCGTTTTGGTGTGAAAGGAAAGCTGGCACCAAGATACATTGGCCCTTTCAACATCCTCTCAAGACGTGCAGAGAATGCTTATCGTCTTGAACTTCCAGAAAAACTTTCCAAAGTGCACGATGTGTTCCACGTGTCACAACTCAAGAAGTGTTTCAAAGATCCAGATCGTGCAGTTGATCATGATTCCATTGAGCTGCAAGATGATCTATCTTATGAGGAGCACCCTATTCGTATTCTCGATGAGACCGAGCGTAAGACTCGCAACAAGAGCACCAAGTTCTTGAAAGTCCAATGGTCGCATCATTCCGATAAAGAGGCAACGTGGGAGACCGAAGAGGATCTTCGCAAGAAGTATCCGGACCTGTTCATTTCTCAGTAGGGAATCTCGGGGCGCGATTCCTTCAAGGGGGGGCGTTTTGTAACATCCCAAGTATGAAAATACCCCTAGAATGCTTTGTCCTTTGTTTTATTTCAAGCAATGCATCATGTCATCATGTTTACTTATTGTTTGCATTTGTTTTCCATCTGTTTTATTCTGTTTTCACAACTCAAATTCAAACCTTTTTCAAACATGGTTTCATACTTGCTCTGTTACAACCTTTGGAACCAAAATAACAAACAAAAACAACCCTTTTATTCCTTGTTTTCACTTATGAAATTGTTTCCTCAAATCATTCCTTTTAATTCCACCAATTAAATTCAAACCATTTCCAAATTCTCAAATCAGTACCTTTTGGGAAACCATAAAAATCACCAAACTTTTCTACCCTCTAAATCATTCTAAAACCCTAGGGGTAACCCTATTTCTTATTCATGTTTTATTAAAGTTTTATTAAACTCAAAAACCCTCTATTTTGAATTCAAACACAAACCATAATTTCAAATTCCAATTTTTGAAATCCAAGTTTACAATGTGGTTTCTAATTGTTTAAAAAGCTTAACTTAATTTTTCTATAATTTTTCTCAAATAAATCCTTAACAGATTTCTTCCAAAAGCAAAGTACAAAAAAATAAAAACAGAAAAGAATAAAACAGAAAAACGAGCGGCACCTAACTAACCCTATCCAGGCCCAGCCCGTTTTCTTCCCGGCGCGCAGCAACCCAACCCATCAACCCCACTTACCGTTTCGATGCTGCGCTGAGATTCGTGCGCGAGCTCTCCGTCTTCGTCCTCCCGTACGGCGCCCATCGGAGGCATCCACGGCGACCGCGCGCGACCACGGCGGCCACCGCAGCGCCTCCAGGCTATAAAAGGGAGCCCTAGCCCCCCTAGGTGTGCCCTAAGCTCTAGGGTTCCTCACAGCGCCGTCAAATCGCCTCCTCCTCGAACTGTCCCCCTCTCTGCAACTACCCGCCGGCGAGCCTCTGAAGATCTTCATGGCGCCGCCGCGTCCAGCTCCCAACTAGCCACCTCTGCCTTGCAATCGCGTCGCCGTCACCTCCTCTTCCCCTTGGACCCCTTCAAGCTCCACGGTGAGCAACAGATCGAGGACGCGATCCCGTTCTTTCTTTCCGGCCACCGTGGCTCGTTTTCTGAATCCGACCACCGCGTCGCCGTTGCAGGCCACCTCCGCCACCACCGTCTCCTGGAACAGCACCGCCACCTCGCCCTCGACGCGTTGAGCACCAGAGCGCGCACGGGGAAGCGTCACATCGACGGCGCCGTCCACATCGTCTCCGCGGCCACCGTCGTCACCCCGGCGTCATCAGTTCGTCATCGCCGCCCTCTGCTCCCCTGCAATCACGGTGAGCGTCCACCGTCGCCTTCCCTCTCTCCCTCTGTTGTTTCCGAGCGCGTCCAGCATCACAGCAACCCCGCAGCACGAGCACAACGTCGTTGATCGCCGCCGTTGAGTTCTGTCAGGCGAGCACGCGCGCGTTTTTCAGTTTCGTCAGTGTAACACGTTTCTGAAGCTTATCCTCCCCGCGTGTTGTTTACTGACAACAAACGCGAAACAGCCCAGTGGTTCAGTCGAGCGCGCGCGAGGGAGAGGTGCTGGGTTCGAACCCCAGCACCCGCAAAATCCCACCTTTTTTTCTCCCGAGTGCTGACAGGGAGGGCCCCCTGTCAGTCACTCATGTGGCCACGTAGGCACAGCAGCACTCGGGCCCCCCTGGCAGTGGCTGGGTGTGTGTCTCTGTGCGTATAAAAAGATTAAAACAATTTCTGTTTTTGTTTTCTAATTATTTAAAATAGCAGATTAAGGAATAAACTTTAAAATGCAATATCTTTTGTTTTATAAACCCAACAAATACAAACTTTTTATGAAACTTGATCTAAATTTCATAATCTTTCCAAATATGCAATTTGTGTTCTGTTTTGAAATTTCAAAATGCAATTTAAATTCAAATCCAAATAATTCAAATGCAATTTGAAATAATTCATAACTAATTCATACTGTTTCCAAATAATACAAATAAAATATGTTTTTCACACCTTTTTGAATGCTCTATTCAAATATAAATTTTGTTTTCTGGTTTGAACAATTTAAATTGCCTAAACTATTTAATTCTTGTTTAATTCAATTAAAAATTGTTTAATATTGCTTACTTCATAAATAATTAATCCTAAGTCCAATTTCAAATTGTGAAACATGTAATCCAACTAAAATTTGATAAACTTTTCAAATATAAAATTTGTAATTTGTTTTGCACACTTTAAATTGATGATAACAACATTTACTTGTGTGCCATGTTTAAGTAACAAAATTCCAAATTTAATAATTGCTTTTCTAAATTGTTAACCATCATTCCAATTGCAATTAACTTTGTTATCTTATTGTTCCCCATCATGCATGCATCATACTAATTCAACTACACCTAATGCTTAGTGATAGAACAATTAATCCAACTCCAAGCATGGGCTTCCATATGCACCCCTTTGCATATGGAATCCATTTAAATTTGTGTTTCATGTCAAGCAAGTTATTTTGGTGCATCTATTAAACATGACATGCATCATCCAATGTTGTGCACCTATGCCCTGTATTGATTGTCTACCCTTTCTGCAATGTCTGTTTGCTTCTTCTCGGTTAGACGACGACGTTGGTACCGACGAGCCTTACGACACCACTACTCAGGACCTAGCCCAGTACGAGGCTGAGCTGCCAGGCAAGTTATCACTCACATGAATCATTGAGTACCTTTCCACACTTGTTGTCGATACTATCTTTTGGTCTACTATTGCTAGCCCTATGTATCGTTGCTTGTTCTCCGAACCCATCACATGATACCTTGAGCCCTGATATTGCCACCACCTCCATACCTACAGCCATTGCTTGAGCCTGTTATTATCTAGCATGCTTAGTGTTGCTTTTACTCGAGTCTGTTGTCAGTTACTACTGTTACTATCTTATTATCTTGTACCGGGGCTCGTTATTAATCCATCAATCCTGTTAATTGCTAATGGTAATAATAATTTTGATGATAAGGCACCGGCAGGAGGCCCATGAGTGGTTTTGGAGCCTGCTAGTGTCGACCCTAATAGGAAAAGGGTCTTGTCTACTGATCCATGATGAGCGCACTACCCGCATTTGGGAAGCGAGTATGGGCGCCCCCCTCAACTTGACCTGATTCGCATCTCGTCCAAATCGCCTCATTTAGTTCGTGTTTTCCATTTGCTGCATGCATGTTTTTGCGAGCCCAGCGCAGGGTGGAACTTTTGTAGTCGGCATATAGGGGGACACGTTCTTAGAGTGCTATGAGGGTCCATTTTCTTCTGGGCTCGATTAGCCGTGCGCCCAAGGTGCTTTGGGCTTGATGCGGAGAATGGTTGGTTGTGTAGAGTACCCCGCTTGGTGGGTTAGCTTCCCATCTGGCGGGTTATTCTTGAGTGTACGGCCAAATTGGTGCAACCCTGCAGGGATAATCTTCTCGAGAAGCCGTGTTTTCCGCGGTTATGGATTACTTGGTGAAAGTACTGGCTAACAAGTACTCAGGACAACTTCAACATAACTATCAACCATGTTTCACCCAATGATCAATAACCTGACTAGTAATAGGTTATTCACACAAATAACTTGATTCATCTTAATCCAACTGTGTGAGTTATCCTCGGATCCCTTCTTTGGATAAGGGGCGAGATCCAGGATGGGTTTGGTTGAACTTATCTTTCAGTTGGTTACAATCCTCGATCTTATCTTTTCTGTTAGCCGGAATTTGTAGTTATATTCTGTAGTGGGTTAGAGCAGCCAGCAGCAACTTTTATATCACCCCCTTTCTTCCGTTGATCCCAAGCATCAAAGCTTGTGTTGACGGGTAACTCCTTGATGAACTGTGAGTCTTGCTTGCCAGTACATTGGATGTACTGACTCCGTTGGGGCTGTGGTTTACGCAGAGTACTACTACGACTACGACGCTTCCCAGGATGGCTACCTTGTGGAGTTCGATGACGCTGCAGACGAGTAGTTAGCTGGACCAGGGCAGGATCCAGACCTTCGTGGATGGGCTTCGTTTTCCTTTATGTTCTCAGGCTTCTTAAGCCATGGATTTGTCTGTACTCAGACCCCTTGATTGCTTCCGCTGTTGTAATGGATGATATGTTGGGACATGTGTCCTCTGGATGACTGTATTCGATATTTTCTGCCTTAGTGAAGGCCAGTTGCACTTATTTCATTCTTTCGTGTCTTAGAGACATTCTGTGTTATCATTCGTACCAAACTGTTGACGTACCGTGCGTGTTTGATTATGAAGTACGTCGACAGTAGTGCCTTTAGGTTCCTAGCGGATAGTTTACTTCGACGGTGGAATCAGGGCTTGTGTTGTCGCGCATAAGCGCAGGCCTACCAGGAAGCTGGGACGTGGGAGCATGTATGCCCCATAATCCAAGCACCTGACTTCCAGTTCGTGCGGAGAGTATCCTCTAGAAACCCAGGGTGCGACAACATTAGAAACAACTGACTGACTTGTGCAAGGAACGGGCAAAACATTCTAAATTGTCATCAGTATTCGTTCAAATTACTCTGCTAAAATGAGACATGGCAAGTGGTACAGAACTACAGGTTGCGCAGAATGGGCATAGTAGTATCCCTCCATCCATCAACAGACCGGCACTGTTTCCCTTCCAAAACTAACAGCAGTGATCTGTTTGCTGACGACTAATTCATAGCTTTCAAGCCTAGGGGAGCTTACATTCGGAAACAGCAAACAGGGTATAAACCTGCACCTGATGAACCTTGTAATGTAAACTGGCATTTTATTCAGGGCTTGGTTTTAATAATAATAAAGCCGGCTCACACAAGTCGTCGCACCAAATGTGATATTTCGGATCACCTAGTGTTGTTAGGTAGAAAGAAATTGCAAAGCAGCCATAAACCACACAGTTGCCTAGCTTTCGTTTCAGAATACAACTGTTTCCTCCTAAAAATAACAGTAGTATTCTGTTTGCTGACCAAGTTGGAGCAGAAGCAAGTCATTTTTTTTTCATAGCAAACTAAATTAACTAATCCATAGCTTTCAAAGAAAGAGGAGCCTAGCTAGTGACATGTTCGACAGACTACAAGTCCAGCAGGCAATCAAGGCGGTAGCAGAATTACAAATAACGCGCTCCACCGATTTTTATTTAACATTAGAAAACAACCTCACACTAGAATTACACACTTTATAGCTTATTTTGTATGTGTTCCACACTGAAGTTTCATGACCTTAAAAGGGCGTCCTACTGGCCAGTGCTGACGCAGCAAACTCGGAAAAAAACATCGACACCCACACGGTGGGTCAGCATGGAGGACATGTTGTCCAGACTTTAGCCTTCAGACTCGAGGTAAAAAAAAACATCTGGAGAGAAATACAACTATGAAAACAGGTTTCTGGTTAGAGGACAAACTATATGGAACAAGTTAAATCATAGCCCCATGGGTTTACAACAAATATATCTGAATTAGCTAAAAATTACGTCAGAACACAAACACAGGGTAGCACAGCGACTACAGAAATCAAATCCACAGAGTGACGCCAGTGCACACGATCAGTGGCTCCGATGATTGGTTCAGAGCCACTTTATTTTATTTTTTTTGTGATACTCCCTCCGTCCATGATTACTAGTCTCCTAATGAATAGCATCACGACCAAGACACAATTCTATTGGTGTCCTTTCCACCAATTAGGGTCACAGTTTTCCATTATCTAATTAATTGCGCAGTTAATTTGGGCATGCAAACCAATCAAGATGAGACTAGGTGGGATTTTATAATTATTATGGCACAGTTAATTAGGATAATAAATGATTACGGGCCTTATTTGGAGGTAATATTGGGACAAATATTTTTCCACTAGAGGACTTTTAAACCCGGACGGAGGGAGTAAAGAAAAGCCACTAGCCTCATATAATCCTTCGCCAGACCCCACCTGATGTGAGAATTTCTAGCACTGGGTCTGTCATTTAAAAAAAAAAGCCATTAGCTAGTTAACTACTACTCCCTCGGTTCAACAATACTTGACTTCCATTTGTCCAAATATGAATGTATCTAGACATGTTTTAGTGTATAGGTACATTCATAATTGGACAAGTGGAAGTCAAGAATTGTTGAACGGAGGGAGTAGCTGGGAAACAACAAGCTGAGACCAACACTATTGTTTTATTTCGTTTATTATAGACAGTGGAGTAGTGCCTACATATATAGTCCAGTGTTGATTTGGTCTGTACATTACCAAGATTGACAGAACATTTCGCTGCTACCCGACCAGCAAGCAAACAGTATCATACAACTCAAACGAGTTTGCAAAAGAAGATACACATACACACAGAAAGAGTTGACCGGAAATGGAAAGAAGCGCCAGACTATAAAATGCTCTACCAATGGACAGTTTCTACTCTAGGTCTATTTGACCAATGAAAAACAGGAGATGTGTTCTACCAAGTCAGACAGTAGCTTGGAAGACATGAGAAACAACTGAGAACGGGCAAAACATTCTAGCGTGCAACTGGCAGGCAAATCAGCTTGACAATATATGCAGCGGGTGTGCTAGCATGTCATTAAGTATTTAAGCTACTCTGCTAAGATGCGATATGGCAAAGTGGTACACAGCTACAGGTTGTACAGAATGAGCATATAGCTACAGGCTTCTAGCATGCCTATGATGAACCACGTTACAGTTTGACAGAAGCATGTACATTCTCCGCGCTTAGCTTTTATTTCAGAAGATTTTTGTAGATTTGACTCAAGCATCAACACTATATACTGTAAAACATGGATGAACCAAGATTCACTAATAAAAACAACCAAGTAAACGGTGCAACGATGTCCAATAGGTACAGTATGTCATGAATTCGATAGAGTATATGTTCTACATCCTACAAGTCTAGCAATCAATGGGGTAGCAGAATTATGAATAACCGTGTTACGCATTCACTAGTTCTTACTACTCCCTCCGATCCGGAAAGAGTGTCGTGGAGAATAGCCACCACGTACAAATGATATTACAGTTTCCGTCACTTAATTAGGACCGGAGGGAGTAATAAACCACAACCTCACACTGGAATTACACACTTTACAGCTTCTTTTGTTATGTGCAAGACACTGAAGTTTAATGACAGTAAAATGGCTTCCTAGCTTCACGTCAAAATTCAACAAGAAATATAGATGCACCAACGGGCTTAGAGAACCTATATGATTACATCACTTGTAGCAGTAATATATCACAGCAGATACCAACCATGCACTAGTAAATAAGAAATCTGAGCCAATCATACATAACTGATAAACCAAAAGGCTAGACTAGCATCAATTCAAACCTTCATTGAAGGGATGGTTAGTTTCTACAGGCAAGTTTTGATCAGGTATGTCCATTGTGGGCACTCTACATGTAAGTTTTGAATTTATGTCGAGACATCTAGCTCCCAGCTCTTATAACTTAAATGCATGACTTACACTGTTATCACTCTATCAAAGTAGTTTGACCAGTCACCTATGTCTAGTTAGTTTATATGTAGTAGTTCCACAGTTTGTGTGGAGAGTAAGGAGAATAGCTGCCTAAATTTTACGGATCTTTTGATGAGTCGTGTATCGAACGGAAGCCTAAACAAGTTGACCTAACACCGGTAACGGGAAGAAGCTTATCAACAAATTTACTAGTTACAATTACTACAAGAAAGAAATAGAGTTTGTACGCATATGACAAGGTTTAGTTCATCGAAATGTGTGTTTCCATATCATAAATGTAGTTGTTTAATTACCAACGATTAAACAAGAAATATAGACACACCAATGAGCTTAGAATACCTAAAAGGTAGCAGTAATATATCACCAAAGCAAATATAAACATGCGATTTTTTGCATAAACATTAAATATACTGGATGCCATTAGTTCACACGGGCACTACAAGAGGTCAAGAGAAAATCAGGAAGGCAGCACAAATAACAATTATGAGGGCCCAACAAGCTTGTTTATCATGTTCAGTTTGGGAAACAAGGATGGTTATAATAACAGGAGATACCGACCATGCATACACAGATACACTACTAAACGTAATCTGAAATAGTAATACAGAAATGAAAAACTAAAATCCTGAGAAGCATCAACTCAAACTCTCAATCTACAATTGGTCGATATCTACAGGTAACATCTGAACATGTGTGTCCATCAGAGCACTCTACAGGCAAGTTTTGAATTTTTGTTGGGGCATTAACCTCCTGGCTCGGCTCCTAGAACTCGAATGCATGACTACGGCCACTATGACTCCAACAAATTAGTTTGACCACATTTACATAGTTCCGAAATCCATGCAGGCAGTATGGATACTATCCGGCTCAACTTTCCCAATCTTTCGATCAGTCATGTGTCAAATGGAAGTTTAATCAAGTTGACCTAAATGCGACACCAGTAAATAAATGTGGATCACAGATCACCAGGTAGACAAAAATAAATAGCAAATATGAACTCCAACAAACTTGTTTGTCACATTCAGTTTAGGAAATAACTTAATAAGTTGATAATGACAGGAGCTACCGACCATGCACTAGTAAATCAAACTCTGAGCTAGCCATACAGAAATGATAAATGAAAAGCTGGATTAGCATCAACTCGTACTATCTAACAAGAGATTGCCGGTATCTATTGTTATGTTCTGAGCTATGTCCATAGGAAGAACTCTAGAACTAAGTTTCTAATTTCCGTTGGGCATCTACCTCCTGGCTCCTACAACTCGAATGTATGACTGCTACTGTTTTTGAGGTTTATGAATGCTACTGCTACAGCACCATCAAAGTAGTTTAACAATATCTTCTGCAGTCCGCAACCCATGCGGACTGTAGAAGACTAGCTGCCTAAATTTTGATGGTTAATGTATCAAATGGAAGTCTAATAAGGTTGGCCTACATGCGACACGGCAAGTATGGAGCAAGGGTGGTTAATACCATTCTAAATCAGCAAATAAAGATGGCGTCACAAAAACGCAGAAAACACACAACTTAAAAATAGTTATGGGTTCTTTTACTTGCAGGTAGCAGGTAACGAATTAAAACCTACTAGAGTTCCAAGAAGCCGTGCGATGCACATCACGAATATAACAGGGTACGATGCAAGGGTGGCCAACTCAAATAAGAAAAAAAAAGCAGACTAGTAACATGCTAAACACACTGAAGTTTGGTTCCTATAAATACGCCAAGTTAACATCTAAACATAGAAAGGTCCTACAACTCGAATGCATGACTGCTACTGCTACAGCACCATCAGAGTAGTTTGACAACATCTTCTACAGTCCGCAACCCATGCGGACTGTAGAAGACTAGCTGCCTAAATTTTCACAATCTTTTGATGGGTAATGTATCAAATGGAGGTCTAATAAGGTTGACCTACATGCGACAGGGCAAGTATGGAACAAGGGTGGTTAATACCATTCTAAATCAGCAAATAAAGATGGCATCACAAACACGCAGAAAACACACAACTTAAGAAATAGTTATGAGTTCTTTTACTTACAGGTA
Source organism: Alopecurus myosuroides (assembly GCA_028641055.1). NCBI lineage: Eukaryota > Viridiplantae > Streptophyta > Magnoliopsida > Poales > Poaceae > Alopecurus > Alopecurus myosuroides. Next base: position 21,712,780 of record CM054059.1, read on the forward strand.
GCAGGTAACAAATTTGAACCTACTAGAGTTCCAAGAAACCATGCGATGCATATCACTAATACAACAGGGTACGATGCAAGCGTGGCCAACTCACATAAAAGAAAAGCAGACTAGTAACATGGTAAACAAACTAAAGTTTGGTTCCTATAAATACACCAATTTAACATCTAAACATAGAAAGGTCCTACAACTCGAATGCATGACTGCTACTGTTACAGCACCATCAAAGTAGTTTGACAACACCTTATACAGTCCGCAACCCATGCGGACTGTAGAAGACTAGCTGCCTAAATTTTCACGATGTTTTGGCGGGTAAGTATCAAATGGAAGTCTAATAAGGTTGACCTACATGCGACACGGCAAGTATGGAGCAAGAGTGGTTAATACCATTCTAAATCTGGAAATAAAGATGGCATCACAAACACGCAGAAAACACACAACTTAAGAAATAGTTATGAGTTCTTTTACTTACAGGCAGCAGGTACCAAATTTAAATCTACTAGAGTTCGAAAAAACTGTGATGCACATGACTAATATACCAGGGTACCATGCAAGCGCGGCCAACTCATGTAAAAAAAAACAAGCAAACTAGTAACCTGCTAATCACACTGAAGTTTGGTTCCTATAAATACGCCAATTTAACATCTAAACATAGAAAGGTGTAGAGCATTTTAATGTCTGGAACAAAGAACGGACAGATCATTTCATATTCATAAAGTACAACAGTTGGAAGTATTTCATCAAAGCTATGAACCAAGTCCATTGAAAATAAAATTGAGCAAGACTTTTTCGGTTCCTCTTCATGCAGCAGACGGACGTCCCAGATCAATGAAAATTCTTAAGTTAAGCGCATTTAGTCGCACGCACCGGGCCTGGGATACGTCTTGCCGTCGGCCTCAAGGCATCGCTGTGAACCCTCCATCAAACACAAAGCCGCGGTATACACCGTCGCCATATCCGGGAACACCATCCACCCAGTCCCACTTGCCACCGGTGCTCCCGACGTCGTCCTCCTCCCACATTGCGAGCTTCCCGCGAACACGCTTCCCAGCAAACCACACCTTCCCATCACCCCCAAACACCTTGACCTTGTTGTTGCCACCGGTGGCCGGGGCGGGCATGGCGGCGCTTCCCTGCGCAGCAGCCTCGCAGAGGCCCGTGAAGCATCGGTACATATTGGGCGGCATGCGCCCAGCTTCGTCCCACTCCATGGTGGCCAGATCTAGGCGGAGGATGAGCACCGTGGAGCAGGGCGCGTCTATGGCGAAGGAGGACCTGAGGCCGCCGATCATAAGGACGCGGCGGCCGCCAGCGCCGGCGAGGAGGCGTGGGCGCTTGAGGATCTCGAAGACGTCGCCCCAGGAGGCACGCTCGACGGGCGCCCAGCCGCCGGTGAGCGCGGCGAGCGGGCAGGAGTAGAGCTTCCACTGGCTGCGCCACGGGGTGCCGACGTCGCAGAGCGCGAAGACGGCGCGCGCGCCGGCGGCTAGGATTGGGCTCCGGGGTTTGGAGGGGAGCGAGAGCGGGTGCTTCATCCACTTCCCGGATCCCTCAGACGGAGCATAGGAGAGCGCGGCGAGCTCGGTGAGGACGAGGACGACGCCGCCGGGGCCAGCGAGGACGGTGCCATGGCGAGCCCAGGCGGATCCGAGCGTGGGCAGGAGGCGGTAGGTGCCGGCGAAGGGGTTGCAGACGGCGAGCGCCTTGGGCGGGTGCGCGGAGGAGGGGGCGAACGAGGTGGAGGAGGAGGATGGGAGCGACGGGGGCGCGGGGGAAGTGGCGGTGTCGATCCAGAGGTAGAGCAGCGAGCCGGAGGATGCGACGGGGGAGAAAGACTGGTGCGGGAGGAAGGAGGTGAAGGGGAGGCGGAGCCAGCAGCGGCGGTCCGGGTCGAAGGCGTGGAGGCAGCCTCCGCCCTCGGGGCGCGGGTGGCGGAGCAGGAGGAGGCGGAGCGCCGGGAGGAGGGCGAGGAACGGGGAGGAGAGGGTCTCGTGGAAGAGGCGCGAGACCGGGCGGCACACGACGGCGTCCCGCAGCGGGAGGCGTAGGAGGACGTTGTGGAGCGCGTCGGGCGGCAGGTGGTGGATCGGCGGCGGCGGGGCCAGGTCGTCGTCGGAGCCGGCCATGGCCAGGGGATGGGGGAGGGGAGGGGAGAGGAGTGGTATTGGGAGAGGGAAACCAGGGGCGTTTACGTCATTTGTGCCGGCGGACGGCGTGGGGATACATTACGATACCACCTACCGGCGGCTACGCCTCCGTAGATCGACCCGCTCCATTTCATGTCTCGCTGCAGGTAGGACCAACCACCCCAGCATACTTTCGGATTCCGTGTGGGCCCACTGTCAGTGATAGTGGGCGAATGGACAAGGTGGTGCCCGCCGTTGCAGCGGCGCCTGCGACGTAGGCCTGTGTGGGCTGCGAAGGATGACACGTGGGACCGCTCGCTGGGGGGGCGTCCGCGTCATCGGTGGGGTAGGTAGGAACTGGAGTGATTAGCGGGCGGCGGAACTAACCCCCCGCAAAAATCGCAAAGCCACGCGGGAAAAGGATGCGCCTTTGCCTGCTAGGTGGGGCAGGAATAATGGGTGCGCCCACCTGTCTGTTGGGTCACGCAAGGAATCAACACAAGTACTACACATCTATACTTCTTATAAAGCAAAACCCCACTAACATGCATTAATTATTTTTCTAACTCAACATGCAAGCTATCCACATCATCCATCCTATTAGCCAATCAATAGTCCATGTCATCTTCACTAATATTTATTAATTATTACATGCAACCTACACATCATCCATTTATTAAATCATCCAATTTTTCAAATAAAAATTTTATAATACATACTCATCACATGTCTATTAAAATTTACTATCTTGAGATCAACTAATATTTACATGTTTCTTTAGACAACACAATATATCATACATGTGTTTTTAAAAAATGACTTTGAGATCCCCACCCTCTGCATTGAAATGGTGTATATGAAATTTATTATAAGTCCTAAATGGATCCGCTGCAACGCGCGGGGTATCTTCTAGTTATCTAGAACGCGAATGGGTGTCTGCGGCCGCTCGTGCTTCATTCTGCCACATGGGACCTACTTTGCCAGATGAAAAGCGTAAACATTTTTTGAAAGAAAAAAATGGTATTCCCCTCTGGATTCAAACAAAATGTTGCGAGCATGAGTTCGTAACCGGAAAATACATAGCACATTTTCTTCCTATTCGTGAGACAAACTCATGGCTCAAACGATGGACGGATGGAAGAAGATAATTCTTCACACCAGTAATGCAACGTCTACGGATTGCACTTACAGAATCACCTTTACGGGATTATGTGGGGTGAAGATGGGACTCATTGCCCTAAAATCACGGCTGGTAAAAAATATCGGATCAATCCGCTGCTTCCACTTCAGCCTGTAACATTTTCCCGTAAGAAAATGGTCTGTAGCTCTAGCATTTCCCATCTTCACACTATCTGGTACGCAAACTCCTACAACAACAATAAATAGGTGTGTGCTCAATCTCATCAAGCGCCATTGGGTCAGGAGAACAAGAATATATGACATTTCAGCCCGGTTCTTGATCCATAGGACACATTAGAAACATTTTTCATTTCCGGAAATCAGAAGCCGGTGACGACGATGTTGCCTCAAGAGTACTAAGAGAGTAGAATCACACATAATTAATCTAAACTCATAGTTTCAGAATCCTCTCCTCCACCACCCCCACCGCTTTGAAAGCCGCTACTAGTTTCCAGGTCATTTACCCTTACTCTTCGACGCCCTCGCGAGCCGGAGTGGAAATGCTACAAGAAACTGTATTATTCATGCAGATAGTAGTTTATGAAGGGGTCGTTGCATAGAAAACAAAAAAATTCCTACGCGAGAGACACCCGAAAGGCGAAGATCTAATCTAGGAGACGAAGTGCAACGGGCAAAGAGAGAGTTAAGGAGAACACATACCCTCGAAGACACAAAGCGTTACGAGATCAAATCTCGTTGTTGGCGTAGTCGTACTCACACCGATCCCGGTAGCGAGAAGATGTGCACTGCAAACCGGCGGTGCCTCCGTGATCGGTCACACGTACGGTTGATGACGACCTCCGTTCCCTCGATCCAGCGGGGCGCGGATGTAGAGGATCCCTCGGAACTCCAGCAGCACGACGGCGTGGTGGTGGTGAAGAATCTCACGGTCAGGGCTTCGCCAAGCCGGAAACTATGGAATGGAGCAGCGGGTGGAGAGGAAATGAGGTGGGCAAGTGTGTGAGAGAGAGGGAGCTCATGCCCTCTATTTATAGGAGAGGGGGGAGGCAGCCCAAGGGGGGTGCGGCCAGCCCATGGGTGTGCCCCCACCTCTTCCCTCATCATGTGAGTGGACACCCCACTCACACCCACTCATTTTCCCTTAAAACTCCACTTAGAAAATCCAAAAGTTTTTCTTTAATAAATAAATAAAATATTTTTATTTCTTTATTTCAGCACTTGTTAATTCTATTAATAAACTTTTGCATATAGCACCTCTAATCATTTGTTAATTCTATTAACAACCATTCGATGAAAAACCCCTTGAACTATTTCAATTTTCCCCGAAACAATTTCGGTGTTGCTCAAAATATTCTTCGATATTCCGTATCCTCTCAAACGCGTCATCAAACCTTAAGTGTGTCACCCTACGGTTCGTGAATAAGATAGACACGATCGAGACTCCTCTCCGATCAATAATCAACAACGGGATCTGGAGATCCGTGATGACTCCTATATATTCAACGATGACTCTCGTGATCGTGTGAACCAACAACGTCGTGAACTATTCCCTTTATCTCGCGATATTTTACTTGTCCGAGATTCGATCATTGGTATCAACCATACCTTATTCAATCTCTTTACCGACAAGTACTCTTTTCTCGTTCCCATGATATAACATCCTTGTGATCATATCACGTGCTTGCAAGCTGTGTTGATGTGATATCACCGAGAGGGCCCAGAGTATATCTCTCCGTCATTTTGGATGGACAAATCCCACTCTTGATCCATGATCCTCAACTAATACTTTCCGAATAGCTAACGACACCTTTATAGTCACCCTGTTACGATGTGACGTTTGATGACATCAAAGCACCCTTCCGGTATCAGTGATTGACATGATCTCATGGTTTAAGAAATAAGTTACTTCGTATGTTTGATATAACAATATAAACTTAATGACTTGATCACATTGCTATATTCACTTTGGGTATATGTTCATCATATCATTCTTCTAATGACATGATCCCGTTATTAACAACATCCAATGTTCATGATCAGGAAACATTGTTCGTCTATTAATCAACGAGCTAGTTAAAAAAAAAGACTTTACTAGGAACCATTGTTTGTTCATTAAACACACATGTATCAACGTTTCCGGTTAATACAATTCTAGCATGAGAAATAAACATTCATCGTAAACAAGGAATAAGATAATAACCATTTTATTATTGCCTCTAGGGCATATTCCCTTCAGTCTCCCACTTGCACTAGAGTCAATAATCCAGTCTGTAAGCACTTAACACATATGGCGTTCCAGTGTTATTACCATAATTCGCATGTGGTAAACATCATCAAAAAGATCTGAACTGTTCAGGTCCTATTGTATTTGCATGTTCTTTGCGTCTACACGCATCACTCATTCTCTAATGAGATGGCTTTGTATATATATGGTCAATCGGTGAAACCTTAATTCCTCGGGTTAAACCGATCTCACTAACATTGTGAAAATGTAGCTTCATAGTGTTAGCATTCTTGGAAATTCACCAAGTTCGGTGATACCTTAATTCCTCAGCTTAAACTAATGTTACTAACATTGTGAAAATGTAGCTTCATAGTGTCAGCATTCTTGGAATTTCACCAAGTTCAATAAAGAACTCCTTGACACAAAATACGCTTACTATCAGTTGTCAACACACCGATATATTTTTATCCTTTGTTCTATTATCTGTCACAATATTTTAATTTTGAAACTCTTTCAAATCCAGCATGGAACTTTCTTCCATCCTACTGTGCTACACTTCATCACATAATTTATTTGAGATAAAATTATTTGAATAGATGACAAGACTATTAGTGTAACATGTTACAACAAATAGTTTGTCATTACTATACAGGAAAACATATCTTAGCATTTCTAAAATGACACAACGATCTCTCCTACTGTTGTCTAATCATCATATGAATTATCCTGCTATAACATTTTATAGCATAGGACTCATCTGGTTGTGTACATAGCATGGAAACATGACTTAGAAATCTCAATTTCAATGATTCTGATCAAGTGTCAAAATAGTTGAATCTTGCTCAATTATTTTCCATGTGACAAGAACTCCTTCCTGTCATTTCGATATTGACTTACTGCAATATTTCATCTATGTAATTTGGCTTCAATCATATCAGGCGATCTAATCCATCTCTCATAGATATCGATGCCCAATATCTTCTAAGACTTTCATCAATATGAATTTCTTAACCGTGTTAATTTAAAATTACATATTTTCCAATCAACCATATGTCAGCTACATAAAGTATTGGAAATATGTCATAGCGCTCCCACTTAATTTCTTGTAACTCTACAAGCATCTTTATCGTTCATGATGGAATCAAACTCTTTTGATAACTTCACTAAGGTAAAGATTTCAACTTCGTTATGCTCACTTCAACCATTGAAGTGTGCATACCTTTCTAGCAACCTTTTGAATTTTACAAAACTTTCAGACTGTGTCAAGTACACATCTTTGATCAAATTTCCTCGAGAGGAGAGTTGGTTTTGTTATTCAACTACCATATCATAATATGTAACTTTTGCTAGAACTATCGCAAAGACTAAAACATCACTACAGAAGATCAAAATCTTGTAGTAGTCAACTTTTTGAACTTCGTCGAAAACAACTTTTCGATAAGTACAACTTTCAAAGGATGTAAAAATGCATGTGTTTGTCGCTATATAGACCCTTTTGCTATCGTTAGGAATCAAGCCTATCGAAAAGACTACGAAGTCACATACTTGATATTCATACAAGGATACTATGGCGGATATAATGACTCATAGTCAATTTTACGAAGTCAGGGTCCCATCATTTGCTTCCTTTATAAGGTCCAGGTCCTTTTGTTGTCAAAACAACACTTTACTCTTAAACCATAAGTTGGTCTAAGTACAAAGTTTTAGGACTTTTGTGGTTCAGTTCATAAACTCATTTGAAGTATCTACAATCACATGTAGTGTCTTCTACTGAGTCAAAATAGGAAACCCTGGAACAACTTCCAGTGCTGCGCTACTCTTGACATGGTAACGAAGATTCTCTAATCTCGTTGAGTTTGTACTGTCCTCCCACTCACTTATTTCGCAAGAACTACTTTCTCGAGAAATCAACCCTTTCTGACAAACAACATTTGTCTTTGGTCGGTGATAGGAGAAATACCCAATGGATTCGTTGGGATAACCTTATAAACATATATGTATCCCATTTTGGTTGTAAACATTTACACATGCTATGCACATACCAAAACTTAAGAAAAGATAATTTGGGTCATTACCCAAACCATATCTTATATGGTGTCAATTCAATGGATCATGATGGCGCTCTTTTCCGTGTAAAAACGGTTGTCACTAATGTATAAACTACAAAATTATAATAGCATTTTTATTTATCTTACCATGTCAAACAAGGTTTGATTTTGTCTCTTGAACACTCCAAACTAATGTGGGGTAATTCGAGTAATATAAGTTGTAGAACAATTCTGCAACTTCTCAGATGTTTTGCTAAACTTGTAACTCAAACTTTATCCTTTATGATCCAATCATAAATACTTGATTATCTTGTTACAATGATTTTTACTTCATATTAACAACCATTTGAACCAATTCAAAATGTCAAACTCCGTTCTCTTTAAATAGATATACTCACATATCTACTCAAATCATTGACATAATTTTATGAAGGAAAAATTAATCCACCATACATGACTACACATAATGGACTATATACATCAATATGTATAATCTCCACTAAATTAGTCGTCCATTCTACTTTCGCCTAAGAACGGAATTCTAGTCATCTTTTCGAAGAGGTCTCACAAGCGTCAATTTCTTCAAAACATAATGACTCCGGAAGTCCATCAATATGGAGTTCCTTCATGTTTTCCTTTCCGATATGAACTAAAATGGTGGTGTCACAATTTAAGTGAAACTCTTTTACGTATTGCAACGTTTAGCATTTAGTCTTATAGATGTTTACTTTACCAACATGATTTATATTAACATATCCATCAATTATGGAATATGGTCATAGTTTGAACAATCTCATTTGTTCTCACAAAATACTAGAACAAAATAACAACTTACTAAGTTCTTAATATAAATCTTGAATGTTTGGTTCGATACGACAATGAACACAATAACACTTTATTTATGTTCTTGTCATAATCGATTCCACATCTATTACTAGTTCTTTTTAGGCCCTTGTATTTCTTGCATTGCGTTGCTTTGTATGACAACTCATACCAACCAATGTGGTATCAAAATACCCAAAAATACTTTGTTAACTAGTAATACATCTATAACTTGTATATCAAGCATATACTTCTGAGTTGGACCTTTCCAGTTATATTATTTTCTGCCATATATCTTTTTTGTAATTCTATTTTCAATATTCCCTTTCCTTTATAGAAGAATCATTCAACATCAAACAATGCTAGTCGTACTAGCTCATTTTCTTTGGCGTGTTAGTCATATACTATCACCCATTGAGTCATACTTTGAGTTTGATTGTTCTACTAATATCACCATATTAATACTATTCTTCTAGATTCTACTCTTAGCAATCTCCAAGTATGGTAAACGACTTTACCCATACTTTTAATCCATCCCATCATAACAATTTTATGATTAAGCTACTATAGCTCGAAGGAAGGAATCTAGATAATAATTTTTAGCGCCCAACTTCTTGGAATATTCAAATGCCTAGCATCTTTAATCATTGAATATATTCAAATAATATAAGCATACATTGTCACGCTAAATTATACTCAGTCATGTTGCTACAAATAAGTTTCTAGATATCAATATATCTTTCACTTGATTGTTTCTGAAAACAACTCTTTTCAGTTCCTAAATCACCTTGATCAACAAAACATTCTTTTGAAGATAAAGTAATATGGAAGCAACCATGACTCTAGATTCTAAGTAGGGATTGGTTGCTCTTTAGATCAATCAATCATTAACCATATGGAGCTAGGTAGGAAATACCAAAAATCTACAATATGACTCAATTTTAAATTTCACTAATACGGTACCAATCTTAAATGATTTTTACCAGATCATAACAGTTATATCTCAATCAACAATCTAAGTGTAAGGTAGTTTTGTGGATGCCAATGAATACTACAATTTGTGCAAATTCATTTTGATTGGTTGTTTATGATAAATAAGTTCAAGTTAATTCAAAATTATGCCATGAACTCCCACTCAAAAACAACATCCCTCTTAGTCGTCTTTAGTGATTACACGAACCTAATTCGCTACACCAAAACCGATTATCACGTGAGATGATGTAGCTTCAAAGGCGAACATCGACATGTTCATCATATCATCCATATGACTCATGCTTTACCTTTCGGTTACGTGTTCCGAGGCCATGTCTGTACAAGCTAGGCTCGCCAAGTAGAACCGTAGTATTGCGTGTGTTTCAAGGCCATGTCTGTACATGCTAGGCTTGAAAACACCCGTGGTATGCGAACGTTGAGTCTGTCACACCCGATCATCACGTGGTGTCTCGAAACGACGAACTTTCTTAACGGTGCATACTTAAGGAAGAACACATTATTATCTTGATATTAAGTGAGAGGGATCATCTTATAATGCTACCGTCGCTATCTAAGCAAAATAAGATGCATAAAAGGATTAACATCACATGTAAGGATAACGTGATATGATATGGTCCTTCTTGCACTTGATCTTCATCATGTGCATTATGGTATAATCTCCATCATTCCACCGCTTTGAAAGCCGCTACTAGTTTCCGGGTCCTTTACCCTTACTCTCTGACGCCCTTGCGAGCCGGAGTAGGAATGCTACCAGAAACTGTATTATTCATGCAGATAGTAGTTTATGAAGGGGTCGTTGCATAGAAAACAAAAAATTTCCTACGCGAGAGACACCCGAAAGGCCAAGATCTAATCTAGGAGACGAAGTGCAACGGGCAAAGAGAGGGTTAAGGAGAACACATACCCTCGAAGACACAAAGAGTTACGAGATCAAATCTCGTTGTTGGCGTAGTCGTACTCACACCGATCCCGATACCGAGAAGATGTGCACCGCAATCTGGCGGTGCCTCCGTGATCGGTCACACGTATGGTTTATGACGACCTCCGTTCCCTCGATCCAGCGGGGCGCGGAAGTAGAGGATCCCTCGGAACTCCAGCAGCACGACGGCGTGGTGGTGTGGTGGTGAAGAATCCCACGGTCAGGGCTTCGCCAAGCTGGAAACCATGGAATGAAGCAGCGGGTGGAGATGAAATGAGGTGGGCAAGTGTGTGAGAGAGAGGGAGCTCATGCCCTCTATTTATAGGAGAGGGGGGAGGCAGCCCAAGGGGGGTGCAGCCAGCCCATGGGTGTGCCCCCACCTCTTCCCTCATCATGTGAGTGGACACTCCACTCACACCCACTCATTTTCCCTTAAAACTCCACTTAGAAAATCCAAGAGTTTTTCTTTAATAAATAAATAAAACATTTTTATTTCTTTATTTCAGCATTTGTTAATTATATTAACAAACTTTTGCATATATCACCTCAAATCATTTGTTAATTCTATTAACAACCATTCGATGAAAAACCCCTTGAACTATTTCAATTTTCCCCGAAACAATTTCGGTGCTGCTCAAAATATTCTTCGATATTCCGTATCTTCTCAAACGTGTCATCGAACCTTAAGTGTGTCCCCCCTACGGTTCGTGAATAAGATAGACATGATCGAGACTCCTCTCCGATCAATAATCAACAGCGGGATCTAGAGATCCGTGATGACTCCTATATATTCAACGATGACTCTCGTGATCGTGTGAACCAACAACGTAGTGAACTATTCCCTTTGTCTCGCGATATTTTACTTGTCCGAGATTCGATCATTGGTATCAACCATACCTTGTTCAATCTCGTTACCGACAAGTACTCTTTTCTCGTTCCCATGATATAACATCCTTGTGATCATATCACGTGCTTGCAAGCGGTGTTGATGTGATATCACCGAGAGGGCCCAGAGTATATCTCTCCGTCATTTTGGATGGACAAATCCCACTCTTGATCCATGATCCTCAACTAATACTTTCCGAATACCTAGCGGCACCTTTATAGTCACCCTGTTACGATGTGATGTTTGATGACATCAAAGCACCCTTTCGGTATCAGTGATTGACATGATCTCATGGTCTAAGGAATAAGTTACTTCGTATGTTTGATATAACAATGTAAACTTAATGACTTGATCGCATTGCTATATTCACTTTGGGTATATGTTCATCATATCATTCTTCTAATGACGTGACCCCGTTATTAACAACATCCAATGTTCATGATCAGGAAACCTTGATCATCTATTAATCAACGAGCTAGTTAAAAAAGAGGCTTTACTAGGAACCATTGTTTGTTCATTAAACACACATGTATCAACGTTTCCGGTTAATACAATTCTAGCATGAGAAATAAACATTCATCCTAAACAAGGAATAAGATAATAACCATTTTATTATTTCCTCTCGGGCATATTCCCTTCAGTTTATGGACCTCATCTAGTTTTAGAATCTTCTGAAGGGTACGTTGCATAGAAAACAAAAAATTTCCTACGCGCGATAAACCCGAAAGGCCAAGATCTAATCTAGGAGATGAAAGGTAACGGGGAGAAAGAGTCTTAGTATAACATACCCTCGAAGACTCTAAATGGTACGAGACAAAATCCCGTTGTTGGCGTAGTCGTACTCACGCCGATCCCGAGCGAGGAGACTGCACCGCAATCCGGCGGTGCCTACGTGATCGGTCACACGTTCAACTCAATGAAGACCTCCGTTCCCTCGATCCAGAGGGGTAGCGGAAGTAGAGGATCATCCGGAACTCCTGCAGCATGACGGCGTGGTGGTGGTGAAGAATCTCACGGTCACGGCTTCGCCAAGCCGGAGACCGTGGAATGGAGCAGCTGGTGGAGTGGAAGGGAGGAGGGCAAGTGTGTATAGAAGGGGGAGCTCATACCCTCTTTTTATAGGGGAGGGGGAGGCAGCCCAAGGGGGGGTGCGGCCATCCATGTTGTGCCCCCACCTCTTCCCCTCTTCATGTGAGTGGAAGCTCCACTCACACCCACTCATGCTCCCATAATTTTCCACTTAGAAAATCCAAAAGTTTTTCTTTAATAAATAAAAAAAAACATTTTTATTTCTTTATTTATATTTGTTAATTCCATTAACAAACATTTTCATATAGCACCTCGAATCATTTGTTATTTCTATTAACAACCATTCGACAGAAAATCCCTTGAACTATTTCAATTTTTCCTGAAATAATTTCGGTGCTGCCCAAAAGATTATTCGGTATTTCGTATCATCTCAAACGCTTCATCGAACCTTAAGTGTGTCACCCTACGGTTCGTGAATAATATAGAAATGATCGAGACTCCTCTCCGATCAATAATCAACAGCGGGGTCTGGAGATCCGTGATGACTCCTATATATTCAACGATGACTCTCGTGATCGTGTGAACCTTCAACGTTGTAACTATTTCCTTTATCTCGCGATATTTTACTTATCCGAGATCCGATCATCGGTATCAACCATACATTGTTCGATCTCGTTACCCGACAAGTACTCTTTTCTCGTTCCCGTGATATGACATCCTTGTGACCTAGTCGCGTGCTTGCAAGCGGTGTCGATGTGATATCACCGAGAGGGTCCAGAGTATATCTCTCCGTCATTTTGGATGGACAAATCCCACTCTTTATCCATGAGCTTCAACTAACACTTTCCGAATACCTAACGCTACCTTTATAGTCACCCTGTTACGGTGTGACGTTTGATGTCATCAAAGTACTCTTTCGGTATTAGTGATTAACATGATCTCATGGTCTCAGGAATTAGGTTACTCCGAATGTAAGACATAACAACAAAACTAAATGACCTGATCGTATTGTTATACTTAGTTAGGGTCTAAGTTCATCACGTCATTCTCCTAATGACATGACCCCGTTATTAACAATATCCAATGTCTATGATCAGGAAACCTTAATCGTCTGTTAATCAACGACCTAGTTAAAAGAGAGGCTTTACTAGGAACGTTTGTTTGTTTATTAATCACACATGTATTAACATTTCCGGTTAATACAATTCTAGCATGAGAAATAAACATCTATCATAAACAAGGAATAACATAATAAACACTTTATTATTGCCTCTCGGGCATATTCCCTTCAGTCTCCCACTTGCACTAGGGGCAATAATCTATATTATATAGTGAAGAATCTAACACCCATTGAGTTCTGGTGTTGATCATGTTTTGCCTTTGAGAGAGGTTTAGTCAACGGATCTGCCACATTCAGATCCGTATGTACTTTGCAAATCTTCACATCCCCATCTGCGACATGTTCACAGATGGAGTGAGACCTTGGCTCCTTAGCATTGGCTATGGCACCATTGTTGTCACAATAGATAACCATTAGATCCAACGCACTCGGAACCACACCTGGTTTGGATATGAACTCCTTCATCCAAACTGCTTCCTGTGTTGCCTCCGAGGCAGCAACATATTCTGCTTCTGTTGATGATCTTGCCACCACGGATTGCTTGGAACTCCTCCAGCTTACTGCTCTTCCATTCATAACAAATACGTACCCGGATTGAGACTTAGAGTCCTCCGGATCAATGTTGAAGCTAGCATCGACGTAACATCTTGAGACGAGCTCTTCTTCACCGCCATATACGAGAAACATATCCTTAATTCTTATCAAGTACTTAAAGATATTCTTGACCGCCGTCCAGTGTTCCAAACCTGGATCGGATTGGTACCTACTAGTCAAACTAATAGCATGTGCCACATCCGGTCTTGTATATAGCATAGCATACATGATAGAACCTATGGCTGAAGCATAGGGAATCTTATTCATTATTTTTCTATCTTCTGCTGTAGCCGGACATTGAGTCTTACTCAACGTCTTTCCTTGCAACATTGGTAAGAACCCCTTCTTACATTATTCCATTCTGAACTTCTTCAAAATCTTGTCAAGGTATGTACTTTGCGAAAGTCCAATTAAGCGTCTTGATCTATCCCTGTAGATTTTGATGCCTAATATATAAGCTGCTTCACCGAGTTCTTTCATCGAAAAACTACTGTTCAAATAACCTTTTACGCTTTTTAAAAGTTTTATATCATTTCCAATCAACAATATATCATCCACATATAAACTAGAAATTCTATAGAGCTCCCACTCACTTTCTTGTAAATACAAGCTTCTCCGTATGTTTGGACAAATCAAAACCCTTTGATCACCTTATCAAAACGGAGGTTCCAACTCCGGGATGCTTGCTTCAGTCCATAAATGGAACGTTGAAGCTTGTACACCTTGTCAGCATCCTTAGGATCAACAAAACCTTTGGGTTGCATCATATATAACTCTTTCTCAACGTCACCATTAAGGAACACCGTTTTGACATCCATCTACCAGATTTCATAATCGAAAAATACAGCAACTGCTAACATAATCCTAACTGACTTCAGCATCGCTACCGGTGAGAAAGTCTCATCGTAGTCAACTTCGGAAACCTTTTGCGACAAGTCGAGCTTTATAGACGGACACATTACCATCAGTGTCCGTTTTCTTTTTAAAGATCCATTTGTTCTCAACGGCCTTGCGGTTATCGGTTAAGTCCACCAAAGTCCAAACTTGGTTTTCGTACATGGATCCTATTTCGGATTTCATGACTTCAAGCCATTTGTTGGAATCTGGGCTCATCATCGCTTCTTCATACGTCGTAGGGTCATCACCTCCATCTACCATGAATTTTAAGACGGAATTCCCATACAGTTCAGGAGCTGTACGATCCCTACTTGACCTGCGAGGCACGGTAATTTCCTCTTCTGGAGTTTCATGATCTTGATTATTAGCTCACTCTTCAACTGACGGGGTCGGCACCGGAACAATTTTCGGCGCTGTGCTACTCGCCATTCCAAGAAGAGAAGGTTCAATAACATCGTCGAGTTCTATCTTCCTACTATTCACACCTTTCGAGAGAAACTCCTTCTCTAAAAAGGATCCATTCTTGGCAACGAAAATCTTGCCTTTGGATCTGTGATAGAAGGTGTACCCTATTGTTTCTTTAGGGTATCCTATGAAGACGCATTTTTCCGCTTTGGGTTCGAGTTTATCAGGTTGAACCTTCTTCACATAAACATCGCATCCCCAAACTTTTAGAAATGACAGCTTAGGTTTGTTTCCAAACCATAATTCATACGGTGTCGTTTCAACGGATTTAGATGGTGCCCTATTTAAAGTGAATGCAACGGTTTCTAGTGCATAACCCCAAAATGATAGTGGCAAATCTGTAAGAGACATCATAGATTGAACCATATCCAATAAAGTACGATTACGATGTTCGGAAACACCATTACGCTGTAGTGTTCCGGCAGGTGTGAGTTGTGAAACTATTCCACATTGTTTCATATGCATGCCAAACTCGTAACTTAAATATTCACCTCCACGATCAGATCGTAGAAATTTAATCTTTTTGTTACGATGATTTTCAACTTCACACTGAAATTCTTTGAACTTTTCAAATGTCTCAGATTTGTGTTTCATTAAGTAAATATACCCATATCTACTCAAAGCATCTGTGAAAGTGACAAAATAACGATATCCACCGCGCGTCGGTACACTCATTGGTCCACACACATCAGTATGTATGATTTCTAGTAAGTCTGTTGCCCGTTCCATAGTTCCAGAAAACGGGGTTCTAGTCATCTTGCCCATAAGGCATGGTTCACATGTTTCAAATGATTCATAATAAAGTGATTCTAAGAGTCCGTCAGAATGGAGCTTCTTCATGCGTTTAACGCCAATATGACCTAAGCGGCAATGCCACATGTAAGTAGCAATATCATCATTTAACTTAATTCTTTTGGCATTCACATTATGAATATGTGTATCAATACTATCAAGATTCAAAAGAAAGAAACCATTCTTATCAGGTGCGTGACCATAAAAGATATTATTCATATAAATCGAACAACCATTGTTCTCAGACTTAAAGAAATAACCACTCTGCACTAAGCAAGATCCAGAAATGATATCCATACTTAATGTAGGCACCAAATAACAATTATTCAGGTTTATAACTAATCTAGATGGTAAACATAGAGGTAGCGTCCCGACGGCGATCACATGAACTCTTGATCCATTGTCGACGCGCATCGTCACCTCATCTTTTGCTAGTGGTCGCTTACTCTGCAGTTACTGTTTCGAGTTACATATGTGAGCAACCGAACCAGTATCAAATACCCAGGCGCTACTGCGAGTACTAGTAAGGTACAAATCAATAACAAGTATATCATGTATACCTTTGTTCACTTTGCCGGCCTTCCTATCTGCCAGATATTTGGGGCAATTGCGCTTCCAGTGGCCAGTGCCCTTGCAATAAAAGCACTCAGTCTCAGGCTTAGGGCCATACTTGGTTTCCTTCTCTGGTGCAGCAACAGACTTGCTACCATTCTTGAAGTTTACCCTTGGCTTGCCTTTCTCCTTTCTTGAAACTAGTGGTCTTATTGATCATCAACACTTGATGTTCTTTCTTGATCTCCACTTCAGCAGTTTCAAGCATAGAGAGAAGCTCAGGAAGAGTCTTCTTCATGACTTGCATATTATAGTTCATCACAAAGTTCTTGTAACTAGGTGGCAGAGATTGGAGAACGTGATGTATTCCTAGCTCATTGGAATCGTTATTCCCAAGGCTATGAGTTTATCAGCGTACGCAGACATCTTGAGTCCGTACTCACTAACGGAGTTGTTCTCTTCCATCATGCAACCAAAGAACTTTTCTGAAGCGTCATAACTCTCAACCGCAGAATGGGTATCGAAAATCATTTTCAATTCTCCCATGGTAGCAAAGGCAGTGTTGTTCTCAAAACGTTTTCGCAGCTCTGGCTCTAATCCATAAAGGATGCCGCAATGAACTATATTGTGGTCTTCTTGTTGAGTCAGATAAACAATTTTATCTTCATCCGAAGCATCATTAGCGGGCGGGTCACCTAGCGGTGCATCAAGCACATAGAGCTTCTTGCAAGCGGTGAGGAGAATCCTCAGGTTAAGTGCCCAGTTGGTAAAGTTGCTTCCATTGTTCGCTAGTTTTTGTCTCTCCATGAACATATTGAAATTGAAGGTGGGTGGTGCCATGATCTACAACATATTTGCAAAGACTATTTAGACTAGGTTTATGATAAATTAAGTTCAAGTTAATTCTAAAATTATCCCATGAACTCCCACACAAAAACAACATCCCTCTAAGTCGTCTTTAGTGATTATACGAACCAAATTCACTACACCGAAACCGATCATCACGTGAGACGGTGTAGTTGCAAAGGCGAACATCAACATGTTCATCATATCATCCATATAACTCATGCTTTACCTTTCGGTTACGTGTTCCGAGGCCATGTCTGTACATGCTAGGCTTGAAAACACCCGTTGTATACGAACGTTGAGTCTATCACACCCGATCATCACGTGGTGTCTCGAAATGACGAAGTTTCTTAATGGTGCATACTTAAGGAAGAACACATTATTATCTTGATATTAAGCAAAATAAGATGCATAAAAGGATTAACATCACATGCATGGATAATGTGATATGATATGGTCCTTCTTGCACTTGATCTCCATCTTGTGCATCATGGTATGATCTCCATCATTCCACCGGCGTGGCACCTAGCTCCGTGGCACCTCCATCTTGATTGTCCATTACAACATATCACATGGATATGATATACAACACGCAGGCCATAAAATAAGACAACCATATGGCTCCAGCCGGTATGTCAATAATTTATAAAAGATATCATCTCATACATAACGTTTGTAACATTGACCATATCACATCACATGCCCTGCAAAAACAAGTTAGATGGCTCTAATTTATTTTTGCATATTTTACGTGGCTTGGGCTTACGAGGATAGAACCATTCATACCTACGTACAAAAACCACAACATTGATAAAACATATTTTTAACAACCCTTTGTAGATTAGATCTTAACTATAGTAGGAGAAACGGACACCCCCTCAGTCACAAGTGAGACAATTCTCGCGTACATAGTACACGTAAACTTAGTCTAGGACAGCTTCATCCTACTATGCCACTAAGATCATAAAATACTCAAGGAGGCAAAAACATGATCATCAACGCCCACATAATCCTATGTGTTCTACCCGTACAAATCATCTACACATAAACCTGGCTCTGATACCACTGAAGGGTACTTTGCATAGAAAACAAAAAAATTTCCTACGCGCGATAAACCCGAAAGGCCAAGATCTAATCTATGAGATGAAAGGTAACAGGGAGAAAGAGTCTTAGGATAACATACCCTCGAAGACTCTAAGTGGTACGAGACAAAATCTCGTTGTTGGCGTAGTCGTACTCACGTCGATCCCGAGCGGGAAGATGTGCACGGCAATCCGGCGGTGCCTCCGTGATCGATCACACGTTCAGCTCGATGAAGACCTTCGTTCCCTCGATCCAGCGGAGTAGCGGAAGTAGAGGATCCTCCGGAACTCCAGCAGCACGACGACGTGGTGGTGGTGAAGAATCCGATGGTCAGGGCTTCGCCAAGCCGGAGACCATGGAATGGAGCAGCGGGTGGAGTGGAAGGGTGGTGGGCAAGTGTGTGCAGAAGGGAGAGCTCTCACCCTCCTTTTATAGGGGAGGGGGAGGCAGCCCAAGGGGGGTGCGGCCAGCCATGTTGTGCCCCCACCTCTTCCCCTCTTCATGTGAGTGGAAGCTCCACTCACACCCACTCATGCTCCCTTAATTTTCCACTTAAAAAATCCAAAGGTTTTTCTTTAATAAATAAATAAAATATTTTTATTTCTTTATTTATATTTGTTAATTCCATTAACAAACATTTGCATATAGCACCTCGAATCATTTGTTAATTATATTAACAACCATTCGATGAAAAACCCTTGAACTATTTCAATTTTCCCGAAATAATTTCGGGGCTTCCCAAAACATTCTTCGGTATTCCGTATCCTCTCAAACGCTTCATCGAACCTTAAGTGTGTCACCCTACGGTTCGTGAATAATATAGAAATGATCGAGAGTCCTCTCCGATCAATAATCAACAGCGGAGTCTGGAGATCCGTGATGACTCCTATATATTCAACGATGACTCTCGTGATCGTGTGAACCTTCAACGTTGTAACTATTTCCTTTATCTCGCGATATTTTACTTGTCCGAGATCCGATCATCGGTATCAACCATACCTTGTTCGATCTCGTTACCCGACAAGTACTATTTTCTCGTTCCCGTGATATGACATCCTTGTGACCTAGTCACTTGCTTGCAAGCGGTGTCGATTTGATATCACCGAGAGGGTCCAGAGTATATCTCTCCGTCATTTTGGATGGACAAATCCCACTCTTGATCCATGAGCTTCAACTAACACTTTCCGAATACCTAACGCCACATTTATAGTCACCCTGTTACGGTGTGACGTTTGATGTCATCAAAGTACTCTTTCGGTATTAGTGATTAACATGATCTCATGGTCTGAGGAATTAGGTTACTCCGAATGTAAGACATAACAACAAAACTAAATGACCTGATCGTATTGTTATACTTAGTTAGGGTCTAAGTTCATCACGTCATTCTCCTAATGACATGACCCCGTTATTAACAATATTCAATGTCTATGATCAGGAAACCTTAATCGTCTGTTAATCAACGAGCTAGTTAAAAGAGAGGCTTTACTAGGAACGTTTGTTTGTTTATTAATCACACATGTATTAACATTTCCGGTTAATACAATTCTAGCATGAGAAATAAACATCTATCATAAACAAGGAATAACTTAATAAACACTTTATTATTGCCTCTCGGGCATATTCCCTTCAGTCTCCCACTTGCACTAGGGGCAATAATCTATATTATATAGTGAAGAATCTAACACCCATTGAGTTCTGGTGTTGATCATGTTTTGCCTTTGAGAGAGGTTTAGTCAACGGATCTGCCACATTCAGATCCGTATGTACTTTGCAAATCTTCACATCCCCATCTGCGACATGTTCACGGACGGAGTGAAAACGGCGATTGATATGTTTGGAATTTTTGTGAGACCTTGGCTCCTTAGCATTGGCTATGGCACCATTGTTGTCACAATAGATAACCATTAGATCCAACGCACTCGGAACCACACCTGGTTTGGATATGAACTCCTTCATCCAAACTGCTTCCTGTGTTGCCTCAGAGGCGGCAACATATTCTGCTTCTGTTGATGATCTTGCCACCATGGATTGCTTGGAACTCCTCCAGCTTACTTCTCTTCCATTCATAACAAATACGTACCCGGATTGATACTTAGAGTCCTCCGGATCAATGTTGAAGCTAGCATCGACGTAACATCTTGAGACGAGCTCTTCTTCACCGCCATATACGAGAAACATATCCTTAATTCTTATCAAGTACTTAAAGATATTCTTGACCGCCGTCCAGTGTTCCAAACTTGGATCGGATTGGTACCTACTAGTCAAACTAATAGCATGTGCCACATCCGGTCTTGTACATAGCATAACATACATGATAGAACCTATAGGTGAAGCATAGGGAATCCTATTCATTATTTCTCTATCTTCTGCTGTAGCCGAACATTGAGTCTTACTCAACATCTTTCCTTGCAACATTGGTAAGAACCCCTTCTTACATTATTCCATTCTGAACTTCTTCAAAATCTTGTCAAGGTATGTACTTTGCGAAAGTCCAATTAAGCGTCTTGATCTATCCCTGTAGATTTTGATGCCTAATATAAAAGCTGCTTCACCGAGTTCTTTCATCGAAAAACTACTGTTCAAATAACCTTTTACGCTTTTTAAAAGTTCTATATCATTTCCAATCAACAATATATCATCCACATATAGTACTAGAAATTCCATAGAGCTCCCACTCACTTTCTTGTAAATACAAGCTTCTCCGTATGTTTGGACAAATCAAAACCCTTTGATCACCTTATGAAAACGGAGGTTCCAACTCCGGGATGCTTGCTTCAGTCCATAAATGGAACGTTGAAGCTTGTACACCTTGTCAGCATCCTTAGGATCAACATAAACATCGCATCCCCAAACTTTTAGAAATGACAGCTTAGGTTTGTTTCCAAACCATAATTCATACGGTGTCGTTTCAACGGATTTAGATGGTGCCCTATTTAAAGTGAATGCAACGGTCTCTAGTGCATAAACCCAAAATGATAGTGGAAAATCTGTAAGAGACATCATAGATTGAACCATATCCAATAAAGTACGATTACGATGTTCGGAAACACCATTACGCTGTAGTGTTCCGGCAGGTGTGAGTTGTGAAACTATTCCACATTGTTTTATATGCATGCCAAACTCGTAACTTAAATATTCACCTCCACGATCAGATCGTAGAAATTTAATCTTTTTGTTACGATGATTTTCAACTTCACACTGAAATTCTTTGAACTTTTCAAACGTCTCAGATTTGTGTTTCATTAAGTAAATATACCCATATCTACTCAAAGCATCTGTGGAAGTGAAAAAATAACGATATCCACCACGCGTCGGTACACTCATTGGTCCACACATATCTGTATGTATGATTTCTAGTAAGTCTGTTGCCCGTTCCATAGTTCCAGAAAACGGGGTTCTAGTCATCTTGCCCATAAGGCATGGTTCACATGTTTCAAATGATTCATAATCAAGTGATTCTAAGAGTCCGTCATAATGGAGCTTCTTCATGCGTTTAACACCAATATGACCTAAGAGGCAATGCCACATGTAAGTAGCAATATCATCATTTAACTTAATTCTTTTGGCATTCACATTATGAATATGTGTATCAATACTATCAAGATTCAAAAGAAAGGAACCATTCTTTTCAGGTGCGTGACCATAAAAGATATTATTCATATAAATTGAACAACCATTGTTCTCAGACTTAAAGAAATAACCACTTTGCATTAAGCAAGATCCAGAAATGATATCCATACTTAATGTAGGCACCAAATAACAATTATTCAGGATTATAACTAATCCAGATGGTAAACGTAGAGGTAGCGTCCCGACAGCGATCACATGAACTCTTGATCCATTGCCGACGCGCATCGTCACCTCATCCTTTGCTAGTGGTCGCTTATTCTGCAGCTATTGTTTCGAGTTACATATGTGAGCAACCGAACCAGTATCTAATACCCAGGCGCTACTGCGAGTACTAGTAAGGTACAAATCAATAACAAGTATATCATGTATACCTTTGTTCACTTTGCCGGCCTTCCTATCTGCCAGATATTTGGGGCAATTGCGCTTCCAGTGGCCAGTGCCCTTGTAATAAAAGCACTCAGTCTCAGGCTTAGGGCCATACTTGGTTTCCTTCTCAGGTGCAGCAACAGACTTGCTACCCTTCTTGAAGTTTATCCTTGGCTTGGCTTTCTTTCCTTTGTTGAAACTAGTGGTCTTATTGATCATCAACACTTGATGTTCTTTCTTGATCTCCACTTCAGCAGTTTCAAGCATAGAGAGAAGCTCAGGAAGAGTCTTCTTTATGCCTTGCATATTATAGTTCATCACAAAGTTCTTGTAACTAGGTGGCAGAGATTGGAGAACACGATGTATCCCTAGCTCATTGGGAATCGTTATTCACAAGGCTATGAGTTTATCAGCGTACGCAGACATCTTGAGTACGTTCTCACTAACGGAGTTGTTCTCTTCCATCATGCAACCAAAGAACTTTTCTGAAGCGTCATAACTCTCAACCGCAGAATGGGTATCGAAAATCATTTTCAATTCTCCCATTGTAGCAAAGGCAGTGTTGTTCTCAAAACGTTTTCGCAGCTCTGGCTCTAATCCATAAAGGATGCCGCAATGAACTATATTGTGGTCTTCTTGTTGAGTCAGATAAACATTTTTATCTTCATCCGAAGCATCATTAGCGGGCGGGTCACCTAGCGGTGCATCAAGCACATAGAGCTTCTTGCAAGCGGTGAGGAGAATCCTCAGGTTAAGTGCCCAGTTGGTAAAGTTGCTTCCATTGTTCGCTAGTTTTTGTCTCTCCATGAACATATTGAAATTGAAGGTGTGTCGTGGTGGTGTCACGGCAGATGCCATAGGATGGCTAAATATGTGGGGACGAAGGACGCTGGAGGCGCTCGGGGAGGGATCACGCGACGAGTAGACGCGTGAAGGATGAGACAAGCACTGCAAACAACACGATCTACCCAGGTTCAGGGCCCTCGTGAGGAGGTAAAACCCCTACTCCTGCCTTTCTCTCTGTATTTTGATGTCTCACCGAGTAGCCACAGTACAAATGTTCTTGCTACCGAGTAGCCACTCTTCTCTCTACGTGCGGAACTAGGTCAAGAATGTGAACCCGTCCCAGGATCCCTCGCGCAGGAGGGGGCAAGGCACCTTATATACTCGGTGCCCAGCCGGATACAGCCAAATACAAACAGATGTCGACATTGTGTGCACACCGTCCTTCTTCCGAGTTCCCGCTGACAGCTTTGGCTTCTAGATTTGTCCTGGTGCGGAAAGTCGTTGGGCAAAACCAAGTATCCAGTCTGTTATCACTGCGGCGAACACAGAGTAGGTCCCCCCTATCCTGCGACGCCCTGCTGACACACTGTCGCTGTCAGGCACGCCGTCCTCAGATGAACAGTGCTGTGAACAGTGCCAAGTACGGACCCGGGATACGCGGGATTCGGTGTCAGAACGGCTCCTTTGACTTCTGGCCCGAGTAGGTTCCCGCCATTTCTACTCGGACCAGCTCTTCTACTCGGAGAAACATAACTCTCTTGATTCATCCTTCTGGCCGTCTAGGTGCAAGACCGGGTAGCAGTCGACCGGGTAGCAAGTACCGGGTAGCCGGCTACTCGGCCAAACATCCCTTCTGATCTTGCCTTTAGCACTTGCCTTTACCCTACTCGGGGGTAACCCCCCGACAGCAGTCCCCGAAGCTGGTAGAGTCCTGCGAACTCGTTCACTGGGCCCTGCAACCTTAAAAACCAACCTTAACGGTCTTGCCCTTGAGTCTTGGGATACCGAGCAAAACCTCCGAATAGCCCTTGATTCTGTCTCCTCTCTTCCGACTAGGACCACTTTCCTTCTCTGTAGCCGAGTAAAATGACTTGGTGAAATCTTGAAATGAAATCTTTGCGTGGCAGAGCACAATCCGGCTTTCCGCGCAGCAACTGGGCACGTGTCACGCGGACACGACCCCGACGCCTCGGTGCCCGGGAACTGACAGGCCACGCGCCCAGTTTTCACGGAGTGGGCCCACTAGCCCGTTACGTCCCATCAAAGGCAGTGATTGCCCACGATCTCGTCGTGGGATCTAATGCGGCCGTTACGCGCGCGTTCCGCGTTGTGTGCGTTTCTAACCGGCCCATAGATCCCACGCCGCACGTTTTCTGCCACGATCGATCCCACTACCTCAATTCGTAACGGCAACCCGGGGAGCGGTATAAATACCCCCTCGGTAACTCCTTCTTCTTCTTCCGCTCCAACTTTCCCCTCGTCTCCTCGTTTCTCCGCCGCCGCCGAGCATCTCGCCGCCGCGCACCTCACCGCGCCGCTGCGAGCTCCTCCACCCAAATTCCTTCACTCTTTCAGCCAATCTCTCCTCCACCGCAATGGCTCGTGACGACGACGCTCGCGCTGGCTGGGATGGATCTGAGGTCACCGCTGAGGACTGCCAGTGGCTCGTGAACACCCGGAGAGTTCCTTCCGGTGTTCGCTGCCGGCAACCTGACGGTGAGCTCGTCCCGACTCCGCAGGAGGGCGAGCACGTCGTCTTCCTCGCGTACTTCGCGCGAGGATTCGGTCTCCCGGTCTCGAATTTCTTCCGGAAGTTCCTCGACCACTATGGTCTCCAGCCACACCACCTCCCGCCGAACGCCGTCGTCATGCTCTCCTACCACGCCGTGGTGTGCGAGGCATTCCTTGGCGTACGGCCCACCTCGGCGACCTGGTCCCGCTACTTCTTCTTCAGGAAGCAGAGCAAGGCCAGGAAAGATGGCGCGGAGAGCAGCCGCGGGATGACGGAGACGGGTAGCGCCATGATGGTGCAGCGCGGGGGAACCAATCACCCGCGTCTCAAGGGGTTGGACTCTGTCCGCAAGTGGCAGAGGACCTTCCTCTACGTGAAGAATATCCCCGCCGAGAAGGGAGCCCCGGTAGAGGACCGGATCAATCTACCCAGCTGGACCAATGCGGCTCCCACCGGGCAGAACTGGCGGTCCAAGCCGTCACTCGACAACGACCTGAAGCAGATGGACGAGCGCCTCGGCAAGCTGATCTCGAGAGGGCTCAAGAGCGACGACCCGATCGCCTGTTGGATCTCCAGGCGAGTACTGCCGCTCCAGCACCGTGCCCATCTCATGTGCTACATGGGAGGCCCCCGCGACTGCACTCGGACAACAATGTTCGAGCTCAGCAACGCGGACGTCGCTACCTGGGCGCGCTCCATCATGAGCACAGGCCTCAAGGACAACTGGCAGTACGGCTTCGTGCCATTCAGCCGTACAAAACAGATCAAGCGGGTTAGTACTTCTCATCTTGTTTCCTGTATGCAGCTTCCGAGTAGATAGCCTTCTTAACCTGCTACGCCTTGTATCTGTATTCCGCGCCGAGTAGGGCACTTGGCAGAGTTGCTTAGGCTTAACGTGTTATGTGTTTACACGCCTTGCCGAATAGCGCACTTAGCAGTATTTTCTAGGCTTACTGTGCTTTGTGTTTGCACGCCTTGCCCAGTAGGACACTTAGCCACACTCTTTAGGCTTACTGTGCTTTGTGTTTGCACGCCTTGCCGATTAGGATGCCTTCCTGCTACTCGACTAACCTGTGATGTTTGCCTACTTTCCAGGTCCTTGCTCGCCAGCTCGCAGAAAGCATGGAACGCTTTGAGGACAACTGGGAAGGGGATCGAGAGGAGGACGATGAGGTCTCCTACGACACCGCAGACAAGCTCAACATCCCTCATGCCGCCCAGACGGATAAGCACCACGTTGATGCGTCCGTCCGCGACTGGTCCGAGGACGACGAGGAAGGTAATTGAGTTCATCTTTATGGTTGCGAGTAGCGCAACCCAATCTGTTCCTGTTTCTCAACTGGTTTCTCTTTCTCAATTCTATAGAGGACACCGACGCTGATGCTGAGGAGGAGGAGGTCGAGGACGTCCTCGACGTCAACCCAGTCGGCGTAGCCGCTCCCAATACTCGGAAGCGGACGGGCAGCGGTGCTCAGGAACCCGCCGCCAAGAAGACCAAGAGAGCCGTGAAGAAGGTCAAGCAGGGAAGACGGCTACCCCCTTCCCGTGCAGGGTATGTGCTTCTCTCCCGAGTTGCGCACTGTTATTGCCGCTTTTCCTGAACTCCTTGTTCTGAGACCGCTTCTCGATTTCTTCTGTCCTTTTTCCTTTTCTAAACTTCTTTCTTCTCTTCAGCGCCCCCTTGGACGCTAGTGCTGCCGTCGCATCCACCAAACCCAAGAAGAAGACCGCCATCGATGTTGACAACCTTATCGAGCTCTCTGAGGAGGACGAGGACACCGCACGGGGCAGGGCGCGTGCATCCTCTCCCGTGAAAGGAGACGACTCCGACGACGCTCGGTATATGGACACCGACGCCCACGACACCGAGCAGGAGCAGCAGTCCCGCGCAGAACAAGAAGCGCGGGATGCTGATCGCGACGAGAGGCCACCTTCTCCTCCGGCCACCACGGCCGAGGAGAACTTAGAACAAGATCTTGAGCAGCATGATGACGCCGCCCTTGAGCGGCATGAAGAAGACCAAGAGCAGCCAGCAACAAAGGCTGCTGATCATGACAACTCCGCGGCCCAGCCGCTGCCAGAAGGACAAGACGCTACTCTGCAAGACCCCGCTGCCGAGCAGCGGGTTGAGACTGTTGACGAGATGGAGCAGGACCCTCCGAGCCACGCGCAGCCAGACGCTACGCAGGGTAGCGCTCAGCCGGATGCTACGCCGGGTAGCACGCCCTTGGCGCCGCCTACCCAGCAGGGCACTTCTTCCACCGCGCCAAATTCCCCGCCGGTGAAGAAGACCAAAACTGCTGCCAGCCCTCCGGCCAAGCCGGTTGTGAAGATCAAGCAGGAAGCAGTCGAGAAGAAAGCCGCTGATCAGAAGGCCGCCGAAAAGATAACTGCTGAGAAGAAGGCCACCGAGAAGCGAGTCGCCGAGAAGCAAGTCGGCCAGTCAGATGCCCCCGTCCGCAGGAATCCTTCGCGTGGCGGTGCGCGGGATGCTACCACGATGCCGCCGCCTCAAGGCCGGCAGCTCACCATTGGTGATTCCGGCGCGGCCGCTGATGCAGCCGCTGGATCAAGCTTGCCAGACCCACCTAGCTTCCCACCTTATATGGTAAAGATGAGCCAGCAGCACAACATCCCAATGACCCCAGCCGAGAAGAAACTTGCTATCAGGAGGGGAAAACAAGCCACGACAGTGGATTCCAAGCCTCCAGCCAGGAATAAGGACAAGTCTCTGTCGATCTACTCGTGCGAGGTTCAGGAAGCCGAGGTGACGTCCACGGGCCTTGAGCAGATGATCGACCGGGTTGGATTTATTGACGCCGAGTGGAACAGCGACATCCTCGGCAACAAGAACTGGCACGGCTTGGCTTTGGGCGATCTGGATCACATGCGCATCGATTGGAACAAGGCGGACATGGGTTATAAACCCATGACTATCTCGTCCAATACCAGCACGCTCGCCGCCAAGCTGTTCGTCCATCGCAAGGCCGCAGAGGATCTTGAACAGACTTACGCGGTAAGCTTTGCTCATTCGTCCCGAGTTGCATTTTCCTTCTCTTCTACTCTTCTCCTTCTTCTTATCCATCACCCAGTCCCCGAGATTCTGGCCGAGTAGGCGGGTACTCAACCGAGTTGCCGCCTTCTTGGGTCGAATCTTCACGACTTTGTCTGATTCTTTTTCTTTCTTCCTCTCAGAATAGCCTTCTGAAAAGAACCAACCTGTACCGACGGCTGCTATGGAACCACAACATCGCTAGGAGGCGTCTTGAGGCCCTGGAATTGGAGCGCAAGTCCGACGAGGCGGCGGAGAAGGAGGTCATGGATAGCGCCCTCAAGATCTCTGAAGTCGAAAGTAAGCTTTTAGCTACGCGGTTCCTGCGTTTGATGTTTACACCCGCTTTTGCTTTCTGCTCTAATCGACCGTTCTTAGCAGGAAAATTCAAGGCCTTGGCCGAGGAGCATGAGCACTGCCGCGTCTTTGTCGAGAGCGGCCAAGCCACGATCAAGAAGCTGGAAGGTTAGTTGATGTCTTCTCGGCTTGCTTTCTTGCGTTCATCTTGGCTACTCTGCTGACCTTACTTTGCTTTTCACAGAAGACCATAAGAAGTTTGTCGAGGAACATCTCGACTGCCTCAAGCCTGCTGAGGTGCAGCAGCAGATTGCAAGCCTTGAGGTGGAATTCAAGAAAAGGCACCTCTCCGAGATGGAACCATTGCAGGTCCAGCTGCGAACCGCTCTCCAAAAAGCCATTGATCTAGCTGCCGAGAGAGATAAAGCAGTGGCCGAGAAGAAAAAGACCGAAGCAGCAGCCACGGCCAAGCAAAGGGCTCTCGAGATGGAATGCAAGACGCTGAAGGAGAGCAACTCGGATCTCATGCTCCAGCTGGCGCAGTTCCGGAAGGTAGAAGAAAAGCATGTTGCTGACGAAGAGTCATGGAAGAACAAGCTGCAGGCGCTACTCTACGACCTGAATAGTAAGTGCCCACTTCTTTGCACTTCACTTTTCCCTTTTGCTTCTCTTCTGCTCGACTCATTTCTCTATTCTGCCCCTGTCTCTAATCTTTTTGATAGCTCTTTCAGAAATCTTCCCCGACCTCAACTCGTCTTGCAAGCCTGCTCTAGCAAAGGCCCAAGCTGTTCGCACCGAGAAGGGCGAGCCTATGGATGCCAAGGCTTCAATTGAAGACAGCATCACTACCATGCAGGTCCAGCTCCAGCGCCTAAGGGGCGTGGGCACCGATTTGGTGCGCACTGCCTTCCAACTTCATGACCTATTCTGGCCGCGGGAGACTGCGCCACCAACCATCCGCGGGCTTGCCGAGAAGCTGACTGGCGTGAAGGCCGAGCTGAAGAAATGGCGGGCATCTGGAGCTCGGGCCGGTGCTGACATGCTGCTGCTGTTCATCTGCAGCTGGTACGAAAACCTTGATCTTAACGTCATTCTTGAGATGAGGCAGAAATCGAAGTGGGAGACGGATCCTGACTGCGTGGCTCGCCGCCAGTCGGTTGCGTACGAGATCGCCCAGTACGCGGACACCGCGCGCTTCATCGACGGCGTCACTGAGCCCGACACGGAGGTGGAGGGCGAGGATGACGACGAGGATGAAGACGAGGATGCCACCGAGTCTGAAGGCCTGAGCAGCTTCGAAAGTGGGCGCCACAAGACCGGGAAGGGAAAGGCCGCGGTCGTTGCGGACAACGAAGAGGAGGCCGAGAGCGTGGAGATGACCATCGACACCGCGGCCCTCGAGTTCGGCACCTCATCAGGTGCGGCTCTCGACGACACGGCGCGACTCCGCGCTCAGACTGCGGCCTCCACCTCGGTGGCCACGGCCACCTCTGAACAGGCTGCCACCGATCCAGAAGCTGAAACTGCTACGACTGACGCCGCCAACTCGGAGATTGACGCTGCTAAGGCCAGCGCTGAAGCTGAAGCTACCAAGGCCGACGCCGATGCTGAGGCCACCAAGGCCAACGCCGAGAACAATGCTGCCTCTACTTGATTACTTCCTGCAACTTTATCCTCGAAACTTTTATCAGATCCCCGGGATGCCGGGTGCAGATGTATTGAAACAATCATGCTTGTCGTTTGCTACTCAGTTTTATTCACGTTTGATTTTTAACTTAGTCAATTTGAGCAGCCTTGGCTTGATGCCGGGTTGCGTTATCATGCAAGTCCCTGAGTTGCATTTCTTATTCGCTCTTTGTTTTTATCTCAGCTCTTACCCGCAACTTGTTGCTTTTTTGGTATTCGAGTCACAAGAATTCAAAGTTGGAGTTGCAAATACTTAGCCACTTAGAAACACTCATAGTAACGCAGCCCACCACTTAGCCGAAAAGGAGTTAATAAGAAACAACAGTAAAAGACGTCCTACTCGGTTCCTGCACTTTTTCTTTCCTTAGTAATTTTTCTTGTGCTCATTGACCTTTTTGCTTGTTCTCTTGCTTGCCATGAAGCCGGGTTTCGGACAGTAGCAGAGTCGAAGAGTTGGCATGCAGGTTTAAACACAATACTAGATGTACTCGTGAAACTTTAAGCAGAGCAACCGAGTGGACAAAAGTAAAGCCGGGTAAAAACACACGGAGAAAGTTTGGACGAAGGCAGTCCCCGAGCTCAATTTCAGATTGCAGGGTAGAATTTTAACTCGGATAAGAGAGTACATACACATCTTTGCTCACGAATGAAAGCGACGAAGTAGGGCTACATTCCAGGGGCGCTTAGATTCCTCTCCAGCTTTATCTGCCCTGTTCTCCTGTGATGGACACACGTCCACGAGATAATAGGCATCATTGTGCAGCGCTTTGCTCACAATGAAGGGCCCTTCCCATGGAGGAGACAACTTGTGCATCCCGGCTGTGCGTTGCACAAGCCTAAGGACCATGTCTCCTTCTCGGAAAACCCTTGGGTTCACCTTTCGGCTATGATAAACGTTGACCAAAGGGGGACGGATCCCTCCCTAGGCTGTCCGTTGTTAGGAAGAAGATGAGACTTTCCAGCAGCGATTTACCGCGCTAGATAATACCCCGTTTTAATTCGGTCCTCACTGGGACTCGAACCCGGGTGTGCAGGGCGCGCACTCGCTGCCTCTGCCACTGAGCTAGCACTCAGTTCTCACCTTTCGGCTATGATAACGCCGCAGGTTTTGTTGGTAGATAGCTGAACGTGACAGAGTAAGCTCTCTTGCTTCTTCGAGCAGGTCAACGTCATCTTCTCGAGCTTCTCTCGCCTCCACCTCAGTGTAGAGGATTACTCGGGGGGAGTCATGCTCTAAGTCTATTGGCAACACGGCCTCAGCCCCGTATACCAAGAAGAATGGCGTGTAGCCGGTTGACCGGTTAGGGGTAGTCCTTAGACTCCACAACACCGCTGGCAACTCGTCTAGCCAACACCCAGGTGTTTTCAGCAGCGGCTCAATCAGCCTTGGCTTTATGCCTGCTAGCACCATGCCGTTTGCTCTTTCCACTTGCCCATTGGAGGCGGGATGCGCAACAGATGCAACATCTAGTCGGATGTGCTTATGTCTGCAGAACCGCACCATTGCCCCTTCTGCGAAATTCGTGCCATTGTCGGTGATGATGCTGTGCGGGTAGCCGTATCTCAGGATCACATCCTTTAAGAATTTCACGGCTGTAGCTCCATCGCACTTCCGAATAGGCTTCACTTCAATCCACTTGGTGAACTTGTCCACCATGACTAAGATGTGTGTCATGTTGCCTTTAGCCGGCTTGAAGGGGCCAACCATATCCAGGCACCATACAGCAAACGACCATGTGATAGGAATTGTTTTCAACTCGGACGCAGGCATGTGAATCTTACTTGCGAACATCTGGCAGCCATTGCACTTCCTCACGATGTTTTCAGCTTGCTGCAGAGCTGTGAGCCAGTAGAAGCCATGCCGAAAAGCTTTCTTGACCAATGCCCGAGAAGAGGTGTGGTGCCCGCATTCTCCTTGGTGTATTTCCAACAGAATTTCTCCTCCTTCTTCTGGGTCCACACAACGTTGCAGCACGCCGGTGGCACTTCTTTTGTGCAGCACACCTCTGAATATAGTGTAGCCCTTGGATCTTCTCTGAATCTGCCTTGCGACCACCTCATCTCCTGGCAGAGTACCGTCCTTTAGAAAGGATAATATGGGCATGGCCCAACTCGGTGTCTCCCATGTGGGAAACACTGGTTCGTCCACTTCCATTGGGACAGGCACCTCTGGCTGCTCTTTAGGGTTGGGAGCACTTCTCTGGAGCCCTGAATGATTGGCAAGGACCTCCTCAATGAATGCGACAGTCCCCGGGTTAAGGACAACAGTCCTCGAGTATGGAGTGGCAGTCCCCGAGTATGGAATGACAGTCCCCGAGTAGGGAACGGCAGTCCCCGAGTAAGGAGCGGCAGTCCCCGAGTAGGGAGTGGCAGTCCCCGGGTTCTCTGTTGCATTCTCCCAGTCAATCTCCATTGGGACGGATTCTTCGCTTGGCAGAGAAGGAACAAATATGGATTCCGAGTTGGGAGACGGCTTGATGGACAGCTTCCTCAAGTGCTCTAAGGCAACCCCCGCCGGGATGGATTGCCGAGAAGATCCCAACTTGGACAGCTCGTCTGCTGCCTCATTCTCTGCTCGGTGAATGTGCTGGAACTCGCAGCCTTCGAAGAATCCAGTCATAGACTGTACCAGGAAGCGATATGATGCCATGTTGGTATCCAGAGCATCCCAAGTGCTAGAGACTTGCTGCACCACCAGATCTGAATCGCCATAGCATATGATGCGCTGCACGCCAACCTCCTTGGCTACTCACAAACCGTGCACCACAACCTCGTATTCTGCAACATTGTTGGACGCCTTGAAATGAATCTGCAGCACGTACTTGAGCTGATCTCGTTTGGGTGACGTAAGCACTACGCCAGCACCAAGGCCTTCCTTCACCTTCGAGCCATCAAAGTGCATCTTCCAGTAATTGGAAACCGGAGCGGGGGGTTCGTACTGCACCTCAGCCCAATCCACCAGAAACTCCGCCAGAATCTGAGACTTGATGGCTTCTCTTCTCGCATATGCGGGAGCGTACGCGGCCAGCTCAATTGCCCACTTGGCTACTCTGCCACTTGCTTCCTTGTTGCCCATGATATCCGAGATAGGGGCAGAGCTCACAACAATGATAGGATGCTCTTGGAAATAATGCTTCAGTTTCTTGGCGCCCAGGTACACGCCGTAGGTCATCTTCTGGTAATGCGGGTAGTTTTGCTTGGAGCTGGACAGCACTTCGCTGAGGTAGTATACTGGGCGCTGCACACTTTTGCCTTCTTCTTCTCGCTCCACCACAATCACCACACTGACCACTCGGTTGGTAGCAGCAATGTACAGCAGCATTGGCTCCTTGGGTAGCGGACTAGCCAAGATGGGAGCGCTACCCAGCATTGCCTTCAGCTCATTGAATGCCACATCCGCTTGCGGGGTCCAGACAAACTTGTCACTTTTCTTCATCAGCTGGTACAGAGGCAGGGCCTTCTCACCCATTCGGCCTAGGAAACGGCTCAAAGATGCCAAGCAACCAGTGAATTTTTGCACATCCTTCAGGGATCTCGGCAAAGACATGCTCTCAATAGCTTTTATCTTAGAAGGATTGGCTTCAATGCCCCGACTAGACACCAGGAAGCCGAGTAGCTTGCCAGCCGGGACACCAAAGGTGCATTTACTCGGGTTCAGCTTCATCTTATACTTGCGCAAGTTAGCGAAGGTTTCCTCAAGGTCGGCAAGCAGAGTATGTGTTTTATTCGTTTTGATGACAATGTCATCTACGTACACCTGCACATTCTTGCCGAGCTGATCGTGCAGGCATTTCTGCATGCACCGCTGATAAGTAGCACCCGCATTCCGCAACCCGAAACACATGACACGATAGCAATAAGCCCCGTACGGGGTAATGAAAGCAGTCTTTATTTGATCAGCAGGATTGAGAGCTATCTGGTGGAAACCAGAGTAGGCATCTATGAAAGACAGCAGTTCACAACCAGCAGTGGAGTCGATCACCTGGTCGATGCGAGGTAGCGGAAAAGGATCCTTGGGGCATGATTTGTTCAAGTCGGTGTAGTCGACACACATGCGCCATGCAGTAGCAGCCTTGGGATCCTCCCTCTTCTTCTCGACCATGATCGGGTTGGCTAGCCAATCCGGATGCAGCACCTCCATGATGAAATTGCTTATCAGCAACTTGGTGATCTGGTCACTAATGGCCTTCCTTCTCTCATCTCCGAAACGGCGCATAGCCTGTTTCACTGGTTTGGCGTCAGCACGCACATGTAACGAGTGCTCAACCAACTCCCTCGGGACCCCTGGTAAATCTTCATTGGACCAGGCGAACACGTCCCGATTCTCACGGAGGAAGTGGATGAGCTCGCTTTCCTATTTCTCCGCCAACCCGGAGCCAATGATGGCTACACGGTCGGGGAACTCAGGGTCGACCTGGACCTTCTTTGTCTCTTGAGACGCTTGGAACGCGGTCCCGTGCTGGGTACTCGGCACGCCCTGCGCACCAGCTTGCGCGGATTGCGCCATAGCCACCACCTCGTACATCTTTTTCTTCTCGGCAGCAATCACCATGGACTCCGCCAACTGAGAGCCAGCAGAGGCACACTCCATGGACTTCTTGTAATCACGCCATTGGGACCAGGGATCTTCATCTTCAGATATGCCGTGTGGGTAGAGGCCATGAACTTGCTCAGAGCAGGCCTGCCGAGTAGGGCATGGTAGGGGCTCTGGTGATCAACCACCTCGAACTGCAGGCTCTCTGTGCGGCAGTTCTCCCTGGTGCCGAATAGCACATCTATCCACACTCGGCCAATGGGATTGCACGAGACCCCCGGCACAATGCCATGGAAAGTGGTCTTGCTGGGTAGCAGCATGTTCTCGGCCAGCCCAAGC
Source organism: Alopecurus myosuroides (assembly GCA_028641055.1). NCBI lineage: Eukaryota > Viridiplantae > Streptophyta > Magnoliopsida > Poales > Poaceae > Alopecurus > Alopecurus myosuroides. Next base: position 21,747,738 of record CM054059.1, read on the forward strand.
TTTTCGAGTGTGTCTCTGTACACAATGTTGATGCTGCTGCCGTTGTCGATCAGCACCTTGCTGAACCTCACATTCTTCTCGGGACCCAAGAAGGTGGGATCCACCACCAAAGCGTAACTACCCGGGTTGGGCATCACCTTGGGATGATCTACTCGGGACCACTTGATCTCTTGGTTGCACCAATGCATATAGTGAGGAACAGCAGGGATCACGACATTGACCTCCATGGCTCGCCTGTGCTGTGACTGCTTGTCGACGGGCTCAGAAGTGAAGATCATGTAGCTCTCGTGGAGTTCTTGATACTGGTTGCGGCCTCCACCCTCATCGTTGTTGCCCTGGTAGTTGTTATTGCCTCTGTTGTTGTTGCGGTTGTTGTTGTTGTTGCGGTAGCTCTCATTGTTGAAGTGACGGTTGGCTCCTAAAGCCACTTGGTTCACGTTTTCTCTTCTCGGGAACACTGGAGGCCGAGCTGCGGGTGCGCGAGCAGTCTGCACATTGGCATTTGCAGCTGGCAGAGGAGGAGGAGGAGGCAAACCCTCGTTCCTGATCAGATCCCACCATTCGCACTGCCGGGTGGTGTGGTTAGCAGGCCTCGAGGGGTGCTGAGTATGGAAACTGCATGGGCCATCCCTCATGTCGTCGAAGACGAATTTCCTTGTCTGCTCCGAGTTGCCGCTAGCCGACTGAGGAGTGCGGAATGGTTTCTTGTTGCCTTGGCCCTGGTTCTGGTTCTGCCCGTAGGCTCCAGCAGGTTTTTTCCTTTGGCTACCCCCAGCTCCAACAGCCACTGCATTCACCTCCTCAGGGTCATACCGAGTATCTATTCGGTCACCCCTACGCTTGTTGCGGAACTCGTTGCGCTTGTTGCTGTTGAAGTTTCTTCTCGGCTTAGAGGAATCCATCAGGGGCTGGGTAGGATCACCGAGTGCGTACTGATCCGCAATCTTGATGGTCTCCGCCAGAGTGTTTGGCATCTCCCTCTGCAACCTTTGCCACAGCATACTGCCATGTCTGTAACCCTGCGCAAACCAAGTGATGGCCTGGGCTTCATTCACACCTTCACAGGTGTTCTGCAATGTGCTCCACCGAGTAAGGTACTCGCGGTCCGTCTCGTCTTCCCGCTGCCTGCAAGCGGACAGCTGCTGTGGCCTGTTCGGCCTCTTGTAAGTGCTGGTGAAGTTGCTGATGAAAGCTTCCGAGAAATCCAGCCAGCAATTGATGCTGTTCTTGGGCAAGTTGTTGAGCCAAGTGCGAGCTGGACCCTCTAGCATCTGCGGAACGTACTGCACCGCCCATCTCCGGTTGCCGTTCGCGATATGAACCGCGGTGACATAGTCATTGAGCCAATCCTCCGGCTTGGTGCTGCCATTGTAGCTCTTGGTGCCCCTGGCCAGCTGGATGTTCTTCACGGAAGGCTCGTTCATGATGCGCGGGCCAAAGCACTCGGGGCCGGGAGGTCCCGTGTTCTCGAGCCGTGCCGACAAACTGATCCGGTCCAACTGGTGCCTTGCATCTCCAGGCGCCAACACGCGCTCGCCCACCCGATCCAGAATATCATAGCCAGCCAACCCCATGGCCGAGTAGCCATCATCATATCTGTCCACCTGCACAGCTGCAGGCTGCTCCACCGGGTTGACGGCTGGTGCCACTGCATGCGGCTGCTGCCGCTGCCGAGTAGGCTGAGCAACGGGATGCTGAGAAGGACCTGGGCGCTCTCCATCTCGAGCCTGGCTTTGAGCTTTATGGGCTTGAAAGCCTGCTCCTGCAGCGTTGTGTTTCTGACCGGACTGTCGCGGCACAGCGAGCTGTTTCGCGGCGACAGCCGGGTCGTACACCTGCATCTGCCTACCCTTGCCAGAATGCCCACTCCGACTTCTCTCACGGCTAGGATGCGGAGATGAAGCCTGATCGTTAGATCTGGCCACGTGCGAGTGCACCACTTGAGAAGCTCCAGCACCCGGGTTGGCTTTCCGGAACTCCTCATTCTGCCTAGCAGCCTCTAGCACCAACTCGTTCAGCCTCTCCTGCTGCCTAACGCGCGCGTCGCCAGCTAGATGCGGCAACTCGGCAGCTACGGCCTCAGCAGCTCTAAGTGTTTTGGCGGGTGTGCTGTATCTGGGTCTAGTGGAGGTGTTTGCGGTGGCGGATTGACTGGGAGCCTCTACAACCGTTGTCATCTCGGCACCTAGGTTGCGACGCGTAGCACCTACTTTGCTAGCTCTCCTAACAACTGGTGTGAAACCGTGATCCTTGTTGTACTCAAGCTGATCTAAGCTAAGCTCTAGCCTAATCCTCTCCAACTCCGCCTGCTCAGCGAGCAACTCCTGGCGCTGCCGGTCGAGCTGCGCCTTCATGGTCAGGAGCTCGAGATCAGTAGGAGGCGGCATACCCGTCCGCGCAGCAGACGCAGGGATTGTCGGAGTAGTGGAGAGCGGAAGGTTGCACTCCTTCTCGTAAGGCTTGTGCGTCTTCCCGCCAGCACTCGAGCCAGCGAGGTCCTCGACGACGGCTGCAGCGGTAGCAGCCGCGCCCTTCCCGGCGTCAGCAGCAGGGCTGATCATCATCACCTCCGCGACGTTCGCAGAGCGGCTCAACGGCCTCCCGCGTGCAGCGATAACGGCGGGTGGATCCTCCGCGTCATGCACCAGCTCGGGGTACTCGCGGTCGATGACGGTGGCGACGTAGACGAGGTGCGCGCCGAACGAAAGCACCGTGCCGCCCTCCGGCATGGCCCTGCCGCCGAAATCGCCGGCGTTGTCGGTGACGAAGTCGAAGGAGCCGAATCTGTGGACGAGGCCGCAGACCACGCGCTCTCCTGTAGCAGAAATCGATCCCGTCCGAACGGAAACTCCAGCCAGCGCTGCTGGTTGCCCCACGGTGGGCGCCAACTGTTGTGGTGGTGTCACGGCAGATGCCATAGGATGGCTAAAGATGTGGGGACGAAGGACACTGGAGGCGCTCGGGGAGGGATCACGCGACGAGTAGACGCGTGAAGGATGAGACAAGCACTGCAAACAACACGATCTACCCAGGTTCAGGGCCCTCGTGAGGAGGTAAAACCCCTACTCCTGCCTTTCTCTCTGTATTTTGATGTCTCACCGAGTAGCCACAGTACAAATGTTCTTGCTACCGAGTAGCCACTCTTCTCTCTACGTGCGGAACTAGGTCAAGAATGTGAACCCGTCCCAGGATCCCTCGCGCAGGAGGGGGCAGGGCACCTTATATACTCGGTGCCCAGCCGGATACAGCCAAATACAAACATATGTCGACATTGTGTGCACACCATCCTTCTTCCGAGTTCCCGATGACAGCTTTGGCTTCTAGATTTGTCCTGGTGCGGAAAGTCGTTGGGCAAAACCAAGTATCCAGTCTGTTATCACTGCGGCGAACACAGAGTAGGCCCCCCTATCCTGCGACGCCCTGCTGACACACTGTCGCTGTCAGGCACGCCGTCCTGAGATGAACAGTGCTGTGAACAGTGCCAAGTACGGACCCGGGATACGCGGGATTCGGTGTCAGAACGGCTCCTTTGACTTCTGGCCCGAGTAGGTTCCCGCCATTTCTACTCGTACCAGCTCTTCTACTCGGAGAAACATAACTCTCTTGATTCATCCTTCTGGCCGTCTAGGTGCAAGACCGGGTAGCAGTCGACCGGGTAGCCGGCTACTCGGCCAAACATCCCTTCTGATCTTGCCTTTAGCACTTGCCTTTACCCTACTCGGGGGTAACCCCCCGACAAGGTGGGTGGTGCCATGATCTACAACATATTTGCAAAGACTATTTAGACTAGGTTTATGATAAATTAAGTTCAAGTTAATTATAAAATTATCCCATGAACTCCCACTCAAAAGCAACATCCCTCTTAGTTGTCTTTAGTGATTACATGAACCAAATTCACTACACCGAAATCGATCATCACGTGAGACGGTGTAGTTGCAAAGGCGAACATCAACATGTTCATCATATCATCCATATGACTCATGCTTTACCTTTCGGTTACGTGTTCCGAGGCCATGTCTGTACATGCTAGGCTTGAAAACACCCGTTGTATACGAACGTTGAATCTATCACACCCGATCATCACGTGGTGTTTCGAAATGACGAAGTTTCTTAATGGTGCATACTTAGGGAAGAACACATTATTATCTTGATATTAAGCAAAATAAGATGCATAAAAGGATTAACATCACATGCATGGATAATGTGATATGATATGGTCCTTCTTGCACTTGATCTCCACCTTGTGCATCATGATATGATCTCCATCATTCCACCGGCGTGGCACCTAGCTCCATGGCACCTCCATCTTGATTGTCCATTACAACATATCACATGGATATGATATACAACACGCAGGCCATAAAATAAGACAACCATATGGCTCCAACCGGTATGTCAATAATTTATAAAAGATATCATCTCATACATAACGTTTGTAACATTGACCATATCACATCACATGCCCTGCAAAAACAAGTTAGACGGCTCTAATTTATTTTTGCATATTTTACGTGGCTTGGGCTTACGAGGATAGAACCGTTCGTACCTACGTACAAAAACCACAACGTTGATAAAACATATTTTTAACAACCCTTTGTAGATTAGATCTTAACTATAGTAGGAGAAATGGACACCCCCTCAGTCACAAGTGAGACAATTCTCGCGTACATAGTACACGTAAACTTAGTCTAGGAAAGCTTCATCCTACTATGCCACTAAGATCATAAAATACTCAAGGAGGCAAAAACATGATCATCAACGCCCACATAATCCTATGTGTTCTACCCGTACAAATCATCTACGCATAAACCTGGCTCTGATACCACTGAAGGGTACTTTGCATAGAAAACAAAAAATTTCCTACGCGCGATAAACCCGAAAGGCCAAGATCTAATCTATGAGATGAAAGGTAACAAGGAGAAAGAGTCTTAGGATAACATACCCTCGAAGACTCTAAGTGGTACGCGACAAAATATCGTTGTTGGCGTAGTCGTACTCACGTCGATCCCGAGCGAGAAGATGTGCACCGCAATCCGGCGGTGCCTCCGTGATCGGTCACACGTTCAGCTCGATGAAGACCTTCGTTCCCTCGATCCAGCGGGGTAGCGGAAGTAGAGGATCCTCCGGAACTCCAGCAGAACGATGGCGTGGTGGTGGTGAAGAATCCCACGGTCAGGGCTTCGCCAAGCCGGAGACCATGGAATGGAGCAGCGGGTGGACTGGAAGGGTGGTGGCAAGTGTGTGGAGAAGGGAGAGCTCTCACCCTCCTTTTATAGGGGAGGGGGAGGCAGCCCAAGGGGGGTGCGGCCAGCCATGTTGTGCCCCCACCTCTTCCCCTCTTCATGTGAGTGGAAGCTCCACTCACACCCACTCATGCTCCCTTAATTTTCCACTTAGAAAATCCAAAGGTTTTTCTTTAATAAATAAATAAAATATTTTTATTCTTAATTTATATTTGTTAATTCCATTAGGAAACATTTGCATATAGCACCTCAAATCATTTTTTAATTATATTAACAACCATTCGACGAAAAACCCCTTGAACTATTTCAATTTTCCCCGAAACAATTTCGGTGCTGCCCAAAACATTCTTCGGTATTTCGTATCCTCTCAAACGCTTCATCGAACCTTAAGTGTGTCACCCTACGGTTCGTGAATAATATAGACATGATCGAAACTCCTCTCCGATCAATAATCAACAACGGGATCTGGAGATCCGTGATGACTCCTATATATTCAACGATGACTCTCGTGATCGTGTGAACCTTCAACGTCGTAACTATTTCCCTTTGTCTCGGGATATTTTACTTGTCCAAGATCCGATCATCGGTATCAACCATACCTTGTTCGATCTCGTTACCCGACAAGTACTCTTTTCTCGTTCCCGTGATATGACATCCGTGTGACCTAGTCACGTGCTTGCAAGCGGTGTTGATGTGATATCACGGAGAGGGCCCAGAGTATATCTCTCCGTCATTTTGGATGGACAAATCCCACTCTTGATCCATGAGCTTGAACCAACACTTTCCGAATACCTAACTCCACCTTTATAGTCACCCTGTTAAGGTGTGACATTTGATGTCATGAAAGTACTCTTTCGGTATTAGTGATTAACATGATCTCATGGTGTAAGGAATAAGGTTACTCCGAATGTAAGACATAACAACAAAACTAAATGACATGATCGTATTGTTATACTTAGTTAGGGTCTAAGTTCATCACGTCATTCTCCTAATGACATGACCCTGTAGCGATCCCATCTTTTAAATAAAGACAAGACCTCTGTGTTAATGTGCTAGTCTCTAGATCAACTGCTAGCACCACAGTACAAAAATGAAGTATCATGCAAATGCGTCAAAATCTTTATTAACTCGCATGATCTAGACTTACAAAACTATTTTACAACTTGCATAGCTCAAGGCTAGCATGAATACAGAGTTGAACAACAGAAACATAGTACTTCAATGAGCCTCATCATCTTCATGTGCCACAGGCAAAACATGTTGGTTGTAGACTTGAGATCCTGAACGAAACCTCACACGTCATCTTCCATCTGCAATTTGGAATATGCAGCCACAAGGGAGTCAATACAATTTAATGTATTGGCAAGTAACACTATGGTGGATATATAATGGCAAAGACTAGCTTCTATTTGCATATCTGGCTGAGTGGAGTTTTGGCTATTTGCATAAAGCAAGTTTTCTCCTAAGTTTTTATAAATACATTTTGATCAATAAGTTGGTACCACTGATGGAAACCAGTGAACCATAAATAATTATTGAGGAGTGCCACTGATAGAAACCAGGGCAAATCTCCAGCTATTGTTCTAAACAAGTTTTACTTATTGAAAATGGTGATGAGAATCTTTAGTCCATCCTTGTCCAGCTGCTCAAATTTTCCATTACCGGGGACACGGCTAAGTACTTAGTTTTTGACTCTGCAGAGTTTGTGCACTTTCACCTTAGCCTCAATCAACCCAAACATCCTATACACGCTGAGTGTATTAAGGAAAGGAGAGAATTGAGACAAGACCTTTCAGAAGGAGAATCCAACTCTACTGCAAGACCCGTTCCACCTATAATTCTGCTACATCTTCATGTCAAGCTGACAAGTTAAACTCCCACAACTTAATTGATCAGGACAGAGCCCATTGTCTAAGGCTGCACGGGAATCTTCTAAACTTGAAAGGACTTCATCATCTCTTTGTTCCTGGGTGGCATTCCTTAGGTGAATACCTCAAGTAAATAACCCTCAGACAAGGGCCCTGAGGCAACACCCAAATCTCATCAGCCAAGCAACCAATCCACCCAGGTGGTTCATTGAGTTGGTACTTAGAATTTTTACTCAACACTAGTAAAACAATTTTGTAGCATTGCTAATCATCTACTGAGTCTAATGACTATAAGGCTTATGTAGGTAATAGATGTGGCTACATATATACCACTGGGATAGGATAATAGCATAGAAATAATATATATAATACTGTAAAATTTCCTATCATGCATACTACTCAAAATCAACTAATGCATAAAGTAAAATAATGGGTAGTTGATGGTGTTTTACTTGCCTTTGAACTTGGTGAAGAAAACACACTTCCTTCACAAAAGGGAACGTTTCTCTCCGTACAATCTATACATTGAAAACATAACAACAACATCAACAAGCATTCATACAAACAAGAGAAAACATGCAAACGACAATCACAACAAAAGAGTTTTAAACAAGCCATTCACAAAGGTTCAACAAAAGAAAGACTTAGTTAAATAGGGCTTATGGTTAGCTAATAGGGCATGGGCTGGTTAAGGGTAAAGTTTGAATAACACAAACTCATACTTTTCAAGGAAGTTCCAAGAGTTCACTAAAGGTGATTACACCAATATTAAACCAAGGAAACAAGACATGTTGAACACTTAGTTATTTCTTCAAAAGAAAATAGGTGGTTGGACTAAGTTTTTCTATCTTGTTAAGATTGGTCTCATATATCTTTGCCTTGTTTTCTTCAAGTCCTTCTTCCATCTTCTTGAGTGGCTTCTGATGTCTAAGTCTTTTGCATGTTTCTTCAATGGCCTTGCTTGTAGTACTCCTAATTGAGTTGAAGAAATATCTAGGATTCTAGGGACTTAGTCACATAGAGTAAGAGAGGTAGTAGAGATTGCTAGAGTTTCCTAAAGAAAGGACTTGTAAAATCTTCCTCTTCTTCTTCATCTTCTGGGAGAGGAGTATTCTTCTTGAGTTGAAGTTGGCTTGAAGTTGTTCTTCTTGATGAAATTGTTCTTATTGATGTCTTGGTCAAAATCTCTCATCACACTTGGAAAACAAATTCTATGTCTTGGTAAAAACAAACTTGACACTAATCATCTCAAATTCTAAGTCTTGGAAAACAAACCCTAAGTCTTCACATGATTGGTCTTGAAAATTCTTCAGGCTCCTTTGTAGCTTCCTCCTTGGTGTGGGGACTTCATTGAAACTTCCAACACTCAATGGTTTTGGTACTAAATAGGTGTGACGCCCCGGGATCGGGCACTATGCAGATTTCAGCATTCTCGCCAAAATCCACATAATAACCGATTCCAGGTTGCCACGTCTGATAACATTACAATAGTTCACGAATAATCCACAACAACAACAGAAAAGATATATACAAGAAGACTCAAACGAGTCCAGGATACAACTGATACAATACAAAGATCCAAATAACAGCGGAAGAAACAACATAGCGTCCGACTACGGACAAGATACAACTTGGACTAAGAGTCCTGAAGATAACCGAGAGCGTCCAATCCCTGCCCAGGCCAAGCCGGAGGGATTCCCAAGCTAACGTCGTCAGACTTCAAACCTGTTGACTGCAAGTTGGAATTTGCAGCCACGAAAGAGATTCGTGGGTCAGTAAGGTTAAGTACTGGCAAGTGGATAAACCATACTCACAAGATACCGGCGTAGCCAGTCATCACAAGATACAAATACTTTGGGATCAACGGAAAGGAAGGGATTATTGCAAATAAGCGGCAGCGGGCTGCACTAACCAACTACAGAGAGATACTACAACTTCCGGCTAACAGAAAGAAGATAAGATCGCGTATCGTAACCAACCTAAAAGTAACTCCAAACAAACCCATCCTGGATCTCGCCCCTTATCCAAAGAAGCAATCCGAGGATAACTCACACAGTTGGATTAATGAATAATGGATCAGGTTGTTGTGTCAATAAGACTATTACTAGTCAAGTTATTATCATTAGGTGTAAGTTGTCTGAGTACTTGTTAGCCAGTACTTTCACCAAGTCGTCACATAACCGCGGACAACACGGCTTCTCGAGAAGATTTATCCCTGCAGGGGTGTGCTCCAGTACCCGTACACACTCAAGCCACCAACTAAAACTCAGGTTGGCTTGACACGACCCAAACCATCTCTACAACCCATCTTAGGAGCCACGGAGCTATAAGGTCCCAGCCACACAGCCGAATACTCAGCGCAGGTGTGCAAAACTCCCGCAGGACACAACACCCCGGCACTACAGGCCTCGCCCTATATGCATCATCATCATCATCAGTAACCAAGGGGGGCCAACCCATTATGCAAGGAGCAAATGGAACACCCGAACTAAGTGTGGCTCTTCGGACAAGCTGCAGATCAGATCTAAGTCGAGGGGGGTCCCATACTACCACCCGGATGCGGTGAGCACGCTCATCATGGATCAGTAGACAAGACTCTTTCCTAGTTTCGACACTAGCAGGCTTCAAAACCCTAACCCGGGCCTCCTGCCGGTGCCTTATCATCAAATTATTATTACCCCAGACATTAACAGTTTGTTGATTGAATTGAAACCCAACTATCAAAACAGGTGATACAACAAAGGATAACAAGACTCGAGCACAAACAAACCTAAGCATGCAACTACGACACGAGGGCCAACAGGGTAAACAAACAACAGTTGATAGGAAGTGGAAGGGAAAGCTATATCATGGCTGCAAGGTAAACATATAATAGGATCGAGACACAAGCATCGAAACAACAGGCTAGAATAAGAACAACGGAAAGAATCGGTAACAAGTGATGAAAGGCAGCCATTTGGCAGCAAGTGAGTATACTTGCCTGAGATCCCGCAAGGTAGCAGAACTTGTCGTTGCTCACATCATCTCAACGTCCTATCCGCGAAGAAGCAACGAACTAAAAGAAACACCGGATGCAACAATTACTACTACGGTAAAAGATCCAGCATGATCAAGATATGGATGCATGACAAGTTTAACGATGCATCAAGATAAACTAGTTGACACGATATCATAACATAATTAAATGGACCCATATGCAATTTGGATTACATATGGAAAAGTCCATGAATTAAGGTTGAAACAATTGTTTTACAACTAACCAATAGGTGAAAGTGGATTAGCATGATGCATGGATGAGGAAAACAACAAAATAACAACAATAGAACCAATTGGAAATAAGGTTTACCAAGTTTGGGAAATTATTTATTAAGTTAGGAAATTTGGCTTCTTAAGGGAGTTACACAAGAATTTATTGTTTTCACCCATTTTAATTGTTCAAAACAGATAACAAAATTTATATTTGGGTAGAGCATTTAATTTTAATTGGAAAACATATTTTATTTGTTGAAATTGGAATTAAGATGAATTAGTTATTAATTTGACAATTTTAAATGCATTAAATAAGAAACAGTTGTTTTCAGCAATTTAAATTATTCAAAACAGCAAACAAAGTTGATATTTGTAAAGTTTATTCAATTTTGCATGGAAAACATATTTGGTTTGTGGAATTTGGAATCTTTATGCCCAAGTTATGAATTTTGCAATTTAAAAGGTTTTAATTAAAGCATGGAATTATTGCACCACTTTTAATTAGGAAAAACATTAAACAAATTGCATTGAAAAGGTTGAAAACATGTAGCAAATGTTTCACTGAACATTTTGAGCTATCAAACATAATTTTTGGGGTATTATTGGATTTATTATGCAATTTTCCATAAATAGTTTTATTCTGCCCTTTTTAGTAAAAAGAGGAAAACATGTTCAAAATTAATTCAATTGTGCCCAAATAAAATACCAATGTGTAGAGCTTGTTAAGCCAAATTTTTAGAGTCCAAGTTTGCTTAATTTGGATGAGTAGAACTAAAGTTATGAAATTCCAAAGTTTCCACTTTTTATTGCCTTTTCAGTAATTAATTATTTAGTGCCAAAATTGTTACAGAAATATATTGCAAACTTGACATTAGTAGAAAGGGCACAGAATTATGAAGCCACAGGATTTTGAATCATTCAAATTGGAGTCATATTCGATTTGATATCGATTTTAGAAGTAATAGCTCAGATCTAGGTTTCTGAAATTTCGGGCAGAAAAGGAAAAAAAACAGAGAATAAAAGGGGGGCTTGGGGATCGAACCAAGGACCTGGGGAGTGCGCGCTAGGGTGTGTTGCCAGTGTTCTACTGCTCTGGTTTGTGATGGTACAAGATAGGGTGGGGTTTTAAATCTTTTATGGACTATTTTTCATTGACTAGCAAAACAGCAAATTACAGGGTTTGGTACTTATTTTCAACAATTTGGAAAATGACAAATTGTTTGAACTTTGCTATTTGAAATTCATATAGGATTTCAGTTGATTTTTAAAGTTGACAAAGTTTATTTAATAAACCCAAAAACTTAGTGAGCTCAAAAAGAGTGCAAGTTGTTAATTTTCTCAAACCACAATTGATCATGTCAAAATAAGAAGGAGAAAGATTTGAAACTTAGTTTGCCATTAGGGTGTGGATAAAAAAGAATTTTATTCACAAGCAATCAACTTCAAACTATTGAAAACAATTGGAGTGGTTTGATTGCAATTTATTAAATTGGAAATTTGGACAATGTGGGAAAGTTTAATTTGGTTTGAAAATTTGAGATTTGTTTTGGAAAACACGATGCAATGCATATGATGCATGTGATGCAATGCAACAACCAACTTTCTATCTAGGGTAACACCCCAGGTTTTACAATAGGGCCGGTCTTTATCTAACTTAGCCATAGCATAAGTTCTAAGGGAACAAAAAAGAAAGGGGAGAAAAGACTTAGAGAAAAAGAGAGAGATGTGGCTGGTCTTCTCGTCTTCTTGATTTTCTTCTAAGTGCTTCTACTTCTTTGGAGATGTTTCTCAAGTCTGTTTTCTTGGCTAAGTCCTTCATTTGTCTTCTTTCTTCGTGTTGAAAATCTTCGAGTTGACAATTGTAGTATCCTCTCCATGGCTTTCCACTAATCCAGACTTAGTGGTTTTCAACTAGGAAAAATAACCTAGAAATATTCTAAGGGCTTTTGTTTTGGTATCTATGGTCTAAGGTTAGTCCTTAGCACAATTTTGCTAGAGAAAACATATTGAAAATAATTACAGAAAATAAACTAAGTTAGAAATAGTCATATGAGCATATAACAACCAAAACCATTTTAACTTAGCCAAAAATTATTTTGGGTGCAAGGGACTGTTAGTACACATCCTAAGGTCTCCAAAAATATTTTATTTTCAATTTTTAGATATGTAGAATTTAATCTATGCCAAAAATCATCAAAAAAGAATATTTAAATTTGAATCAATTTAAGTTTATAAAATTTGAATTTTTACAGTGCTAAAATATTCTACGTGTTGTGCTGATTTTAAAAAGTCCAAGTTTGCTTAATTTGGATCTACGGTTAAAAAGTTGGGATGATTCTAAGAAACAGGGGTGTTTCTGCAAAACAGCCAAAATTAATCTACCGGGAGAAAATCAATTAAAAGGATAGACACTTGGCAGCTTCTGATTGGCTGAGGCGGCTGACGTAGCATCGACCTGGCGCGCTGACTGTACTGCCTACTTGGCCAGTCAAACAGATCTGGATCACTAGATCCGGATCCAACGGTCCACGCGGTGTACCGCTTCGTGCTTTAATCCCGACCGCTAGATCTCGATCCGATGGCTGAGGAGGAAGGGGATGCTAACCGGCGGTTCCGGTCGCCGGAGACAAAAATGACGGCGGCGCAAATCTCTGCCGCAGACGGTGGCGCCACTCTGGGGGTCTCCGGGATGCGGGGATAACTCCATGGCGTTCAGATCGACACGTTGAGGATTTTGGCGGAGGTGACTTCGTCTGCTGCGGCAGTTGTCGACGGAGAGATGCGAACGGAGGGCTCGGGCGCCGGCGATCCTTGAGTGGACGACATGCACGTTGCGGTGCCTCCCTGGTGACTTTTAGGACAGAGACGGGTGCGGAAGCTCACGTGGACGCTTCTCGGGTACTCGGCGTCTGCTCCTCGTGTGTAGGACGGCGGCGCTAAGCGGCTCCCATGGCGGCATTAATGGTGGACGACGGCGGCGGGGATGCATTCGAGTTGGCGGCAGGGATTTAGGGTTAGGGTTCGGAGCAGGGCACGGACGCCAAGGACAATGCCTTTTATGGTTACGGTGTCGTGCGGGAGGGGGCAGAGGGAGGCGGCGACGCGGCTGTCTCTGTGCTCAGCGCGGACGTCGATGGCGCTGACGTCACGGATGACGTTATGGCGGGGTCCTCCTGTCAGCGTGATGGAAGAGAGAGGGGTTTAGGTGACGGGCTGCGCGCTGGATGGGCTGCGGCTTGGGCTTCAGGTAGACCTCCTCGAGCTGCGCGTGCGGGGAATAGAAGTTGGGCTTGGCCCAGTTGGGTTGCTGCGTCTCACTTTTTTTTTGTTCTTTTGTTTTTTTGTTTTATTAAATACTGTATAACTTTTGATAACAAGTTTCAAAAGGCCTCAAATCACTTTCTAAAAATTTGTAAGAAAGAGATCTTTCATCTAAGAATATATGTGTTCTGTTTCCACACTTTTAAAACAATTTTATTTTCAAATCATGAACAACTACTAATAGCAACTTATTGATATTTTCAAAATAGGACTAAACCACTATTAGAAAATATTGTTTATTTCCAAAATATAAAATAAAAAAAATGTAAAACTTAGTTAATTAAAATTTCAGTGACATTCTATTAGTGGAATATTATTTTTGAAGGTCATTACCACTTACTTTCATATTTTATATTTTTAAGATATAAGTGATTTATTAATAGCAACTAATGCCATTTTTAAAATAGAAAAACTAATAATCATTAAAGTGGCTTAATAAAATTTAATATAAAACCTCAAGTCATAATATTGTTTTCAATGCCCTCTTTTATGTTATTTTCAAAGAAATGTATTTTATTTTCACACCTTTATGTTTAAAACTTGGAATAACAATTAAAAGTTGTTATTAAATATTTTATTCTTAACAAATGTTTTTGAGGCTATAATTGTTTTTCAATTTTCCTGTAGGTGAAGGGGTCATTGCATAGAAAACAAAAATTTCCTACGCGAGAGACACCCGAAAGGCCAAGATCTAATCTAGAAGACGAAGTGCAATGGGCAACGAGAGGGTTAAGGAGAACACATACCCTCAGAGAAACAAAGCGTTACGAGATCAAATCTCGTTGTTGGCGTAGTCGTACTCACACCGATCCCGATAGCGAGAAGATGTGCACCGCAATCCGGCGGTGCCTCCGTGATCGGTCACACGTACGGTTGATGACGACCTCTGTTCCCTCGATCCAGCAGGGCGCGGAAGTAAAGGATCCCTCGGAACTCCAGCAACACGATGACATGGTGGTGGTGAAGAATCCCACGGTCAGGGCTTCGCCAAGCTGGAAACTACGGAATGGAGCAGCGGGTGGAGGGAAAAGGTAGTGGGCAAGTGTGTGGATGAAGAGGAGCCCTCACCCTCCTTATATAGGGGAGGGGAGGCAGCCCAAGAGGGGGGTGAGTACAGCCATGGGTTGCCCCCACCTCTTCCCTCTTCATGTGAGTGGAAACCCCACTCACACCCACTCATACTCCCTTAATTTTCCACTTAGAAAATCCAAAGGTTTTCTTTTAATAAATAAATAAAACATTTTAATTTCTTTATTTATATTTGTTAATTCCATTAACAAACATTTGCATATATCACCTCAAATCATTTGTCAATTCTATTACCAACCATTCGACAAAAAACCCCATGAACTATTTCAATTTTCCCCGAAACAATTTCGGTGCTGCCCAAAGTATTCTTCGATATTACGTATCCTCTCAAATGCGTCATCGTACTTTAAGTGTGTCACCCTACGGTTCGTGAATAAGATATACATGATCGAGACTCTTGTCCGATCAATAATCAACAACGGGATCTGGAAATCCGTGATGACTCCTATTTATTCAACGATGACTCTCGTGATCGTGTGAACCAACAACGCCGCGAACTATTCCCTTTGTCTCGCGATATTATACTTGTCCGAGATTCGATCATTGGTATAAACCATACCTTGTTCAATCTTGTTACCGACAAGTACTCTTTTCTCGTTCTCATGATATAACATCCTTGTGATCATATCATGTGCTTGCAAGCGGTGTTGATGTGATATCACCGAGAGGGCCCAGAGTATATCTCTCCGTTATTTTGGATGGACAAATCCCACTCTTGATCCATGAGCCTCAACTAATAATTTCCGAATACCTAAGGGCACCTTTATAGTCACCCTGTTACTGTGTGACGTTTGATGACATCAAAGCACACTTCCGGTATCAGTGATTGACATGATCTCATGGTCTAAGAAATAAGTTACTTCATACGCAAGATATAACAATATAAACTAAATGACTTGATCATATTGTTATCTCGATATTGGGTATGTGTTCATCACATCATTCTTCTAATGACATGACCTCGTTATTAACAACATCCAATGTTCGTGATGAGGAAACCTTGACCATCTATTAATCAACGAGCTAGTTAAAAGAGAGGCTTTACTAGGAACCATTGTTTGTTTATTAAACACACATGTATCAACGTTTCCGGTTAATACAATTCTAGCATGAGAAATAAACATTTATCATAAACAAGGAATAAGATAATAACCACTTTATTATGGCCTCTCGGGCATATTCCCTTCAGTCTCCCACTTGCACTAGAGTCAATAATCTAGTCTGTAAGCACTAAACACATATGGTGTTCCAGTGTTATTACCATGATTCGCATGTGGTAAACATCATCAAAAAGATCTGAACTGTTCAGGTCCTATTGTATTTGCATGTCCTTTGCGTCTACACGCATCACTCATTCTCTAATGAGATGGCTTTGTATATATATGGTCAATCGATGAAACTTTAATTCCTCAGCTTAAAACATTGTCACTAACATTGTGAAAATGTAGCTTCATAGTGTTAGCTTCTTGGAAATTCACCAAGTTCTGGTGATACCTTAATTCCTCATCTTAAACTGATGTTACTAACATTGTGAAAATGTAGCTTCATAGTGTCAGCATTCTTGGAATTTCACCAAGTTCAATAAAGAACTCCTTGACACAAAATACGCTTATTATCAGTTGTCAACACAACGATATA
The DNA here is from genome assembly GCA_028641055.1 of Alopecurus myosuroides. NCBI lineage: Eukaryota > Viridiplantae > Streptophyta > Magnoliopsida > Poales > Poaceae > Alopecurus > Alopecurus myosuroides. The sequence goes on from CM054059.1 coordinate 21,764,146, forward strand.
TTTTTATCCTTTGTTCTAGTATCTGTCACAATATTTTAATTTTGAAACTCTTTCAAATCCAGCATGGAACTTTCTTCCATCCTACTGTGCTACCCTTCATCACATAATTTATTTGAGATAAAATTATTTGAATAGATGACAAGACTATTAGTGTAACATGTTACAACAAATAGTTGTCATTACTATACAGGAAAACATATCCTTAGCATTTCTAAAATGATACAACGATCTCTCCTACTGTTGTCTAATCATCATATGAATTATCCTGCTATAACATTTTATAGCGTAGGACTCATCTGGTTGTGTACATAGCATGGAACATGACTTAGAAATCTCAATTTCAATGATTCTGATCAAGTGTCAAAATACTTGAATCTTGCTCAATTATTTTCCATGTGACAAGAACTCCTTCCTGTCATTTCGATATTGACTTACTCCAATATTTCATCTATGTAATTTGGCTTCAATCATATCAGGCGATCTAATCCATAGATATCGATGCCCAATATCTTCTAAGCCTTTCATCAATATGAATTTCTTAACGTGTTAATTTAAAATTACATATTTTCCAATCAACCATATGTCAGCTACATAAAGTATTGGAAATATGTCATAGCGCTCCCACTTAATTTCTTGTAACTCTACAAGCATCTTTATCGTTCATGATGGAATCAAACTCTTTTGATAACTTCATTAAGGTAAAGATTTCAACTTCGTTATGCTCACTTCAACCATTGAAGTGTGCATACCTTTCTAGCAACCTTTTGAATTTTACAAAACTTTCAGACCGTGTCAAGTACACATCTTTGATCAAATTTCCTCGAGAGGAGAGTTGGTTTTGTTATTCAACTACCATATCATAATATGTAACTTTTGCTAGAACTATCTGCAAGACTAAAACATCACTACAGAAGATCAAAATCTTGTAGTAGTCAACTTTTTGAACTTCGTCGAAAACAACTTTTCGATAAGTACAACTTTCAAAGGATGTAAAAATCCATGTGTTTGTTGCTATATAGACCCTTTTGCTATCGTTAGGATTCAAGCCTATCGAAAAGACTACGAAGTCACATACTTGATATTCATACAGGATACTATGGCGGATATAATGACTCATAGTCAATTTTACGAAGTTAGGGCCCATCATTTGCTTCCTTTATAAGGTCGAAGTCCTTTTGTTGTCAAAACAACACTTTACTCTTAAACCATAAGTTGTTCTAAGTACAAAGTTTTAGGACTTTTGTGGTTCAGTACGCAAACTCATTCGAAGTATCTACAACACATGTAGTGTCTTCTACTTTGTCAAAATAGCAAACCCCGGAACAACTTCCAGTGCTGCGCTACTCTTGACATGATAACGAAGATTCTCTAATCTCGTTGAGTTTGTACAGTGCTCCCACTCACTTGTTTCGCAAGAACTACTTTCTCGAGAAATCAACCCTTTCTGACAAACAACATTTGTCTTTTGGTTCGGTGATAGGAGAAATAACCAATGTTTAATTTGGGATTACCTTATAAACATATATTTATCCTATTTTGGTTGTAAACATTTTACACATGCTATGCATACCAAAACTTAAGAAAATGACAATTCGGGTCACTACCCAAACCATATCTTATATGTTGTCAATTTCAACGGATCATGATGGTGCTCTTTTGAGTGAAAAAACGGTTGTCACTAATGTATAAACTACAAAATTATAATGGCATTTTTATTATCTTACCATGCCAAACAAGGTTTGATTTTGTCTTTTGAATACTCCAAACTGATGTGGGGTATTCGAGAAGTATAAGTTGTAGAAAAATTCTGCAACTCCTCAGATGTTTTGCTAAACTTGTAACTCAAACTTTATCCTTTATGATCCAATCATAAATACTTGATTATCTTGTTACAATGATTTTTACTTCATATTAACAACCTTTTGAACCAATTCAAAATGTCAAACTCCGTTCTCTTTAAATAGATATACTAATCCACCATACATGACTACACATAATGGACTATATACATCAATATATATAATCTCCATTAAATTAGTCGTCCATTCTAGTTTGGCCTATGAACGGAATTCTAGTCATGTTTTGGAAGAGGTCTCACAAGCGTCAATTTATTCAAAACAAAATGACTCCGAAAGTCCATCAATATGGAGTTCCTTCATGTTTTCCTTTCCGATATGAACTAAAATGGTGGTTTCACACTTTAAGTGAAACTCTTTTACGTCTTGCAACGTTTAGCATTTAGTTTTATAGATGTTTACTTTACCAACATGATTTATATTAACAAATCCATCAATTATGGAATATGGTCATAGTTTGAACAATATCATTTGTTCTCAAAAAAGACCAGAAAAAAATAACAACTTATTAAGTTCTTAAAATAAATCTTGAATATTTGGTTTGATATGACAATGAACACAATAACACTTTATTTCTGTTCTTGTCATAATCGATTCTACATCTATTACTAGTTTCTTTTAGGCCCTTGTAGTTCTTGCATTGCGTTGCTTTGTATGACAACTCATACCAACCAATGTGGTATCAAAATATCCAAAAAATACTTTGTTAACTAGTAATACATCTATAACTTGTATATCAAGCATATACTCCTGAGCTAGACTTTTCCAGTTATCTTCTTTTTCTGCCATATATCTTTTTGTAATTCTATTTCCAATATTCCCTTTCCTTTATAGAAGAATCATTCAACATCAAACAATGCTAGTTGTACTAGCACATTTTCCTTGGCGTGTTAGTCATATACTATCACCCATTGAGTCATACTTTGAGTTTGATTGTTCTACTAATATCACCATATTAATAGTATTACTCTAGATTCCACTCTTAGCAATCTCCAAGTAAGGTAAACAACTTTACCTATACTTTTAATCCATCCCATCATAAATTTTTTATGATTAAGCTACTATAGCTCGAAGGAAGGGATTTAGAGGATAATTTTTAGCGCCCAACTTCTTGAATATTCAAACGCCTAGCGTCTTCAGTCATTGCATATATTCAAATAATAGTAGGAATTGGTTGCTCTCTAGATCAATCAATCATTAATCATATGGAGCTAGGTAGGAAATACCGAAAATCTACAATAGGACTCATTTTTAAATTTCACTAATATGGTACCAATCTTAAATGGTTCTACCGGATCATAACAGTTATATCTCAATTAACAATCTAAGTGTAAGGTAGTTTGTTGGATGCCAATGAATACTACAATTTGTGCAAATTCACTTTGATTGGTTGTTCATGATAAATAAGTTCGAGTTAATTCAAAATTAAACCATGAACTCCCACTCAAAAACAACATCCCTCTTAGTCGTCTTTAGTGATTACACGAACCAAATTCACTACACCAAACCGATCATCACGTGAGATGATGTAGCTTCAAAGGCGAACATCGACATGTTCATCATATCATCCATACGACTCATGCTTTACCTTTCGGTTACGTGTTCCGAGGCCATGTCTGTACATGCTAGGCTCTCCAAGTAGAACCGTAGTATTGCGTGTGTTTTAAGGCCATGTCTTTACATGCTAGGCTTGAAAACACCCGTTGTATGCCAACGTTGAGTCTGTCACACCCGATCATCAAGTGGTGTCTCGAAACGACGAACTTTCTTGACGGTGCATACTTAAGGAAGAACACATTATTATCTTGATATTAAGTGAGAGGGATCATCTTATAATGCTACTGTCGCTATCTAAGCAAAACAAGATGCATAAAAGGATTAACATCACAGACATCACATGTAAGGATAACGTGATATGATATGGTCTTCCTTGCACTTGATCTCCATCATGTGCATCATGGTATGATCTCCATGATTCCACCGGCGTGGTACCAAGTACCATGGCACCCTAATCTTGATTGTTCATCAATAATAAGACAACCATATGGATACCTTCCGGTATATCAAAAATTTACAAAAGAGATCATCTCATAATCAAATTTGTAACATTGACAATATCACATCACATGCCCAACAAAAACTAGTTCGACGCTTCTAATTTATTTTTGTATATTTTACGTGGCTTAGGGCTTTCGAAGATAGAACCGTTCATACCTACGAACATCAACCACAACGTTGATAAACACATTTTTAACAACCCTTCGTAGATTAGATCTTAACTATAATAGGAGAAACAGAAACCCGCAAGCAACTTATGCAATACAAGTTGCATGTCAGTTGTGGAACAAGTCTCATGTACGTGCACATGTAAGGTTAGTCTGGGCCGCTTCGTTCCACTATGACACTAAAATCATAAAATAATCAAGGAGGTAATAACAAGATCATCAACGCCCACATACACCTATGTGTTCTACCCGTACAAAACATCTACGCATAGATCCGGCTTTGATACCACTGAAGGGGTCATTGCATAAAAAACAAAAAAATTCCTACACGAGAGACACCCGAAAGGCCAAGATCTAATCTAGGAGACGAAGTGCAACGGGAAAAGAGAGGGTTAATGAGAGCACATACCCTCGAAGACACAAAGCGTTACGAGATCAAATCTCGTTGTTGGCGTAGTCGTACTCACACCGATCCCGATAGTGAGAAGATGTGCACCGCAATCCGGCGGTGCCTCCGTGATCGGTCGCACGTACGGTTGATGACGACCTCCGTTCCCTCGATCCAGAGGGGCGTGGAAGTAGAGGATCCCTCGAAACTCCAACATCACGATGGTGTGGTGGTGGTGAAGAATCCCACGGTCAGGGCTTCGCCAAGCCGGAAACCATGGAATGGAGCAGCGGGTGGAGGGAAAGGCTAGTGGGCAAGTGTGTGGATGAAGAGGAGCCCTCACCCTCCTTTTATACGGGAGGGGGAGGCAGCCCAAGAGGGGGGTGCGGCCAGCCATGGGGTGCCCCCACCTCTTCCCTCTTCATGTGAGTGGAAGCCCCACTCACACCCACTCATACTCCCTTAATTTTCCACTTAGAAAATCCAAAGGTTTTCTTTTAATAATAAATAAAACAGTTTATTTCTTTATTTATATTTGTTAATTCCATTAACAAACATTTTCATATAACACCTTGAATCATTTGTTAATTCTATTAACAACCATTCGACGAAAAACCCCTTGAACTATTTCAATTTTCCCCGAAACAATTTCGGTGCTGCCCAAAATATTCTTCGATATTCCGTATCCTCTCAAATGTGTCATCGAACCTTAAGTGTGTCACCCTACGGTTCGTGAATAAGATAGACATGATCGAGACTCCTCTTCGATCAATAATCAACAGCGGGATCTGGAAATCCGTGATGACTCCTATTTATTCAACGATGACTCTCGTGATCGTTTGAACCAACAAAGCCGTGAACTATTCCTTTGTCTCGCGATATTTTACTTGTCCGACATTCGATCATTGGTATCAACCATACCTTGTTCAATCTCGTCACCGACAAGTACTCTTTTCTCGTTCCCATGATATGACATCCTTGTGATCATATCACGTGCTTGCAAACGGTGTTGATGTGATATCACCGAGAGGGCCCAGAGTATATCTCTCCGTCATTTTGGATGGACAAATCCCACTCTTGATCCATGAGCCTCAACTAATACTTTCCGAATACCTAACGACACCTTTATAGTCACCCTGTTACGGTGTGACGTTTTATGACATCAAAGCACCCTTCCGGTATCAGTGATTGACATGATCTCATGGTCTAAGGAATAAGTTACTTCGTACACAAGATATAACAATATAAACTAAATGACTTGATCGTATTGTTATCTTGATATTGGATATGTGTTCATCACATCATTCTTCTAATGACATGACCTCGTTACTAACAATCTCCAATGTTCATGATCAGGAAACCTTGACCATCTATTAATCAACGAGCTAGTTAAAAGAGAGCTTTACTAGGAATCATTGTTTGTTTATTAAACACACATGTATCAACGTTTCCGGTTAATACAATTCTAGCATGAGAAATAAACATTTATCATAAACAAGGAATAAGATAATAACCACTTTATTATTGCCTCTCGGGCATATTCCCTTCAGTAGCAGTAAAAAATATTTGCTACAATGTCTTCGGCAATGTCAATTTTTTTTGCTACAATAGCATAATTTGTTTTTGCTACAATAATTCTTAGGTTTTGGTTATAGTAGCAAAAATGATTACTACGAGGTCTCCGACGAGCTCAGCCTTTTTCCTGTTATGTTTTGTCCACAAACTATTTTTTTTGCTACGCTGCAGCAAAAGCGGGAAGGTTTGCAGCAAAATTGGTAAGTTGTGCAACAAAAATGTGTTTTGGGATCTATTGGGGACATGTGTCAGGATGGTTTCCTCCAGAGGACACTTAGTAGTCCCCACAGCAAAAACAACACTCCCAAATTGTCAGTTGAGCCTAGCCCAGCCCTACATAGTATTTTTCATCGTTTGCTGTTATTAAATTATTTCCTGAAAAGTCTCTTACTAAGAGGCACTGAGGAAACCAGATAAATTATCATGGTCCATAGGAGAGACATAAAAAAACTAACCAGACAATTGACAAGAAAAGGCTAATTGAACATGAGATGCTATTCATGTGAAGTTCTTGCAAGACGAACTCATCATCCTAATCCGAAATGTAGAAAGGTTATATGTTATAGCCACTCACTAAAAAGAAACAAGTCAAATCGTAAACTATAGTACAATGGGACCATCGCCTTACTGTGTCGTCTTCGTTTGTCTTGTGCTAATAATCTTGTCTTTGAAATATATGAATGCCAATTTTGTTTCTCTATTTAATTCATGTCCCGTATTTTTCTGATACGTAAAAATACACAAGTAAAATTTTCATGCTTTCTAGAATTAAATAAAAATAATTATATTTTGAGAAATTATGTAATCAATAAAAGCATAAAAGAAACAAAATGTTTGTAAAAGACACCTTCATCTGAATGTTTTCGTAGAGAATCAAGATAGGGCAGCTCTACCTTGCCCTAAGGGAAGCTCCATCCCTACCTCTGAATGGCCACAGTTTTTCCACCTATTTGATATACTTTCTTTAACAATATATACAAGTGATTCACTTTCTTATTTAAATGTAAACATGTGAGATACATAAAAGACACTCCGCGGGCTACCTCGAACCAATCGCTCTTGTGATGTTTTCGCTACATAAGTATTTTTTAGTTAAGAGTGTCTTATACAATATGAACACAATATTACAATGATGATGAAAAGAGATAAATGAAGGTTCTGAACAAATTGAGGAACTGAAAGAGCGACTCACGGGGTCTTGACAAGACAGTGGAAGCTATATCTTTCAAAACATATCATGGGGACAATGAAGTAACAAACAGAAACTACATTTTATAATTTCTCATTTGTACACCGAGCTAGCAATTGAAACTAGGTTGAAATGTATATCTACAATATCTAAATGGGAGCAACCCACTAACTCTATTTATCTTGACATGCAGGGTATCCACATCAGCATCCTTCCGATTGTTCCACGTCCATTAGCTCCTTGACCGTGTTTCCGTATTTGTGTCACGTTCGTTCGCTGGTTGCAGCCCCATTTTTCTATTCCTTCAGTTAGGCAGGAGGCAGCTTCTTAATCACAGCCCGTAACATCTCGTGACCAAATATCCCTTTGGCCTGCCCATCGCCAATCATAACGCTTCGGGGGTATTAATGCAATCTTGAATCGTGGAGTTGTCCACCACCGGCCCCACCATCCTTTCCCCTCCCCACTACCGATTCCCCTTTCCCCGTCTCCTTATCTTCTAGCCGCATGGTTTCCGATCTTTATAAGGAGCGTAGCCGATGGTGCAAGCAGATGTGTTAGTTTCACGGGAGTCGTTGCTCCAGAGCGTCTATACATGTCTCCTGTTTTTCCCTGCCCTCAGATAGGTACTACTAGAGCTTAATTATTCTCTCTCAAATAATTGTTTATTTACGAGTTCGTATATCTCTCTGTCCTCTAGGTCTCGGGCCGGCCGTTTCGACAAAGCGAGTTCTGGTTTCTTTTTTTTGTGTGTGAAACTGAGAGTTCCAACTACCATAATGTAACTAAGAAATTTTGGTAGATCATTTGGATTTCAGGTGGCTAATTTCAAAACTCTAAGTCTTTTCTTGAAATAATATGTTGCTACAGTTGAATCTGCAGCTTACGTTGTACTGGTCCGCCCAAAAAATTTGCCGTGCGTCATCTCGGTTGTTTACTTGGCATTTTTGGATGAGTTACATCGAGTTTTAGTACCATGGAAATTGGAGAAAGTTCTTCACGTATACCATACAACAATGGAGTTTCCAGTATTATGATACATGTACTCTGCTCCCTTTTCTTCTCCTCAATACAATACCTTGAAGCTCCATCTCATTCAGTGGTTTGCTAGAGATTCAATATGGTTTGCTCTTATATCCTTACCGAGTTTTTAATTTGTCGCTCTACAGGACAGTCCACTGCCATTCAAGATCAATATTGTGTCATTATTCTTTGTATATTGAGAGATTCTCTCTTTCCATCTCCATATGCCCACTCTGCCTGGTGCAGCCAAAATTATTGTGCCTCCATTCACTATTGGCATGGCTTTGCTTTCCTCTTACTAGGTTGGTGGAACAATTAAAACTTTACATTTGGTTCTCTAAGGATTACTATTTTTCTTCTTCTTGCAGGTTACAGTCGCAAGAGAAACTCAATAAGATGGAGGAGTGCTTTCCAACGGGTGCCAGTGTCAAGTAATTTGTGGTGATTTTGTACCAAATGATCTGTTTATCCCATAAATTTTGCTTCCCTATCGGCTCAATTCATAACCTTGCCCATTCGTGAATAGGATGTTCTTCATATGTGCAATCTTGCTCAATTTTGTGTAGTTGTGGCAACCGATTATATTTTTGACGGCTAGATCAATTATTCAGTCAGTATAGTTGTGAATATGTCACATGTTCCACCTATATTTGAGCTCAATTTTACTGACAGTACTACCACAATCGTCATATTTGTAATATGCGTCTCACTAATATTAAATTTGTTATACACGTGTGAAATATATATGCTCCAGAGAAGGTGCATGGAACCTATATGACATTGTTATTCAGTGGTAGCATTTGTTAAAACTTCCAATGGATTATGTAACTAAAATGAAAATGATTAGTAGTCCAAGCAGTACATTGTAAATTGGCACACCACTTGATGAAATTTCAGTTCAGTATCGTGTAACATCCCAGTGTTTGGGAGGTTATAAGGATCTAAATATAATATGTGCATTTGCAAAGCATGCATCTAAAAGTACGGGAAATTTTGGCGCGAAAGTTTAAACGAATCAAACTGACCAATGTTTCACTTGACATGATGAAATAGGTCTAGATCATCTAGTCAAGAGTACATTTGGAGTGATCTTTATAACATAGAATCTTTACAAACCAAATCATCTGATAAGGCAAACCATAGTTGGTTATGACCAAGGCTAACTCTCAACAAGTCTAACCTCAAGTCTATAAGTGACTTGGGATAATTCACTAGGTAACTACAACCAAAGAGGGATGAGTATCCAAATCACATAAGTGATTATCATACTTCCACCAATGAGTAATACACAATTGAACCATCTCATCAACATAGGTGTTATGTCCTCTCAAACAATAAATCTTTAAAGTTATCAACCATTCACACCACATCTTTCCAGATTATTTAGTAACTACTAAGTAAACCTTCACATGTAAATAACAATGGTTCAATAGAACATAAGTGATACAAACAAGGCACAACTTAAAACCCACAAGTGGGAAATGATATGTTAATTTTATCTAATATGTACATATCTCATCAACTATAAAAAAAGTACCTAAGAGAAGAATCAAATCTTCTTCAACCACTGTTAAAACTTTGATCATCACATATGATCTTTCCAAACCTCTATGTCTGTATCATGAATACAAATGAATACTATAAAATAACAACATGACACTCTGAGTAACCAACTAACAACTATTACATAAGTCATCAAACCCTAATAACATTCACATGCTCATTGTCTTACTCATCTTATATAAGTGAGCACATGAGATCTCAACACACCAATGAACCATGGGATCAACTTACTGTTAAGTCATCATTCCACAAACACTTCATATTTCTATCCAAATCATCATTCAACAATTAAAGTATCTATGGATACAACTAAGGAATAACAACAAGTATTTTTAAGAAGAATAAAAGTTTACCTAAGTCTTAATCAATATCCTTCTACCTTGTCTAGATTATCTTGTTTCCAATCTTCTCAAATTTATTCTGCAAGAGAAGCACCCACAAGAAAAGAGGAACTACCACCAGAAGATCTTTAGGAAGATTCTCGAGAATGTTCTAGGAGTGTTGCTCCAACCTACTATAAGAGTACTTGGAAACTCCTATATATTGATCTGATCTTATTAACACTCTTGAAACAGTAAGATATTCCAATGTTAGTGCTATATAGAAGTAGTTTGATAACAAGACTAGCTACCTTGTTAACAGATCACTTTTGTATACTCAAACAATTGAGCGTCATACACAAACAAACAGGAGGTTGAATAACCTAGTACATCTCAGCCTATTGTATATGATCACTAATTTGGAGGCAAGATTAGCTACCTTGTTTACAAATTCTTCTTATATGCATAAGTGCAACTTGATGTCATAAAACCAACTTATATTCCTTTATAATCATCTAAGTAAAATCTTTGCTTGGAGTAATTGGTTGCCTTCACCACAAGGGTGAGATAATTGAATATGGAATCCCAGAGAGGATCTTACTTGCAAGTGACAAAGGTGATAACAGAATACTAGTGGCAACTAGAGAGAAGAACATCAAGCAACAGAAGACCACAGGAAGCAACATTGCTTCAGTAAGGGATCATAAGAAATTATCCAGTGAATCATTAGGTATTATTAAAGAACCTATAATCTCTATTCCTTGTCAAGCTCATCAGAGATGATGAACTCATAATAATATCTTTAATGAAACAATTATCAAGTATGAAATAATAACCAGCCATTTCATCCACATGTCTTGAGATGTGGAGGTTAATGGTAGCAGGCTTAATACCTTGTTTTCCATACCTTTTTCATTTGTAGACTAACAGATGATAACAGAAATTCAACTACCTATAACTATATAAATAATTATATATTCTAAAACAACATGAGATAATATCCACACTTGGAAACTGGTGGAAAACAAACAAATAGGTTCCAAAGACACACATGTTTTCCACTTGATAAAGAACCTAATTTCTCAAATAAGGCTTACACCTACCTAAGTAAAATTTCTACTAAAATTGATAAGAGTTTTAACTCTGAAGATAACATAGTATATAAAAAGAAAACAAGTCCCTTCACTCAATAAAATCATTTGGTGTGTCATGGAATAAAATTCCATAATAAATGATTTTCATATCAGTACATAGAACCAGTACCAAGTAGCTTTACTAAATTACTTTCTATAAGGAACTATCCTCAAAATTGTTCAATTATGATGGACCACCTTATTAACGAAATGGTTTTCATGTGTAATCATAAAAATCATGGTTAAAATAATTTAATAGCTATTTAATAAATTAAATTAATTGAAATAACAAAAATCACTTAATCAAGCACCCCAAATAAAAAATATAAATATTCTTCAATTTCAACAAATAAGAACATGGTGAGGTTGCAAATTGCATGAGGTTTCCAAAAATGATTTTTAATAATTTTTACCTTTGCAAAAAGGTCTTGAAAACATTGCTCTATTCTATTTTTTTATAGCAGAGGGACCTAGTGGTAAATATTAAAAGTTTTAGGGGGGGTATCAAAAACAGCCGTTTAATTCTCCCTTTCTTCTTCCTCTGCCAGAAGGCAGACGAGAATGTCGCCGTGGCATCCTCGACGGCCACCTCCTTCTTGCCTCCCTGTGCAAGGATAAGGCCTGAAGCTGCCGTGCTCTCTTCTCTCTCTCTCACTTGGTCTCAACTCCACTGCTTCTCTCTCAGTGTCTCTGAAGAAACCGAGCTGTTGGGGGGATGATAACCTGGCAGGCCCATGCCTGGGGTGAGACCCGGCCGAAGGGAAACTGCACGAGACCTTGCGCTGTGATGCTGGGCCAAGTGTTATTAATGGGCCCGTGATTGCGTTGGTGACCTGGCTCTAGGGAAAAGAAGCTCTAGAAGACCTTAGAGGCGGCGCAAACCCTGTAACCCGTGACTTGGGGGTCACGGTAGGAAACTAGGGTTACGTATGGGTCCCGAGTAGGATTCCGGAAATATCTTGTAAGGAAAGCCAGGAAGCCAGGTATTATATAAACCGGCTTCTAGGGCATAAAGAGAGAGAATTGAGAGAGATAGAGGGATTCGAGTATTCTAGGTATCTGAGAACTAGTCCTTGTAACCCTAGATCGGAAACTCGGCGACATTGCAGCCCGAGCCTTTAGATCACCAGTTAACATGATTTCTCCTGAGATAAACCCTCTCCCAAACACCAGAGTCGAAACACCCCAATCTAAGTTACCATCGGTAACATCTGCCGTGACTATCCCACGACAGTTGGCGTCCACCGTGGGGCCTACGTCCAAAGGTGTTTACATCACGGGAGAAGCTCTGGAAAGCATGAAGAACCTCGTCATCGGCGAGATCGTCACCAACCCTGAAGGAGAGAAGATCGTTGATGACTTTGGCTGGGGGCCAGAGTCAGATCAGCTGGTAACCGGATCTGTCGTCACGATCGGCCGAGTCAACGTCTTCGTCGGCATGGTACGTGCGTCTGGTTATATTTCTGACAATAACGAGTATGAATCTGTGTCAGGAGACACCACCTGTGTTCAATCGGACGGGGAAGAGTCGGTAGGAACAGCAGAGCCGGAGAAGGCACCCACCACGAAGAGGGAACAACCGGAGGAGCCGGTATGGACCCCGCGTGTCTGGGTCGTTGGAGAGGATGATACCGAGTCTATCTTGCACCTGTTTGAAGATCGGTATGAAGAAGATAGCTGCGAAGAGGAAGAGTATGAATCTTCACCAGGCATTGCGCGCCGAGTCGCAGTCTACACAGCCCATGCAATAAATCTCAATCAGGGCGATGTGTCGACAGCCGCGACTGGTGCGGCGCAAGCGCTGGCCCAACAACAAGCTCCGATTAATGGAAACCCGGTTATAGCCCGGGTGGATGGTGAGCCGGCATATGTTACCAGCGAGACAGGGGAAAGCGCTCATCTCAGAAACATGTTTGGATTCAGGGCGAACAGAACAGCTGGGGCAGGAACATCACACCCACCAAACCCGGCTCTGTTAAGCAATAACTTAATCTTGGATCCCACAGTGTTGGCGACGGTGATAACCCCAGAGAACGCGGCGGCACGCGCCAGAGATGTAGAAGCTGAGAGGAAGGGGATGGCCTTGCGCCAGCGCCAATTGGAAGAATTGGAGGATCGCATACAAGCCCAAACAACTAGAATATATAATCAGAGGCATCAGACGAGACTACCTGCGACAGGCGGAAACCTACAGCCGGGCACGTTGTTCGTTACACCTCAAGATCAGCCGATCCCGACTGTGAACCAAGGAACCGGGTATCAAGGAGCGACACTTGGGGGACAGACGACTATTGTACCAGCCGGGTTATCCGCGCTACCCGTTGGGGCCACTGCAGGCAATACTGTGCCACCACCATCGCGATTTCATACCCCACCGGGTCACTTCAACAACCCCATGGATAACGTGTACGCCGCGACGCTAGCGCTCGACCATATTCCATTGGGAGGATCGCCTCAAGCAATTGATACCCGGCAAGCTATAGAGATGTTACGCACCGCGGTGTCTCAGCAGGTTAACTACCCGGATAACAGGAGCGGTTTGCACGGGACGCCATATGTCAGTCGGTAGCACGGAAATATGAGGAATATTCAGTCGAGCTCAGCGCGACGGAGGGCAGAGCAGCAGCAAATGCCGCCTCCTCCCCACAGGCTAGCAACGCCTGCGGTTTCAGCGGCGCAGGCAATTGTCGATAGTTCTCGGGCGAGGCGTATGGCCGGGTCTCCGGCGCGAGGGCCAGCGGGTGGCGTGCCACCCTCCATGCCTGCCGAGGCTTCTCATGTTTCACGAGTAAGGCCGGTACTGACGAACTTAGCCGGACCCAAGTGCCTGTCAGATGCCATCAGGGCTGAGCCATACCCGGATAAGTTTAAGGAACCGGGTAAAGTTGTCAATTATGAGCCAACCATGGACCCTGAGACCTGGTTGAGCAGTTACGAGATGGCCATGTCTATTCGCAACGCTTCGGAAAGGCTTCAAGCTAAATTTATGTACCTTATGATGTCTGAAGGAGCATCAAAACTATGGTTCAACAATTTGCCTGAGAGATCTATCAATTCGTGGAGTGAGTTAAAGTCGGCTTTCATCAAACATTTTCATGGAACCTGCAGAAAGCTATACACAGTCGACGACTTAGATAGGTGTATCCAAAGAAAAGGAGAATCGGCACGCAGTTGGGTACGCCGGGTCATGGAGATACTTCACTCTTCCACTGATATTCAGCCAAATGACGCGATACAAGCTATGGCAAAAACATGCAGATACACACTTTTGGTGCAAAAATTGGTGCGCATGAATTCCAGTAGGCATGTTTCAGAAATTACTATGGGGGAGCTGATGGATGCGTGCAACAAGCATGCCTCCACTGACACCACAGAAGAGGATATCGAGGACAAGAAAGGAAAGGCTAACGTGAACAGTAACGGAAGACCCGGCAATGGGGCAGCGTCGGGTAACAATGGAGGTGGTAATGGAAACAACCAGCATAAACGTCTGTACGAGGGGAACTCCGAGTTAGTCGCCAATACCGAGGCCGGGTTTCCAAGGCCTAGAGTAGATGGAAACTTTAACGGAGGAAACTTCAACGGAGGAGGCAATTATCAAGGACCGCCACGGCCGGCTAACTACATAGAAGCCTTCAAGATGCCTTGCCCGCGTCATAGTAGGAATGGCAAGCCGGCTAATCATTCATTGGAGCAATGCGTGGACTTACAGAGATGGAAGAACGGGGAAATACAGAAGGCCCTGCGAGGTGCAGGCCGGGGAGGAGGGCCGGTTCTGGGTGGAAACCCGGGCAATGGGCCACCCCCCGCAGGCAACGCAGGAGGTGGCAATCCGGGTAATAACCAGGGTGGCGCAGGTGGTTTTCAGGCTAACCCAAAGCAGTTAGGACAATATCATGTCCACACCACCGGGACCTCCAAAAGGGAGAGAAAGGTACTCAAGAGAGCGGTAAACTCGGTTTCCTCGGGTGTTCCAAGATACCTGAGATGGTTAGATCAAGAAGTAACATGGAGTAGGAGGGATCACCCGGAAGCAATAGAACATCCGGGTGTGTTAGCTTTGGTGGTAGCGCCGCAGGTCAATGGCTATGAGCTGAAGAAGGTTCTGATGGATGGCGGAAGTAGCATTAACATCCTGTACTGGGAGACCTTTTTACGTATGGGGCTCAAGGAGTCTCAGCTGCAGAAAAGCTCCACAGTTTTCCACGGAATTGTGCCAGGACACTCGGCCTGCCCTGAGGGAAAGATAACACTGGAGGTCGCTTTTGGAGAATTCAAGGATAATTACAGAGTAGAGTGGCTCACATTCGAGGTGGTGAAGTTGCGTAGTCCTTATCATGCACTGTTTGGAAGGCGGGCTTACGCCAAATTCATGGCAAGGCCGTGCTATGTTTACCTACAGCTAAAGATCCCGGGTCCTAAGCAAACCATCACTATACATGGGAACAGGGCTGTGGCAGCAGAGTGTGATGAGGGAGATGCGGCACTTGCAGAACAAGCTTGTGCAAAGGAAGAACTCAGGTATTACCGGTCTCAGGTAGACCCGGAAGATCGGACAACTTTGAAGAAACGGAACACGGATGACGAGAGAGCTAAGTTTAAAGCAGCCCAAGACACAAAGATGGTGGATTTTATTGAGGGCGACTCTTCCAAACAGTTTGCTATAGGTTCTAACCTGGATAACAAGGAGGAAGAGGCACTCATAAAGTTCATTCGTGAGAATCAGGATGTGTTCGCTTCGACACCTAGTGACATGCCGGGTATCCCGACTGAGCTCGCTGAGCATAGTTTGCATGTCGATCCCAAGTCCCGGCCAGTGAAGCAGGGTTTGAGAAAAATGAACGAAGAAAGGAGAAAGGCTATAGGAGCAGAGGTAGCTCGGCTCCTAGCTGCCAGCTTTATCATGGAGGTTTTTCACCCCGACTGGTTGGCAAACCCGATTTTAGTGTTGAAAAAGAATAATGAGTGGAGAATGTGCATAGATTACACGAGTCTCAACAAGCATTGTCCTAAGGATCCGTTTGCCCTTCGAAGGATAGACCAGATCATAGACGCAGTGGCGGGAAGTGACCTGTTATGCTTCCTAGATGCCTATTCCGGGTATCACCAGATAAAACTCAAAGAGGAGGATTGGGAGAAAACATCATTCATAACCCCCTTTGGAGCCTTTTGTTACAAAACCATGACCTTTGGATTAAAGAATGTCGGCGCGACATACCAACGGTGCATTCAAAAGTGCTTTGAGGATCAGATTGGACGCAACGTTCACGCTTATGTTGATGATGTAGTGATCAAAACAAGGAAGGAAGAACCGTTCATTGATGACCTAAAAGAGACATTCAAGAACCTGAGGAGGTACCAGATGAAGCTCAACCCATCAAAGTGTGTGTTTGGGGTTCCTGCAGGGAAGTTACTCAGTTTCATCGTTTCTGAGCGGGGGATCAAGGCTAACCCGGAAAAGATCAAAGCCATCCAGAGCTTGAAAAAGCCCGAAGAGCTGAAACATGTTCAGAAACTTACAGGATGCATGGCAGCGTTAAGCCGGTTCATATCTCGGCTCGGGGAAAAAGCGATACCCTTATACCGACTCTTGAAGAAAACAGACAAGTTCATATGGGATCACACTACAAGAAATATGTCAACTAGTGACCTTCTGTCGGTGACCTTGGAAAAATTGGTCACATATGTCGTACTACTTGTTTAAGAGGGTCTAAAGCCATACATGATTTGGTCATAATGCAGACAACAAGGGTTTGCTTCTCTGTTCTGGACCGACTGAGACCAATTTAATTGGTCATGGTCCTTAATTTGCGCTCAGTCTTAGCTTTCCTGGACCGATTGAGACCAATTTAATTGGTCAAGATCCCTCATTCGCGCCTATGTGTCAAATATGTGCCAACATGTCATGGTCCATGGGCGCCTATGTGTCAAATATGTGCCAACGTGTCATGGTCCATGTGTCAATTTGGTTGACCAGGATCTGCCACGTGGGACTCACAGATGACCTGACATGCGGGACCTGACAAGCATGACACGTGGGACATATGAGACTGCCATGTGGGACCTACCAAACATGACACGTGGAACATATGAGACTGCCATGTGGGACCCGCCAAGTAGGGCCAACAATGCTGTCATTCGGATTCTGGCACATGGAACCCACAGGACTGCCATGTGGGGACTGGCCTATTAAACATGAGCATAATTGGCAAAAATGGGAGTCCCAGGACTCGAACCGCCGAGCTCCACTTCCCAAGTGAGAGAGCAAACCATCAGCACCACACAACGCTTGGTGTAATGCTCTGGCGCTGCATCCTTTTAACACAAATTTCCGCTCGGGCCTTAGTAACTAGGCTGCGCAACTAACCTTGGGCCTTGGGCCTTACTAGCTAGCTGTGCTGCTAGGATAGGCAACGCTGGAGCGGGCCGAGCGGCCTGATTCGCCTGCGCTGCTAGGCTCATTTTTTTGTTCTCTTTTTTTTTATTCTTTTGTGTTTTCTTTTATAACTTTTGATTTTAAAGCCACTTTCCACTAAATAAATTAAAAAGTATTGTAAACATGTATCTATCAACATAGATTACTACATAATGTTTTAATTCAAAACGCAAAGGTTTTCCAAAAAAAATTAAAAAGTGAACCTTTTATGCCAATTTCGAAATACGGTCAAAACAGGGGACATGACCGTTCGTACCTAGGTGTTTAATTGATGAACTCTTGGTGTATCTATGTTGAAATAGGTACTTGGGTACCTAAAAATGATTTTTGCAAAAAATAAAGAGAAAACTACGAGGCACCTGTAGTTCAAATTTGGCCCGGTTTCAGCGGAATCGGCTGAAATTTGTCTTTTTCGAAAGAGGTGTATTTTGAGCTATTTAGAGGTAATAAATTTGTTATTTGTAGATAAAATATGACATAATATATTTAGAATTTTACTTTGTACATTTTTGTGTCATATTTTGTGTATATGCTTCACAAAAAAACCCAATTTTAACACTCCGGGAATGGAAAATGGTACTTTTATTCAACGAAAAATAAAACTTTCTTCGTGAACATTGTTAGTTGTAACAACATTCATCTTTGTGTGTAATATGGTCACATTTAAACAAACTATGCCATGGATGTGGCCAAAACATCCGTCATTTGGCCCGAAAGCCATGAATCTCCGTACGAGATAGCTCATTTATGTGAACACATTTTCCACCAAATTGTCGTATTCCAAGTATATTATTTTTTGTGGATACTAGTACATATATAACAACACCACGCGAAGATCTTGCATCGTTTCGAGTTTTTTTTTGAATTTTATGGAATTTTCTAAGCCGGTTTCGGGAAACGGTCAAAACGTGGGACATGACCGTTCGTACCTAGGTGTTGAATCTTGATGACCTGTTGATGTATCTATGTTGAAATAGGTACTTGGGTACCTAAAAATGATTTTTGCAAAAAATAAATAGAAAACTACGAGGCACCTGTAGTTCAAATTTGGCCCGGTTTCAGCGGAATCGGCTGAAATTTGTCTTTTTCGAAAGAGGTGTATTTTGAGCTATTTAGAGGTAATAAATTTGTTATTTGTAGATAAAATATGACATAATATATTTAGAATTTTACTTTGTACATTTTTGCAACATATTTTGTGTATGTGCTTCACAAAACAAGCCAGTTTTGACACTCCGGCAATGGAAAATGGTATTTTTATTCAACGAAAAATAAAACTTTCTTCGTGAACATTGTTAGTTGTTCCAATATGCATCTTTTTGTGAAATATGGTCACATTTAAACAAACTATGCCATTGATGTGGCAAAAACATCCGTCATTTCGCCCGAAAGCCATGAATCTTCGTACGAGATAGCTCATTTCTGTGAACACATTTTCCACCAAATTGTCGTATTCCAAGTTTATTATTTTTGGTGGATACTAGGACATATATAACAACACCACGCGAAGATCTTGCATCGTTTCGAGTTTTTTTGAATTTTCTGGAATTTTCTAAGCCGGTTTCGGAAAACGGTGAAAACGGGGGACATGACCGTTCGTACCTAGGGGTTGAATCTTGATGAACTATTGATGTATCTATGTTGAAATAGGTACTTTGGTATCTAAGAATGATTTTTTCAAAAAATAAAGAGAAAACTACGAGGCACCTGTAGTTCAAATTTGGCCCGGTTTCAGCTGAATCGGCGGAAATTTGTCTTTTTCAAAGGAGGTGTATTTTGAGCTATTGAGAGGCAATAAGTTTGTTATTTGTAGATAAAACATGACATAATATATTTAGAATTTTACTTTGTACATTTTTGCAACATATTTTGTGTATGTGCTTCACAAAACAAGCCAGTTTTGACACTCCGGCAATGGAAAATGGTATTTTTATTCAACGAAAAATAAAACTTTCTTCGTGAACATTGTTAGTTGTTCCAATATGCATCTTTGTGTGAAATATGGTCACATTTAAACAAACTATGCCATTGATGTGGCCAAAACATCCGTCATTTCGCCCGAAAGCCATGAATCTTCGTACGAGATAGCTCATTTCTGTGAACACATTTTCCACCAAATTGTCGTATTCCAAGTTTATTATTTTTGGTGGATACTAGGACATATATAACAACACCACGCGAAGATCTTGCATCGTTTCGAGTTTTTTTGAATTTTCTGGAATTTTCTAAGCCGGTTTCGGAAAACGGTGAAAACGGGGGACATGACCGTTCGTACCTAGGGGTTGAATCTTGATGAACTATTGATGTATCTATGTTGAAATAGGTACTTTGGTATCTAAGAATGATTTTTTCAAAAAATAAAGAGAAAACTACGAGGCACCTGTAGTTCAAATTTGGCCCGGTTTCAGCTGAATCAGCGGAAATTTGTCTTTTTCAAAGGAGGTGTATTTTGAGCTATTGAGAGGCAATAAGTTTGTTATTTGTAGATAAAACATGACATAATATATTTAGAATTTTACTTTGTACATTTTTGCAACATATTTTGAGTATGTGCTTCACAAAACAAGCCAGTTTTGACACTCCGGCAATGGAAAATGGTATTTTTATTCAACGAAAAATAAAACTTTCTTCGTGAACATTGTTAGTTGTTCCAATATGCATCTTTTTGTGAAATATGGTCACATTTAAACAAACTATGCCATTGATGTGGCCAAAACATCCGTCATTTCGCCCGAAAGCCATGAATCTTCGTACGAGATAGCTCATTTCTGTGAACACATTTTCTACCAAATTGTCGTATTCCAAGTTTATTATTTTTGGTGGATACTAGGACATATATAACAACACCACGCGAAGATCTTGCATCGTTTCGAGTTTTTTTGAATTTTCTGGAATTTTCTAAGCCGGTTTCGGAAAACGGTGAAAACGGGGGACATGACCGTTCGTACCTAGGGGTTGAATCTTGATGAACTATTGATGTATCTATGTTGAAATAGGTACTTTGGTATCTAAGAATGATTTTTTCAAAAAATAAAGAGAAAACTACGAGGCACCTGTAGTTCAAATTTGGCCCGGTTTCAGCTGAATCGGCGGAAATTTGTCTTTTTCAAAGGAGGTGTATTTTGAGCTATTGAGAGGCAATAAGTTTGTTATTTGTAGATAAAACATGACATAATATATTTAGAATTTTACTTTGTACATTTTTGCAACATATTTTGTGTATGTGCTTCACAAAACAAGCCAGTTTTGACACTCCGGCAATGGAAAATGGTATTTTTATTCAACGAAAAATAAAACTTTCTTCGTGAACATTGTTAGTTGTTCCAATATGCATCTTTGTGTGAAATATGGTCACATTTAAACAAACTATGCCATTGATGTGGCCAAAACATCCGTCATTTCGCCCGAAAGCCATGAATCTTCGTACGAGATAGCTCATTTATGTGAACACATTTTCCACCAAATTGTCGTATTCCAAGTTTATTATTTTTGGTGGATACTAGGACATATATAACAACACCAAGCGAAGATCTTGCATCGTTTCGAGTTTTTTTGAATTTTCTGGAATTTTCTAAGCCGGTTTCGGAAAACGGTGAAAACGGGGGACATGACCGTTCGTACCTAGGGGTTGAATCTTGATGAACTATTGATGTATCTATGTTGAAATAGGTACTTTGGTATCTAAGAATGATTTTTTCAAAAAATAAAGAGAAAACTACGAGGCATCTGTAGTTCAAATTTGGCCCGGTTTCAGCTGAATCGGCGGAAATTTGTCTTTTTCAAAGGAGGTGTATTTTGAGCTATTGAGAGGCAATAAGTTTGTTATTTGTAGATAAAACATGACATAATATATTTAGAATTTTACTTTGTACATTTTTGCAACATATTTTGTGTATGTGCTTCACAAAACAAGCCAGTTTTGACACTCCGGCAATGGAAAATGGTATTTTTATTCAACGAAAAATAAAACTTTCTTCGTGAACATTGTTAGTTGTTCCAATATGCATCTTTGTGTGAAATATGGTCACATTTAAACAAACTATGCCATTGATGTGGCCAAAACATCCGTCATTTCGCCCGAAAGCCATGAATCTTCGTACGAGATAGCTCATTTCTGTGAACACATTTTCCACCAAATTGTCGTATTCCAAGTTTATTATTTTTGGTGGATACTAGGACATATATAACAACACCACGCGAAGATCTTGCATCGTTTCGAGTTTTTTTGAATTTTCTGGAATTTTCTAAGCCGGTTTCGGAAAACGGTGAAAACGGGGGACATGACCGTTCGTACCTAGGGGTTGAATCTTGATGAACTATTGATGTATCTATGTTGAAATAGGTACTTTGGTATCTAAGAATGATTTTTTCAAAAAATAAAGAGAAAACTACGAGGCACCTGTAGTTCAAATTTGGCCCGGTTTCAGCTGAATCGGCGGAAATTTGTCTTTGTCAAAAGAGGTGGATGGAAAGATTTTAATAGGACTTAATTTGAGTTTATTTAGATAAAATATGGTCTATTAACTCTATAATTTTATTTGGTACAATTTCGCAACATACTTTTGGTAGATGCTTCACAAAAAAACCCGTTTTCGACACTACGAAAATGGAAAATGGTATTTTTATTCAACGAAAAATAAAATTTTCTTCGTAAACATTGTTAGTTGTTCCAATATGCATCTTTGTGTGGAATATGGGCACATTTAAATAAACTATGCCATGAATATGGCCATAACATCCGTCATTTGGCCCGAAAGCCATGAATCAACGTAGATGCTAGCTCATTTCGGTGAATACTTTTTCGACATAACATCCGTATTCCAAGTTTATTATTTTTTGTGGATATTAGGGCACTTCTCAACCCCGACCCCCCTAGAAACAGGATCCATTTCTTATAAAATACCTAATTACATTTTTTTTGTGAGCATCACGTGACATTATGCAACGTGCATTTGCCTAATATTGGTTTAAAAATTTAACCTACTCCAAAAAGTTTGATTTAACCTGTTTCAAAAAATTTATACTTATATAAAATATTTTGACCTTCTTTTGTTTGCAAAACATTATATCCTATTTTCTGTAAAAATAATATTTAAAAAGAAAGAAAAAAAGTTTTAAGAGGGCAGCCAGCAGGCCCAGCCGACTCCAAATTCGGCCCAATTCGGATGGCCTGTTGTCTGGTTAGAAGCGCTGAGAGCCGTCCGATGCAGATCCACGGATGGTGTTGTTCTTGGCAGAAGAAAACGATACCATGAGCAAACCCTAACTCATTCTCCGATCCGCATCGGCTTTCTCTTCCTGTAGCCATAGCCGCCTCCCTCCCCTTGTGCTCTCTCCATGCCAGAGAATCACAGCAGCGACGAGCGGTCCCCATCACCGGCGTCCTCCAGGCCCCTCGCCGGCAGTGCGTGCGGCTTTGGCTAGCGCGCATCTCCGCCGAGTTGCTCTGGGGGGCGCCCTCTGCGAGGCGACGCTGCATCGTTCCCCAGTTCGTGTTGACCATGGCTGCCAAGAGGATCACGGGATCTGCTCCTCCCAGACTAGGCCGCCGCCGGACCCGCTGCTCTCGACAAGAAAGTCGCTCGATCCGTTCCTCTCTGGTAACCCCGCCGCCGGATCCAGACCTCTCCAGATCTTCTTTCCCTCTCTCTCCTCCTCACTAGCTCCTGGATAGGGTTCGTCGGATATGGCGGCGCCTCTCTCTGTCTCGATTCGTCTATTTAAATCTCTCTTTCTCTCTCTCTACAGGCTACCGGATCCGCTCCTCCCTGACAAGGACGCCGCCTGATTTCCTCCTCCCCGACTGCACCGCCGCCGCCGCCAGATTATCTCACCCTGATGGATTGTCCGGCGGCTGCATGCACTGCGAGGCCGTCTCCCCACCAGCAAGTTGCAAGGTAATGACTGTGTCATCCCTCCTTCATGTCAGTTGTAATTTTAGACCGATGATGCTCGATGCAGTAACAATGATGTTGATCCGCTGCTAGGGATTTACCCTGTTGGTTTGGTATGCTTACTACAGGAAGTGAGCTACTTGTAGTATTGCTATATGCTTGTAGCCTGTTTTTGCTTAGTCCAAATGTTAACCAGATCTAGTCTCTTTTAGTTACTTGCTAGTTGTTATAGGTCATATAATGTTGCATGTGTGTGGTTCGACAAGAAATGTTCCATCTTGTATTTGTGTTCAAACTTTTATATTCATCCAAGCATATCCTATCTGTTGAAACTTTATCATTGTTGTACTATTAATTGTAGCCATTAAAACTTTTGTTGCCCCATACAATTTCTTGGGTTGAAATTGTTGTCTGCTAGTCTGTAGCAGGGAAACATGAATAATTATATTGCCCCATACTATTAATTCTGTAATGTTTAGCAGATATAGCATTGTTATACATGTTTATATAATACTTTCCTATATTTGAACTTGGTAACCTGGACACACAAGCACCAGGCAATACATTTTCTTATAAGCAGACTATATTGATGGTTGCAATATGTTATCTACAGTGGTGGAAACATAAATTTGTCCCCTAAATGTTGTATTCCTGCTCCTGGACAGAATATATAGTGTTGTGTATATACCAATAATGGTTTGCTGATCAGTTTTATTGATGATGTGGTAGTGCAAGTCTAATTTACCAGATTGGACAGTGTAGGCTTTGATTTTCCTAGGTTTCCCAGTGCACTCCATGGCGTAAAATTATAGCTGTGCACACAGATATTTGTTGAAATTCCCAGTACACTCCTTTACGTTTGGGGTCTTTCCCGTTGCAGGGCTGGTGGTTGTGCTGGTCAAGGGAAGTGGCAGCCCCAAGGAGGCGATTGAGGCGCTGAGTATGGTAGAGGCAGGGAACCTGGTAGGTCTCGGGTCCTGCACGCAGCCGCCTCTAGATGGAGCCTGGACAAGAGGAGGTGTCAGCATGGACCTCCTGCTGATGTTCGCCCTTAGGTATGCACATCTCGTCGTCTCCTCACTGTGACAGGACAAGATTTGGTCTGTTCTGTAATCTTGAAGGATTACAACTGCTGTAAAAATAACTTGTTAAAAACTAAAAAATGGGAAATTAACTAAATATGCCCAAAGTTCAAATGCATGGAAAATTTGTTTGCTAAATCTAGCCTTTTGAAACTGATGCTTGTGTTATCTTGTGAAAGTAAAATAGTTACCTGGATGGTTTTGTCGTTGTTTTTTTTGTTGGGTTTTGATCATTCAGTTATAAACCAAACTTTATCTAGTTGATGCTTGGATTATCTAGTATCTGTTCATTTGGCCAATATGTTCTGATCATTTTTATTCTCCTATGCTTGACATAAAAAGCTGAGCTAAATGTTGTATTCCTCCTTTTAGTTGTTGTCTTGCTTCTAAATTCTTTTGTGTATAACTCTTCCCAAATATTTCCCAAATTAACTCTCGACATAAAAAGCTTAGCTAAATGTAACTCTTCCCAAATTGTTTCGAATTTGCAGGACATGTCAAAGCTGAATCAACGAGTCCGACGTAGCGGAGAAACTTCTGTTTTGTCAACAGCTGCTCCTGCTGTTTTGTATGGTGTATCTAGTTTCGTTTTGCCAATTATTTTTTGTGGAGGATCTGGAATGAATGGATGTTGTATTTTATGCTTCAAACTTGCATGTTGTATATTCTGGAATGAACTTGGTTGTGTTTGATATGTGTGCAACATGAAGCTTTGTTAATCAATTTGTTTCGTTTGCTGAAGATCGAGTTAATTCCTGTATGTATATTCTGGTACGAAAACCGTATTCACAATGGCCCAATATACTTGAAAATCGCTCGGCCCAAATACTTCTGGACCAAAATGAACAACGGTAAGATGACTATGTAAAAAAAAATTGGATCTGAAAATAGCCAAAATGATGTGCTGGCCCATTTGGTCGATCAGAATTGACGGTAAAATAATAAATAGGCTGAATTGATGGGATTGGCCCATGTAGCTGTTTAAAATTGACAGATAAAACTAATAGAAGGGCTGAATTATTGGGCTAGGCCCATCTAGAAGGCTGAAATGGACTGGGCTGATTCTACGCCACGTCAGTTTTGCCACGTTGGATCTGATGTGGCTTGGCCAGAGTACGAGCGACCAAAACAATTGGTCGCAGAGTGCATGACCTTCTATTTTGGCTACAGAAGGTCACATTGGTTCATTTGCGACGCCCGTAACCTGACCAAGTGATTTTGGTCACAGAAAGGTCGCAAATGAACATACATGACCATTCGGTGACCAATATTGAGAGTCACAAGATAGCATATTTCTTGTAGTGTCAAGAGGCGGACGAGGCATTTGAGGCTCTGAAGAAGCAGCTATCTGAGACGCCGGTTTTGGCTGCACCGGGTCCCAAGGAGCCTATGTTGCTGTATGTAGCAGGTGGGCCTCGGGCAGTTAGCGCAGTGGTTGTGGTTGAGCGCAAGGAGGATGGAAAGGATCACCCGGTGCAACGACCGGTTTACTATGTGAGCGAGGTTTTATCAGAAGCAAAGCAACGATACCCTCATTGGCAAAAGCTAGTTTTTGGGGTATTCATGGCCAGTCGGAAATTGAAGCCGTACTTTCAAGAACATCCCATCATGGTGGTAAGTTCGATACCCATGGCAGATATCATAAGAAATTCGGACGCAACAAGCAGGGTGGCCAAGTGGGCTATTGAGATGGGAGATTATCACATCAACTATGAGCCCCGGTCTGCGATCAAGTCTCAGGCTTTGGTTGATTTCGTTAATGATTGGACTCAAACAAGCATGCCCTTAGTGGTGCCAAGTTTGGAATCCTGGGTTATGCATTTCGATGGTTCCAAGCAGTATGAAGGGTCAGGAGCTGGTGTGGTGCTCACATCGCCAAAAGGAGATAAGTTGAGTTATGTGTTGCAAATTCACTTCGATTGCTCTAACAACGTAGCCGAGTATGAGGCCCTGTTGCATGGACTACGAATAGCAAAGGAGATGAACATTAAGCGTATAAGGTGCTATGGAGACTCGGATCTCGTGGTACAGCAGGTCTCAGGAACGTGGGACAGAAAGGATGCAACAATGGCAACATACCGCAGAGAGCTGGACAAGGTAGCCGGGTCTTTTTCCGGGTATCAGGTGGAGCACATTGATCGGCGAAAGAACAAGGCCGCGCACGCGCTTTCGAGATTCGGCTCCCGTCGAGAGCCGGTTCCGCCTAACGTCTTCTTGGATGAGTTATGGCGGCCTTTTGTTAAAACCGAGTCAGAAGAAGAAATAGCTCATCAAGACCCGGATTTCGTGTTTGTGGCCGTGGTGCGTGCTATCCCGGAGTGGACTGAGCCGTTCCTGGCGTTCCTATTATGGGGTGAGTTACCACAGCAGGAAGTACTAGCCCGGCAAATCCAGAGACGGGCAAAGGGATATTCCATCATAGGCGGAGAGCTTTATAAGAGAAGCGCTGCATGTGTCTTTCTACGTTGTGTAGCCCCAGAAGAAGGCCGTCAAATACTGAAGGAAATTCATGAAGGTGAGTGTGGATACCACGTCTCCACAAGATCCCTTGTGGCTAAGGCGTACCGACACGGTTCCTTCTGGCTCACGGCGTTAGCAGACGCGGAGCACTTGGTAGCAAGGTGTGATGGATGTCAAAGGTACGCCCGGCAAATCCATGTGCCGGCTATGGAGTTACGGACAATCCCATTGACTTGGCCGTTTGCTGTTTGGGGTATGGAAGTTTACAAAGTGGGTTGAGGTCATGCCAGTTACAAACTGTGAGGCGGCCACAGCCGTGAAATTCTTGAAGAAAATCATATATCGGTTTGGATACCCCCATAGCATCATCACGGACAATGGAACTAATATGTCCCTAGGGGACATGGAGAAGTTTTGTGGAAACAATGGCATTCGACTTGATGTAGCATCGGTGGCCCATCCACAAGCCAATGGTCAGGTGGAGAGAGCAAACCAAGAGCTACTTCGTGGGTTAAAACCACGACTGCGAGTCCTGTGTCTCAGAGCTGCTGGAGCATGGGTTGAGGAGTTACCCTCTGTGGTTTGGGGAATCAATACTACACCTAACAGATCTACTCAGATGACCCCCTTTTTATGGTTTATGGTGAAGACGCGGTCCTTCCGAGTGATATCATCCATGACTCGCCACGAGTGGCGGCCTATGTTGAGGTGGAAAACGAGAAGACCCGGCAAGACGCCGTGGACATGTTAGAAGAACACAGGGAGCAAGCATTGGAACGATCAGCCATATATCAGCAGGATTTGAGGCGGTATCACAGTCGCCGAGTCAAAACCCGCGTTTTCCAGGAAGGAGACCTGGTGCTGCGCTTGGTACAATCCATGGAAGGAAAGCACAAGCTATCTCCCACATGGGAGGGTCCGTTCATTATAAGCCGGAATTTGCACAATGGATCGTACTACCCGATAGATGCAAGAGAAGAGTCGGATTCCGCCAATGACACTGCTCATTCCACTTCATCTATGCAAGAGCGTGAAAGGCCGTGGAACGTGGTTCAGCTGCGTCCCTATTAGACTTAGTATAGACTCGGTTTGCAAATTTTATTACACGATGTAACAGGCAGCAGGTTTCAGACGCACTCTTTTCCTATCCAGGGTACCTAAGGGGACTGGAGGGTTTTTAATGAGGTGGCCTGCTGACCTAACCTTTTCATATCAATAAAGAGATGGTTAAATCATGATAATTGTTGCATTTCCTAATTTTTTTTCAACTTTTCGCATGTTTTTTTATATTTTATCATGCTTTATATTAGGTAAGTGTATTATGTTTAGTTAGCTATGTTTATCTAATTGTAAGAAATATAGTTTAGTAGGCTTAAAATTTACATATCTTTTCCTTTTATTACATTCAAGCTATCTGTAAACCGGTAGAGTTGAAAGTCTACTGTTGCATAGCATATATATCTAGGTCTTGGGGGCTGATTGCTTGAATAGCACAGTTACAATCTCAGACCTGGCCATGATGCCATTAAGTTGTGAGGACTGATTACTTGCAATAAGTACAGTTGCAATCTTATAACCCGGACAATAGAGCCAAATTTTTCTTGGCTTTTCTTGTTTAAGCTTGATGTGACTCGCAACAAAGTGGCATGTTTCTGCTAACCTATAAATTCAATCAGTCATGATGCCCATTGGGACTTTCCTGACCATGTTTTCATAGAGTTATAGCAACATTGAATATCGACGCGAAAGCGGGCTTACAACAAAGAGGGTCAAAAGGGTCATCCAAACCATAAGTTATGCAGAGTGAAGGCAACAGCTGGAAACTCATAATACATCGAGCATAACTTCAAAGTGTATAAATATAATAACATGGTTGAGGACGTGGAAAAACAAAAAGTTTTCTTAAGCCATCAATCCTCAAATCCAGAATACGGGTCTTGGGGACTTGAGAAAGCAAAAAGTTTTCTTAAGCCATCAATCCTCAGATCCAGAATCCGGCTCTTGGGGACTCGTGGACTCGAGAAAGCAAAAAGTTTTCTTAAGCCAAAAAACCCCAGATCCAAAATCCGGGTCTTGGGGACTTGGAAGAAACTTTTCACCGTCCCAAAACCAAGACACGACATCTATCGCGAAAAGCATATAAAAGCAAAGTTGTGCCAACATAAGGTTGAAAAGTGCATATCAAACCGATAACCAGAAGGGTCATCGAAACCACAGGAGTTTAAATATATTACAAACCAGAGAAATAGTATCAAAAGTGCACAGCCGCACTATCAAATAACAAGTATATGAAAGGCATATTACAATGCCTATTGGCTGAATAGTTTTTCGCTGGTAAAGGGTAATATTTTTACTCGGCTGCGCCAGCCGAGTCATCAGGAGTGGTCTTGGCAGCCGGGTCTTTGGTGTTTTCTTCCGTTTCCTTCTCCTTCTCAATGTTCGGGTTAGCCCCGGAGGCAGCACGTGATGGAGGAGGAACAATCGGATTTGAGGAAGATGGCACAAAGCCGGGGTCGACCACAACCTTTTTCTTCGCAAGCTCCGCCTTGAAACGAGTCAAGATGTCAAAGGGCTCCGGGTCTTCCATAGGTACAGTTTTGTCCTCAGCATCATTGGCGGGAGTAAGCTTGTTCACATCGAGGGTATCCGCGATCAGGCTGGCCGAGTGACGGATCTGGACGTTGATGGCCTTGAGGTCTTTCCCCGAGAACTTAGAGCCATCAGTTTTAAACTCGGGAAACCCGTTCACAAGCATTGCCGGCTCGATCTTGGGATAATAGGCTTTGGCCAGTGCAAGAGCACGTACCACTCCAACCCGGCATGCTGAGTGCTTCCAAGCCTCGATCCAGATGGGGACCGTCGAGTATGCCTCGAGCATTTTGGTAACACCCGGGAAATCACCCGATAGCTTCAGAGATTGAAGAGCCCACTTTGTCCCTGCCGAGAATTGCCGGATAACAGTCTTGAGTATTCTCAGCCTGTGGTGGTTATCTTTCACCTCAGCAACGTCAGACGGACCTGTGCTACCAAAGAGAAATAAGATACCCGGATACCGAGTCAAAAACACTACTAGATAGTGAAATCCGGGTAACACAAATCGACAGACAGAACCTAGACTCACCAATGATGGAGTTAAAAGTATTGCCGATGAAGGTCGAGTATTCCTTGATAAGCTCATCAGCGGTTCGGAGTTTCTTCTTTTGCTTGTTATGCCTCTTGGTGAGATCCTTGAGGCTAGCTTCTAGTTCTTCACGGAGTTTCACTTCCACTTGCAGAAGTTTATTGGTCTTAGCTAAAAGTTCATCAGTACGAGCAACATAACCCTGAAATCGACAGGTGAATATTAGTCGGCATATTAGCGAGTACCGAGTGACTGTGTAGAGAACACTCGGAACTTGGGGACTAGGATGAATGTATGAGTAGTGTTAGTAAGGTTAACCTAGTGCTCATCCGCCAGAGACTCGATTATATCCTCCTCAGTGGTCTTCAAGGACCGATACTCCTCCAGCAGCTGTTCAAACTTTTGGTCGTTGAGAGCCGGCTTGGAAGAGCTAGCGCCGTAGCCAGTTGGTTGGGCTGCTGCCTTTGTTTCCTCCGGTTCATATCTGGCAGTAGCGGTTTTTGGAGCAGCAACACTCTTCTGGGTTCCAATGTATTCGACATCGGGATCATCCGGCTGAGGCATGGGAGGAGGAGACTCGGTTCTTGGGCTGGTGGCGTTAGTCAGCCCTTGCTCTTCAGCAGGTGGAGGGTTGGCAACGCTTACCGGGTCTTCCGCCATTGGGTCATCAGCGGGGGTTTCCACCGGATCACTAAGTGTGACCTTGGCTCTGAGGAAAGAAAAACAAGAAGTTAGTGTGCTATAAAAGTAACACCTACAAAGTATGGAAGTATTGACAAGCAAGGTATAAAAATTACCCGGCATTCACGACAAAGTCGCTAGGGAGGTCATTGCTAGACCTGGAGGGCACTGATAAAGAATTGGAAAGTGAGACTTGGAGTTGCCTGGCTAACGGATGATTTGGAGATGGATATTTTCGAGGAGTGTAGTTAGGATAAGTTGAAGGAGTACTGGCTCGGCGAGCAGGCGACAGAGGGATCCCGGGGTTGAGGGGCTCGTCACCCGGAGAAGTCCGGGTTGCCCGTCGCTTGGCTTGAGGAGGATATGTGGCCTTCATAGATGATATAGTGGTTAGATACTCATTAAGATTGCACATACCGGCATATGAGTACGGCTCTGTGGTCATGGAGGAGTATGCCACCTTGAATGTGACCCCCCTGGGATTCCTTTTCTTTCCTAACTCGGCATCCGGCTCTGCCTCGCTCTCGTCCGACTGAGAGCCGTCCTTGTCAGCCGGCGCTGGTAATTGTGGCATGTTGTCGGTAAGAGGAGAATTTTGATCTAAAAGATTGACAAAATACTTGTTCAGTAACCCGGAAATTACCTTCCTCGCTGTCACTCGGCTCTTCATCCTCCGAGTTTTCAGAAGGGGGAGGGGTGACAATCTTCCAAAACTCGTCAGTTTCCTGGGTAAAGAGCAACAAAGTTAAAAGTTAGTACATATGTATCTGAAAAATTAATCGGTATAGAAAGGATTAGCCGGTTCTTACTGGGGGAGCCGGGTTTGAGCGAGTAAAGGGGCCGAGCCCAGAGACTCTCTTGATGGCATCCATCTTCTCCGCCAGAAATTTTTTCATGACCTTGTTGATATCTGCGGCCGGGTATGACTTCTCCGAGTATCGGAGATAGTCGGTCAGATGGCCCAAGTAATCGCAGAGGAATTTGTGCCGGATGCTGTTGGGCTGAATCCTACAACTAATCCAGGTTTTGATCAGGTTTAGCCCACAAAGGCCATGGGCTGCTAGGATGGCTAGCTTATGGAGGAGAGGCTGAATAGATTGTCTGTCCGTTTTTGGAGCTAAAGCGCTTAGGTTATCGCTAAGAGAAAGAGCGTCCGTGGAAAAACCCGGCAAAGGATTTTCGCCAGGTCTAGATGTGTCCTTGCAATAAAAGAATGTTTTCTGCCAGTGCTTCACGTGGGAATGAAGACTGAGATTCGACATCAATGATTTTTTGCGCCTCTGTATGGACACACCCCCACAGACAAGGAGGGGTCCGTCCGTGTTTTCACGGCAAGGCTTGCATTGAAAAAGCTCAAGGAATAAAGCAAGATTGGAGGCTATGCAAAGATAAGCCTCGCAGAGAACAATGAAATGGCAGATGTTCAAAATCGAGTTAGGACCAATATCGAAAACCCGGAGCTTATAGTGGTGAAGGACCTCGCGAAAGAAAGGATGACCCGGGGGGCGGAAGCCCCGGGTCACGTGCTCGATAAAAACAACAACTTCACCTGCTTGGGGTGAAGGCCGACTCTCCTCCTCTGGCGCTCTCCAGGAGATCTCCGACTGAGGGGGGAGGACCCCAGACTCGGCCAGCTCTTCCAGTTTTGCGAGCGTCATAGTCGACTTATCCCAGTTTGCCGAAATGGACTGACCCGGCTTTTGCTTCAAAGCCGGGGTCTTACCGTTGGACTTGGAAGCAGCTTTAGGTTCCATTGAAATGGATCTAGAGGAAACCGTAAATTAAAAACAAAGTAGAAGAAAAATGATAAATGTGAAAGGCGCTACGAACACGAACTTGAGATCTAAAAGAGAAAAACCTAGATCTGGAAATGTTACCGGAAAGTGGCGGCGGGACGAAGTCCGGTGAGCGCGGCGTGCGGCGGCGACCTGGATCCGTAAGGCGACAGGCGGCGCGCATGCGGACCGGCGTTCCGGGTTCGAGCTTGAAGCTCGGGCTCCAATGGCGCGTCTAGATCTTGCAGGAGAAGATCGACGAGCGCGGCGATGCGGAACGACGGTGCGAGGCGGCGGCCGGTCATCGAGGTCTACGGCGGGCGCGCGGAAACCGGTGGCTCGCGTTTTGACCTCGGGTCCTTGGGCGCCAATGTTGAGCGGGAGGAGGAAGAATAAGAACAACACGGTGGCGTTTGGGTTTAGGGCTTTCCCCGGGCTCTATTTATAGGCGTCGTGGAACCCTAGAGCGCTAAACGGTAACATGGAGAAATTTGCGGGAAGATATAAACTGGCCCGTTGATTACGGGATAAGATATTGGGAGTTATCGCGAAGCGGCCGATTCATTGATAACCGTCAAGAGAGCCGGACTCGAAACTGTTACTCGGACCAGCTTGTGAAGAAATGAAAGCCGGGTTAGGAGATGCACGTTGTCCAGAGCTGAACCGTGGAATGATAGTCGGCTCGGTAGGATAATGAAGTTATTATATGGCCGCCAAAAGAGCCGTCCTGACTGTAAGAAAAGCAATTTAACCTGTGACATTGTGTGTGTGAGTATTTGTTGTTTTGCAGGGAATAGCGTGCGCTTCATGGTTGACTCAAGGGTTTAAAGCCGCAAGGAAAGCACGCCAACCAAGATGCCCAAGCTATTCTGGGGACTACTGTTGGGGGGATGATAACCCGGCAGGCCCATGCCTGGGGTGAGACCCGGCCGAAGGAAAACTACACGAGACCTTGCGCTGTGATGCTGGGCCAAGTGTTATTAATGGGCCCGTGATTGCGTTGGTGACCCGGCTCAAGGGAAAAGAAGCTCTAGAAGACCTTAGAGGCGGCGCAAACCCTGTAACCCGTGACTTGGGGGTCACGGTAGGAAACTTAGGGTTACGTATGGGTCCCGAGTAGGATTCCCGAAATATCTTGTAAGGAAAGCAAGGAAGCCGGGTATTATATAAACCGGCTTCTAGAGCATAAAGAGAGAGAGATTGAGAGAGATAGAGGGATTCGAGTATTCTAGGTATATGAGAAGTAGTCCTTATAACCCTAGATCGGAGTCTCGGCGACATTGCAGCCCGAGCCTTTAGATCAGCAGTTAACATGATTTCGCCTGAGCTAAACCCTCTCCCAAACCCCAATCTAAGTTACCACCGGTAACATCTGCCGTGACTATCCCACGACACGAGCCCTAACCCTAGCTTCGGTCGCCGCCACGAATCGACGTAGTCTCTGTCCATGGCTGGCGCCTCCGAGCACCCCTTCACCTCCGTAATCACCTCCTCTTTCTCCTCAACCATACACAGGAGCAGGGAAGCCCGGGAGGGACGAAATCGGGCTGTCTTCCCCAAGTCCGGCCGCCATACATCACGGCCGATTCCGGCCAAATAAGGCACGACCTTGCTTCCCCGTCTCGACCACGAGCATCACGGTGAGCGTAGGAACCTCCGGATATTTTTCGTTCGATTTATGAAGCCCGAAATCAAGTTGTCACCATGCACCGCCGCCGGCCGCCGCGCAATTGGACGCCGGCGAGTCTCCGGCAACCATATGGTCGAAAATCCGCCACCATGAGCTTCGTCTCGTCCTCCTCTGTCCCCTTGTAGGAGCCAATTGCTCCAATTCGTGCTTAATCGCCGAATTTCAAAGCAACAGTAGAAATCCCCTCTAGGGATGATGCAGTGATGACATCATCATTGCGTTCTGTACATTTTTTTTATTTTGAATTAAAATTAAACAGGACAGGTGGACCCCACCTGTCATTTTAAAATCAGAAACTAAATAAGATTTGCTAAATCAATATCTTCTATTCTATTAATCATAAAAATATGAAAAATATATCAAATTCTTAAGAAAAATATTATCTAAAAGTTTATCAAGTTTTCAAAAATGTTTTATGAAGTTTAAATTTGAACATTTTTGAATTTAAATTAAATCATTTAAAATAGAGAAAAATAATAAATAATTCATAAAATCAGAAAAATACAAGTTATATATCAAAATGCTCCAAATGACATATGAAACTCATCTATGATGTTTTCAAAGTCATTTGATCAAGTTTCATGTGTGCAATATTTTGCTTAGCCATTTAATTCATTTAAAAGTAATAAATTAATAACTTATTCAGATGTTTTCAGAATACTTCAAATGATATACCAAATTAAAGAGAAAAACATTTTCAGCTCAAATATGTCAAGCGCAAAACATTTTTTTTAACTTACAAACTTGTTTCTTAAGGTATAATGGAATTCTATAACATTCGATTATAACCGGCAATAACTACCTTAATATCATTTTCCTTATTAATAGAACCCACATGTTTTCACACCTACTAAACCTATCATCACATGTAATTAGCAAGTATTGTGATTATAGAGTTCACTGTACTAATTCATCATTTTCAACTAAACTCATTATCATTAGCTCTACACTTTTGGAACATAACATCAAACATGTTTGCTACCTTTTCAATAATTGTTTTCCATGTGCTATTGT
Organism: Alopecurus myosuroides; assembly: GCA_028641055.1. Classification (NCBI taxonomy): domain Eukaryota; kingdom Viridiplantae; phylum Streptophyta; class Magnoliopsida; order Poales; family Poaceae; genus Alopecurus; species Alopecurus myosuroides. Next base: position 21,799,571 of record CM054059.1, read on the forward strand.
CTTGTTGCCTCGCCAAGTAATCAAGACTTCTACTTAAACATGATAACATTTGTTTTCTAAGTAAAAGTGAAACACATGTAAGTCTAAAAAAAGTAATAACAACATCACCACAAGTAATGAAACAACTCTAATTCACCTAAAACCCCTGTGATTAAATTATCGTATCAAACGTAGCTTACACTTGTAAGCCGGGCATTTTCCAGGGTGTTTCACGATGCATCTCATTACTATGCATGTACCACCTTGCAAATGTTTTCTGTAGTCCTTACTAGGACTACTTTGCTCTCTTCCAGATGTCGGGATTGTCTACGCGAACCTCGAACCCCGAAGACATTGATTATTATGGTTATTTTAATCTGAGGCTAGTTCATCACTTGCTCATATCCTTTGCAGTATTTCATAACGAACTATTTGCAAAAACCCTATCGTATTATCACCTACTCTCAAAAGAATGCATGATCCTATTTTTATAATAATATGACTAATTGAATGACTACCCGAGTGGTAGTGTTCTGTTTGGTGGGCGGATGGGACCATGGTAAGATGAATAGGTCAAAGGAAGGTTCCATCCGCATGGGAAAGTATTACCTAGGATTAATCACAACTACCGTCGGGATTCTTGCGCCGTAAATTCGCGTTAACCATGGGTCTTCTATGGGGGGAGTAAGTCAGCCGTGATCTTTTCTCGTTCGCATGTCAACGGGCAGCCAGAGACGTACGCTGTAGGTTCTGCGGGACTACATGCACATGGGTGGGAGCCCTTACGTCCCACAGACTCTAGGGTCTATGAGTGTATGCCAGGGGCGCGTAGATCTCCATCGTGAGGGGTGGAATCAGGCGTTCAACCTGCTGGCGGAAATGGGTGGGCATGCGTTGTGCGGAGAAGCTCGGTTTGTCTTGGACCAACAACCGGGCCCCACACCTGAGTGGGAGTGGACAAGATCTCGAGCCTGGTTGTGCAACATGGTCTTGGTCACCCATGGGTAAAGTAACGCACCTCTGCAGAGTGTAAAAGGATGTGGCATGTTACCCCTTGTTCCGGGAAGGAGCTGCGAACGCCGCAGGAAACGAAACTCCATGAAGTTCTAGTCCTGTGAAGATCTGGCGGTCATAGTCTTCAGAATTAAAAGAAACCTCTTGAAGAAAGATTTACAAAAACCTCGCATTAGCTTATGACTCTTTTTAGTCTAAAGCTGTAGTTAGTGCATCAAACTACCCACTATATATCATGAACTTGCTGAGTAACGCTCGTTACTCATTCGTTCATGTTTGACCCCCTGCTTAGAGTTGAAGCCTGATGGAAATCGTCATCGTGGAGCATCGTCATCAACAACGATGATGGAGGAGAAGCTATCCAGGTGTAGGTGGAGTCCATTCTTGGAGTTAGCTGTTCTAAGCCATAGATTAGGGCTGACATCAGCCACAGTAGATTTGTTCTGAGCTTGAGTTATTCTCTAGCTTGGAGCTTCGAATTGTTTCTTATGATGTTTATTTGTAGGATATCTCATGATTCATCAATGAGATTCTCAAGATTTTGTAATGAAGTTTGTATCCTATAGCTTGCCTGGTCCTTCTATGTTTCTGCTGTACTACTCTGAGGGATGTAATATTCATAGATAAGTCCTTCTGTGAGTATTATGTCGTCGACTTGCGCACTACACATGCAGTGGTGTGCTGGGTCACCACAGATGGTATCAGAGCGAATCGACCTTAGGTTTAAAACCTTTTAGGAGAACTATAGGTTGGTAAAGACTATAGGAAGCCATCTTATCTAAACCATATTTCTTACAACTATGATGATCATCCACTTGAGAATGATACAATCATACTTGTACGGAATGTTCTTACTCAACTTGAGTAAATCTACTTATCTATTTCCTAAATACCTAGGTATGATTAGTTAGAGGTCTAGCATGTATCAGTTTTAGTGAGAAGAAGAGTTCTAACATAGTAGAGGTGATTAAGTCAAAGTGATGATTACCCATTCTATGAATGAATAGGGTGGAGTAGAACATGGTATAGAGTATGTATAAGTGTCATTAAACCATGGTAACTATGGGGTAAATACCATACCCTCAGTTATCAAGCCTAGAGGTGAATCATTATAGTATAGTATAGTGTAGCATTAGGAGAAGGCATATGCATTGATGGAAGCTACATTACTACTCCTACGATGTGATCAACACCATGAAGGACCAACAGATGTTATGAGAAGCTTATCATAACCAAGATGAAGTATTTTGATTTACATGGTACATAGCCCTATATGGAACCAAGTATAACAACAACTACTATAGGATCAATTTGTCTTGGTTTATTCCATCGCAGTAAGGCATGCAATTGGAGTAATTACCTGGGAAAAGAGTGGTTGTGTAGACTACGATTATAAGGGTACTATATACCTACTTGTAGTGTATAGCATTTAAGAGACTTGGTACTTGAGATGGTTTACTCTAAGTACTTCTATTTCACATGCTTTTGATGCATGAGTGGTAAATGCATTTGGGATTTATTGGATTTTATTTGGATCTTTGATTGACTAGATCTGTACATGAAGACTGAACTTGATGTGCAAATGCATGTGCGAACACCGAGTTCTTTCTCGATGTTACTGATCTAGAGGGTATAGGATCATAATGAGATCGGTCTGAGTTATCAGCAGATTGATACAACCACCAAAGCTCTGGAAGACCAGGAAGTCAAGAAGGCAGGAGTCAATAAAGCCACTGATAGGAATGGACCACATTTCACATCTGGTTTGGAGTTGGTGATATACCTCATCAACATATGGTGAGCTACCAAAAGTTATGCCAAGGAAATCACACGAGTAATTATATCCGAGAAGGAAACATGTAGAAGTTTGATAAAGAAACTTATAGAGTCACCCTTTAGAAGTCAAAACTCAAGGATATAGAAGGACCATAGGAAGTAACCAGTGGAATAGGTTATAGTCACCTATAGGAAAGAGTTAAAACTCGAGGAAACTTGAAGCTATGTTCACTAATAATTGAGTCTAAGTCCGTGTACACTATGTTGTACAGATTTCTTTGAGCAGTATTCCTCTTGAGACCATTAGATTGAACCGAATGGAGTCCTAAACATAGAAGATATCCAGTGTACTGGAAGAATCTTATTGGTTATTCATCACCTGGTGGATGTACCAAATGTTCTTCAGAAAGTTGTGAGAGATAGGAAACCAAACCTATTCATCGGAGAACAAAACCTGGTATTCACTATATGGTGGAAATACCACGTGTTCTTCGTAAGACCATTAGGAAGGTATAGTAACACAACAAGTTGTCATAATAACATGCATAGTATTTGATCAACATCCAAGACAGTGGAAGGTGAACAATCAAGACAAGAGGCTACACATGCCAAGGTCAACACCAGAAAACAGTTGTCAAGAATCAACCGTCTACAGAAGATCTCTGTACCTATCTTTACGTGAGAGAGGTTGAACTTCGGGACGAGGTTCTTGTTAAGGGGGAGATACTGTAACATCCTAGTGTTTGGGAGGTTATAAGGATCTAAATATAATATGTGCATTTGCAAAGCATGCATCTAAAAGTACGGGAAATTTTGGCGCGAAAGTTTAAACGAATCAAAGTGACCAATGTTTCACTTGACATGATGAAATAGGTCTAGATCATCTAGTCAAGAGTACATTTGGAGTGATCTTTATAACATAGAATGTTTACAAACCAAATCATCTTATAAGGCAAACCATAGTTGGTTATGACCAAGACTAACTCTCAGCAAGTCTAACCTCAAGTCTATAAGTGACTTGGGATAATTCACTAGGTAACTACAACCAAAGAGGGGTGAGTATGCAAATCACATAAGTGATAATCATACTTCCACCAATGAGTAATACAAAATTGAACCATCTCATCAACAGAGGTGTTATGTACTCTCAAACAATAACTCTTTAAAGTTATCAACCATTCACACCACATATTTCCAGATTATTTAGTAACTACTAAGTTAACCTTCACATGTAAATAACAATGGTTCAATACAACATAAGTGATACAAACAAGCACAACTTAAAACCCACAAGTGGGAAATGATATATTAATTGTATTAACATATTTATCGAATATGTACATATCTCATCAACTATAAAAAAAGTACCTAAGAGAAGAATCAAATCTTCTTCAACCACTGTTAAAACTTTGATCATCACATATGATGTTTCCAAACCTCTATGTCTGTATCATGAATACTATAAAATAACAACATGACACTCTGAGTAACCAACTAACAACTATTACATAAGTCATCAAAACCTAATAACATTCACATGCTCATTGTCTTATTCATCTTATATAAGTGAGCATATGAGATCTCAACACACCAATGAACCATGGGATCAACTTACTATTAAGTCATCATTCCACAAACACTCCATATTTCTATCCAAATCATCATTCAACAATTAAAGTATCTCTGGATACAACTAAGGAATAACAACAAGTATTTTTAAGAAGAATAAAAGTTTATCGAAGTCTTAATCAATATCCTTCTGCCTTGTCTAGATTATCTTGTTTCCACTCTTCTCAAAGTTATTCTGCAAGAGAAGCACCCACAAGAAAAGAGGAACTACCACCAGAAGATCTTTAGGAAGATTCTCGAGAAGGTTCTAGGAGTGTTGCTCCAACCTACTATAGAGTACTTGGAAACTCCTATATATTGATCTGATCTTATTAACACTCTTGAAACAGTATGATATTCCAATGTTAGTGTTATATAGAAGTAGTTTGATAACAAGACTAGCTACCTTGTTAACAGATCACTTTTGTATACTCAAACAATTGAGCGTCATACACAAACAAACAGAAGGTTGAATAACCTAGTACATCTCAGCCTATTGTATATGATTAGTAATTTGGAGGCAAGATTAGCTACCTTGTTTACAATTTCTTCTTATATGCATAAGTGCAACTTGATGTCATAAAACCAACTTATATTCCTTTATAATCATCTAAGTAAAATCTTTGCTTGGAGTAATTGGTTGCCTTCACCACAAGGGTGAGATAATTGAATATGGAATCCCAGAGAGGATCTTACATGCAAGTGACAAAGGTGATAACAGAAGACTAGTGGAAACTAGAGAGAAGAACATCAAGCAACAGAAGACCACAGGAAGCAACATTGCTTCAGTAAGGGATCATAAGAAATTATCTAGTGAATCATTAGGTATTATTAAAGAACCTATAATCTCTATTCCTTGTCAAGCTCATCAGAGATGAGGAACTCATAATAATATCTTTAATGAAACAATTATCAAGTATGAAATAATAACCAGCCATTTCATCCACATGTCTTGAGATGTGGAGGTTAATGGTAACAGGCTTAATACCTTGTTTTCCATACTTTTTCATTTGTAGACTAACAGATGATAACAAAAATTCAACTACCTATAACTATGTAAATGATTATATATTCTAAAACAACATGAGATAATATCCACACTTGGAAACTGGTGGAAAACAAACAAATAGGTTCCAAAGACACACATGTTTTCCACTTGATAAAGAACCTAATTTCTCAAATAAGGCTTACACCTACCTAAGTAAAATGTCTACTAAAATTGCTAAGAGTTTTAACTCTGAAAATAACATAGTATATAAAAAGAAAACAAGTCCCTTCACTCATTAAAATCATTTGGTGTGTCATGGAATAAAATTCCATAATAAATGATTTTCATATCAGTACATAGAACCAGTACCAAGTAGCTTTACTAAATTACTTTCTATAAGGAACTATACTCAAAATTGTTCAATTATGATGCACCACCTTATTAACCAAATGGTTTTCATGTGTAATCATAAAAATCATGCTTAAAATAATTTAATAGCTATTTAATAAATTAAATTAATTGAAATAACAAAAATCACTTAATCAAGCACCCTAAATAAAAAAATATAAATATTATTCAATTTCACCAAAGAAGAACATGGTGAGGTTGCAAATTGCATGAGGGTTCCAAAAATGATTTTTAATAATTTTTAACTTTGCAAAAAGGTCCTGAAAACATTGCTCTATTCTTTGTTTTTATAGCAAAGGGACCTAGTGGTAAATATTAAAAGTTTTAGAGGGGTATCAAAAACAGCCGTTTAATTCTCCCTTTTTTCTTCCTCTGCAAGAAGGCAGAGGAGAATGTCGCCGTGGCATCCTCGACGGCCACCTCCCGCTTGCCTCCCTGTGTGAGGATAAGGCCTGAAGCTGTCGTGCTCTCTTCTCTCTCTCTCTGTCTCTCTCTCTCTCTCTCTCTCTCTCTCTCTCTCTCTCACTTGGTCTCAAATCTAGTGCTTCTCTCTCTCAGTGTCTCTGAAGGAAACCGAGCTCTAACCCTAGCTCCGGTCGCCGCCACCAATCGCCGTAGTCTCTATCCACGGCTGGCTCCTCCGAGCACCCCTTCACCTCCGTAATCACCTCCTCTTTCTCCTCAACCATGCATAGGAGCAGGGAAGCCCGGGAGGGACGAAATCGGGCTGTCTTCCCCAAGTCCGGCCGCCATACGTCGCGGTCGATTCCGGCCAAATAAGGCACCGGCTTGCTTCCCCATCTCGACCACGAGCATCACGGTGAGCGTAGGAACCTCCGGATATTTTTCGTTCGATTTATGAAGCCCGAAATCAAGTTGTCACCATGCACCGCCGCCGGCCGCCGCGCAATTGGATGCCGGCGAGTCTCCGGCGACCATATGGCCAAAGATCCGCCACCATCAGTTTCGTCTCGTCCTCCTCTGTCCCCTCGTAGGAGCCAATTGCTCCAATTCGTGCTTAATCGCCAAAGTTCAAGGCAACAGTAGCAATCCCCTCCAGGGATGATGCAATGATGACGTCATCATCGCGTCATGTACATTTTTTTTGTTATTTTGAATTAAAATTAAACAGGACAGGTGGACCCCACCTGTCATTTTAAAATCAGAAAATAAATAAAAGTTTCTAAATCAATATCTTCTATTCTATTAATCAGAAAAATATATCAAATTGTTAAGAAAAATAATATATAAAAGTTTATCAAGTTTTCAAAAATGTTTTATGAAGTTTAAATTTGAACATTTTTGAATTTAAATTAAATCATTTAAAATTGAGAAAAATAATAAATAATTCATAAAATCAGAAAAATACAAGTTATATATCAAAATGCTCCAAATGACATATGCAAATCATCTATGATGTTTTCAAAGTCATTTGATCAAGTTTCATGTGTGCAATATTTTGCTTAGCCATTTAATTCATTTAAAATTAATAAATTAATAACCTATTCAAATATTTTCAGATAACTTATTTAGATATTTTCAGAATACTTCAAATGATATACCAAATTAAAGAGAAAAACATTTTCAACTCAAATATGTCAAGCCCAAAACATTTTTTTTAACTTACAAACTTGTTTCTTAAGGTATAATGGAATTCTATAATATTCGATTATAACCGGCAATAACTACCTTAATATCATTTTCCTTATTAATAGAACCCACATGTTTTCACACCTACTAAACCTATAATCACATGTAATTAGCAAGTATTGTGATTATAGAGTTCACTGTACTAATTCATCATTTTTAACTAAACTCATTATCATTAACTCTACACTTTTGGAACATAAAATCAAACATGTTTGTTACCTTTTCAATAATTGTTTTCCATGTGCTATTGTCTTGTTACCTCACCAAGTAATCAACACTTGTACTTACACATGATAAAATTTATTTTCTAAGTAAAAGTGAAACACATGTAAGTCTAAAACATGTAATAACAACATCACCACAAGTAATGAAAAACTCTAATTCACCTAGAACCCCTGTGATTAAATTATCGTATCAAACGTAGCTTACACTCGTAAGCCGGGGTATTTTCCAGGGTGTTTCACGATGCATCTCATTACTATGCACGTATCATCTTGCCAATGTTTTCTGTAGTCCTTACTGGGACTAATTTGCTATCTTTCAGATGTCGGGATTGTCTACGCGAACCTCGAACCCCGAAGACATTGATTATTTTGGTTATTTCAATCTCAGGCAAGTTCATCACTTGCTCATATCCTTTGCAGTATTTCATAACGAACTATTTGCAAAAACCCTATCGTATTATCACCTACTCACAAAAGAATGCATGATCCTATTTTTATAATGATATGACTAATTGAATGACTACCTGAGTGATAGTGTTCTGTTTGGTGGGCGGATGGGACCATGGTAAGATGAATAGGTCAAAGGAAGATTCCATCTGTATGGGAAAGTATTACCTAGGATTAATCACAACTGCCGTCGTGTAACATCCCAAGTATGAAAATCACCTTTAGAATGTTTGCTAATTGTTATTTTATGTTTTGCATCATGGCATCTTAATCATTGCATCTGATTTCCTTTGTTTTCACAATTGAAATTCAAACAATATACAAATGTTTGTTTCATACTTGCTCTGTTACAATTTTCCAAATAAAAAGTTCAAATCAAAACAACCATTTGTTTCCTTTAAACTATAAAGTTCAAACTATCAAATGGGTTCTTTTAATAATTCACTTAATTCAATTTGCAACCAAATTCAATTAAAATTCCATTACAGCAACCATTTTGAAGTTTATTGAAAAGTACAAAACAAATCAATCATTTGTTTCAAATAAACTTGAATTTAAAACTTTAAGTTGCTTAAGTTCAATTATTCCATTAATGTTAAAATTCAATCAAATTTCAAACAAATTTCAAACAGCAACATATTTGAAATATTTTGAAAACCAAAGCTTGCACAATGTTGCTGTTACAATAAGTAATTGTTACCAATTTTCCCTAAAATTTTCTAGCACCAAAACCTATTCTTTTTCTTCCTTTCTCTTTTCAGCAAAAAAAAAACATAACAGAAAAAGGAAAAACAAAAAAAATAAACGCAGAGAGAGGGGCAGTGGGCTGCGCCCACCAGCCAAGCCCAGCCCACCAGCCGGCCTGGTACCCCTTCGCTCGTCTTCCTCCTGTACGGCGCGCATCCGCCGTGTCCACGTCGCCGTACGGCGGATGGGACGGCCGGGAGGCGCTACCCTCCTCCTTAAAAGCTGCCCTAGGGCTCCCTGCTAGCCCTAGCGCCTCCACCTCCTTTCTCCCTCGCGCAGCGCCGCCATTTTTCTCTCCCTCTGCATCTCCTCCTCTCTCTGTACCTGAACCCGATCGCCACCGTCGGAATTCCGTTGATCACCGTCGATCTGTTCCTCCTCCTCGCTGGCTAACAGCTGGGATCGTTTCCCCGTCGCGTCCTCGACCTCATCGACACCCCACCAGCCCCGGAGAACCCCTGCAACGCCGCCGCCGTCCGTGCTGCTGTCGCCGTCGTCCACCTCGCCGTCGAGCCTCTGCATCCTCTACATCGCCGGTGAGCACCGTGCCTCTCACCCTCCATCTTGCCTCTCTGCATCACGGCTACCTTGCACACGCACACGAGCACGGCAGCCACGCAGCACCACGAGCAGATCATCTCCGGCGAGCGCCGTCGCGGCCAAAGTTCAGAACTGAACCTGTAAAATTCAGTTAGCAGCTGCTAACTGAAACATATCCTCACTGCGCGCCCTCTACCGACAAGAATCGAACGACAGCGCAGTGGCACTGCACCCGTGCACGCGCGCTCGGGGTCGAGGGTTCGATCCCTGACCCCCGGGATTAAATACCACCTTTTTTTCGCAAGGAGCACTGATAGGAGGGCCCCCCTGTCAGCTGCTGTGCGCACACGCGGGCCACCGTGGCACAGGGGCCCCTCTGTCAGTGGCTTGGGCTAGCCACTGCGAGGTAGAAAATTGTTTTCTGCCTTTTTCTTTTTAATTTAAGTCCAATTCATTTACAGATTAATCCCTAAATTTCAAATCTTTATAAAAATTGCATAACACCTCCAAATAAAATAAATAAAATATGTATACTGAACCAAATTTAATTCTCTACCTATTTAATTCATTTGTTTTCTGTTTTGAACTTTGCAAATGTATTCAAATTTTAAATTCAAACAAATCATTTTAAATTTGGTTAATTTCATAACTAATTCAAACTTAATTCAAATAACACAAATAAAATATGTTTTCCATGCCATTTTGAACCACCTTTTCAAATATAAAATTGGTTTCATGTTTTGAATAATTAAAATTGGTTAAATAATTTAAACCTTGTTTAAATCATTTAAATTTGCTAAATTCATAACTTGCTCAAATTAAATTATTTTTGAACATATAAAATATGTTTTCAAACCAGAAAAGTATAAACTTTTCAAATATGAATTTGGCTTAATGTTTTGAACAAATAAAAAATTCAAATAAATTCATACTTGAATTAAATTCATTTAAATCTTGTTTAAACTTGTTTAATTCATAAGTAATTTATTTTAAATCCTTTTTCAACAAGTGAAACATGTATTCCACCTAAAATTTTGTGTTCTTTCCATTTATGAACTTTGTTATCTATTTTGAACAATTTAAATTGGTGAAAACAACAAATGCTTGTGTGACACCTTTAAGAAACCAAAATTCCATAACTTAATAACTAAAATTCTAAACTTGGTAAACCTTATTTTAAATTGTTCCTATGGTTGTTTTCTTTTTATTTTCCTCATCCATGCATCATGCTAATCCACTTTCACTTGTTGGTTAGTTGTAAAACAATGATTCCAACCATAATTCATGGGTTTTCCATATGCAATCCAAATTGCATATGGGTCCATGTAAACATGTTACCATGCCAGCTATCTTATCTTTGATGCATCAATTAAATTGCAATGAATCATCCCATGTTATTGATTGTTTGTCTCTCTGCGTTGTTTGTTTGCTTCTTCTCGAATAGACGACGACGTTGAGACAGACGAGGTTTACGACACTACTTCTGAGGAGTTAGCCCAGTACCAGGCTACTGAGTTTGCAGGCAAGTATTCACTCACATGAACCATTGTGATCCTTTCCACATTGGATACCGATACTTTCCGTTGTCTATTCTGCTAGCCTTATGAATCGTTGCTTCTGTTCCGAACCTATCACATGTTATCCTTTAACCCTGATATAGCCTCACCTCCACACCTATAACCCCATTGCTTGTTGCCCGTGTCTTACTAGCATGCTTAGGGTTATTTCTGCTCGAGTCTGTTGTCCGTTACTTTATGTTACCATATTTCTATTATGTTCTGGGGCTCGATGTTAAACAACAATCTGTTAATTTTGAGGTAATGCTAAATTGATGATAAGGCACCAGCAGGAGGCCCGGCGTGGTTTTGAGGCCTGCTAGTGTCGACCCTAATTAGGAAAAGGGTCTTGTCTACTGATCCATGATGAGCGCACTAACCGCATGTGGGAAGCGTGTATGGGCGCCCCCCTCAATCTGATTCGATTCGCATCTCGTCCAAATCGCCACACTTAGTTCGGGTTTTTTCCATTTGATGCACGCATATGTAGGTACGAACCCGAGGCCAGGGTGGAACTTTTGTAGTCGGCATTTAGGGCGGCGTGGTCTTAGAGTGCTATGAGGGTCCCCTTTTCTTCGTGGGGCTCGATTAGCCGCGCACGCACAGCACGTGGTGCTTTGGGCTTGATGCGAAGAAGAGTTGAGTTGTGTTGAGTGCCCCGCTTGGTGGGAGGCATTCCATCTGGCGGGTTATTCTTACGTGTACGGCCAAATTGGTGCACCCCTGCAGGGATAAATCTTCTCGAGAAGCCGTGTTTTCCGCGGTTATGGTTGACTTGGTGAAAGTACTGGCTAACAAGTACTCAGAACAACTTACACCTAACTATTGATAACTTGACTAGTAATAGACTTATTGACACAACAACTTGATCCGTTATTCATTAATCCAACTGTGTGAGTTATCCTCGGATTGCTTCTTCGGATAAGGGGCGAGATCCAGGATGGGTTTGTTTGATGTTATCTTTCAGTTGGTTACTATACGCTATCTTATCCCCTTCTGTTAGTTGGAAGTTGTAGTTTTCTGTAGTTGGTTAGCGCAGCCAGTTGTAGCATCTTTTATATCCCCTTTCTTCCGTTGAACCCAAGGCATCTGTGCTTGGTGTTGACGGGCTACACTTTGGTGAACTGTGAGTCTTGCTTGCCAGTACTTGGATGTACTGACCCCTTTGGGGCTGTGGTTTCCGCAGACTACGCTTACGAGGATCCCAGTGACGGTTACTACGTGGAGTTTGACGAGGCTGCTGACGAGTAGGTAGCGGACCCGAGCAGGATCCGAGACTACGTGGATGGGCTCCGTCTTTCTTTCAGTTCCCGGCTTCTTAAGCCTATTTGGATTTGTCTGTACCCAGACCCGTTGAATGCTTCCGCTGAGATGTAATGATGTTATGTTGGGACATGTGTCCTCTGGATGATTGTATTTGCTATCTCTGCTCTAGTGAGAGCTATTTGCAACTTATTTCAATCTTTTGTGTCTTAGAGATATGTTGTGCTATCATTCTGTTACAAACCATTGACGTACCATGTGTGTATGGTATGAAGTACGTCAATGGTAGTGTCCTGATTTCTATGGGATAGTTTACGTCGACGCTGAACAGATAGGGGTTGGTTGTCACACATACGTGTGTTGGCCTACTCGTAAGAGGACGCGGGTGCCGGTAAGCCCCGTAATCCAATCTACTACTGTTCAACGGAACGGCGAGTATCCTTTAGAAGTCCGGGTGCGACAAATGGTATCAGAGCCTGTCTGCCTGTAGGATCCCTTTTACTGGTCGCAGTTGAGTCTAGAAACTATTTTGTAGCTATATAGGAAAAATGAAACGTGAGAGTAGGAATTCTGCCATTTTTCTTCTTTCCCCACCCACCCACCCATTTCTGGTAAGGAAGTGCAACGTTGTTTTCTCTTCTCACCCAAACTTTCAAGTTAGGGTTTCACGTGTTTTGGGTTCTCCATAGTAACTCAGGATTTTTGGTCTTGTGTTTCCCAAATGTTGCTTCAATATCCTGTTCTTTTCAACATCCTTATCGTCCGTTGAAATCTTGTTGTTGCTTTCCACTTCAGTTCTCTACCGGCGTCTAATCAAAACTTCCCCGATCATCTGCAGATGGATCTCAGGTTCTACCCGCAGGTGGTTCGGATGACTCGTTGTGAGAGCACCGCCGGTTATCCGGAGATGCTGAGAGACATGGTCACTTATCTGGGGTTCCGTTGGGCACCAGAGTACCAGGTCTACGAGCAGCAGCGAGAGTTTGACCAGACCTACTACCAGGCTATCGTCTACATTCTGTCAGATGATGGCATGAGCGTTGTCCACCGCTACGAGGCAGTAGGTTCCACAGTGGATATGGCCGTGCAGCAGGCAGCTTATGTGAGTCTCACCGTCCTTCGTGCTGACTACTGGGGGTTTGATGATTCTATCTATCGCCACATCCCCCGTGGTTATATCACTTCAGCGGGAGCTCACTTCACTCTCTACGACAACTTGGATGTTTATGAGCGTGATAGTTCCAGGCTGCACACCACCGCTCAGTTTGTGAGGCACAGTGACGCAGTTGCCACCACACTTTCTCAGGAGTTGGCCTCAGTCAGGGAGCAGCTCTACCTTGCTTTGACTCGTCTGGCGACGTACACCACAGACTTTGTTGGAGATGAGCGCTTTGCACATTTCGATCAGCCAGTTGGTCGTCGTCTGCCAGATGCTGGAGGTTACGAGCCGATCAGAGGTCCACTCCTTAACCTCGGAGCTGGTTACACTGGGATTCCACGCTTTGGAGCACAGGGAGTCGACGCTATGTACTTCACCACACCTAGAGTCGCTCTCAGGCCACGTCAGATCTATGTGGATCGTCGTTCTACCTACTTTCGTGGGCGTGCTCCTCACCGTACCCCTCGTCGTACTACTCACCGCCGTCCTGCGTGATGAGCATGGGAGTACCGATGTATCCATTCCTAGCTATGTTTAGTTATCCTTTGGTATTCGAACCATTTATGGTGTGTTGGATATTCTGATGTATTTGAACATGTTATGATGTACCTGTTGGTTATCTATTTATGCGTCGGAATAATCTCTCTTTCGGTTACCAAGTCTATCCTTTTCTGTTGTTGTGCTAAAATGCATGTCTATTCAGGATGCCGCCAACAAGGAGCAACCCGCCTGAGCCACCTCCGATCACGGAGCTGTTGACTCAGATGACTCAGGTCGTGGCACAGATGGCCCAGTTCCAGACTAACCAGCACAACAACCAGAATGCTCCACGAGTCAGTATCAAGGAGTTCCTCAGTATGGGTCCGAGAGCTTTCGTGGCAACACGTGAGCCTCTGGATGCTGATGACTAGATCCGGGAGATGGCCAGGGCTCTGGACATTGCTCACGTAGCTGAGGAAGACAAAGTCAAGTATGCCACCTACCTACTGAAGGGTCAGGCAGCTACTTGGTGAGAGAACTACCAGACCATGAGAGCTGGCTATCCTATCACCTGGGGTTGTTTCAAGGATGCCTTCCTGAAGCACCACATCCCAGATGGTCTCATGGAAAGGATGCGTGAAGAGTTTTGCTCTCTTAAGCAAGGCAAGCTGGACGTCATTGGCTATCAGAACGAGTTCAATCGTCTCGCTCGATATGCTGGTGATGAGGTGTCCACTGAGGCTAAGAAGATGGCAAGGTTCCGTCGAGGTTTTAACCCGGAACTCAAGTACGCACTCACCAACATCAAGTGCAAAGACTTCGAGGAGCTCGTGAACAACGCGCTCAATGAGGAAAATGGGCGCAAGGCGTTTGAGGAGTCCCGCAAGCACTCGCGTGAGGGTGGTTCCTCCTCCAACATGACCACCCCTCCGCAGAAGCGCCGCATCTGGGTGCCAAATTGTGCTGTCACTCGGGCTCCATATGCCCAAGCTTCTCCAGGCTTCGCTCCCCGCCCACCCAACCCAGCTCAGATGCAGAGTCAGAGGGTTCCAATGGGGCAGCCAAGGCCAGGTCCTCCTCGTGTCGTCACTTGCTACAAGTGCAAGGAGACTGGACACTACGCTGATAAGTGCACTCAGAGGCAGCTACCTCCACCTCCTCGCCCCAACACCAACCAGGCAATGGTGCGTGCTCCTCCGGCTAAAGCCTTCAACTCCAACAACAGGCCTGTCGGGAGGACCGCGAGGGTGAATCATATCAAGGCCGACAAAGCTGAGGAAGCTGCTGACGTCGTTCTCGGTATATTACCCGTAAACTCTTTTCCAGCTAAAGTGTTGTTTGATACCGGAGCATCGCATTCTTTTGTGTCAAAGATCTTTGCAACAGCATACAACCTAGTTCTGGTTCCACTAAGCAATCAAATCTCTGTTCACTCTCCGGGATCTAAAATGTTGACTTCCAAGATAAGTATGGACAATCAAATCCTAATTGGAGGTCGCGTATTCCTTGCTTCACTCATGTTGCTGGGAAATTCTGACATTGATGTCATTCTGGGTATGGAATTGTTGAAGACCAACGAAGCTAAAATTGACTGTGCTCAAAAGTCAATAACTCTATCCCACCCTTCTGGCCAGATAGTCTATTCTTCATATGGACCAAGTTCTGTTCAGCTGTTCAACCTCGATGCAAAACCTCTTCCTGCAATTGAAAATGTTCCGGTGGTTTGTGAATTCCCTGACGTCTTCCCAGAAGAATTGCCAGGAATGCCTCCGGACAGAGCAGTTGAGTTCGTGATCGAGCTTGAGCCAGGTACTGCTCCAATCTCTAAGCATCCATACAAGATAGCTCCTCCTGAACTGAAATTGTTAAAGGAGAAAATCGATATGTACATGGAGAAAGGTTACATTCAACCTAGTTCCTCCGCTTGGGGTTGCCCAACTCTGTTCGTTGCCAAGAAAGATCAAACAAAGAGACTCGTGGTTGACTATCGTCCTCTCAACGAGAAAACCATCAAAAACAAGTATCCAATTCCTCGTATCGATGATCTTTTTTGATCAACTTGCTGGAGCCTCAATATTCTCAAAGTTGGACTTGAGGATGGGTTACCATCAGATAAAGATCAGAAAGGAAGATATTCCAAAAAC
This sequence comes from Alopecurus myosuroides, assembly GCA_028641055.1. Lineage (NCBI taxonomy): Eukaryota > Viridiplantae > Streptophyta > Magnoliopsida > Poales > Poaceae > Alopecurus > Alopecurus myosuroides. The sequence continues at coordinate 21,815,554 of CM054059.1, forward strand.
AGCTTTCACCACTCGGTACGGTCTATATGAATACACCGTCATGTCCTTTGGTCTCACCAATGCACCGGCGACATTCTCTAGACTTATGAATTCTTTCTTCCATGAATACCTCGACAAGTTCGTTGTGGTATATCTCGATGACATTCTGGTCTACTCAAAATTTGAGGAAGAGCATGGAGAACACCTTCGTCTCACTCTCATGAAACTTCGCGAGCATCGTTTGTATGCCAAGTTCTCCAAATGTGAGTTCTGGATTCCAGAAGTTGCTTACCTTGGTCATATCATCTCTGCCAAAGGCATAGCCATTGACCCAGAAAAGGTTAAGGCAATTGTTGATTGGAAACCCCCTAAGACGGTGAAGAAAGTCAGAAGTTTTCTTGGCTTGGCTAGCTATTGCCGTCGTTTCGTCCAAAACTTCTCCAAGATTGCCAAACCTCTCACTGATCTCACAAAGAAGGACAAGAAGTTCGTTTGGTATCCACAGTGTGATGAAAGTTTCAATCTCCTGAAGACTAAACTCACTTCTACCCAAGTTCTGGTTGGCCCAGATACTACCAAACCTTTCCAGATATTCTGCGATGCATCTCTCCAAGGTCTAGGTGCAGTTCTTATGCAAGAACGTCAAGTTGTGGCTTATGCTTCACGTCAGTTGAATGCACATGAGCAAAACTATCCCACTCATGACCTAGAACTGGCAGCAGTTGTGTTTGCCCTCAAGAAATGGAGACAGTACTTGTTGGGTAACCGCACTGAAATCTTTTCCGATCATAAGAGTCTGAAATACATCTTCACTCAACCAGATCTAAACCTCAGGCAAAGGAGATGGATTGAAAAGATTAAAGACTTTGATCTCACCATTTCTTACACTCCAGGCAAGGCTAATGTTATGGCCGATGCTCTCAGTCGCAAGTCATATTGCAATAATCTCATGATCATGGAAAGCCAACCTCCACTTCGTGAAGAATTCCAAAAGCTGAACCTTGGTCTTGTTCCTCAAGGATATCTTGCAAGCTTGACAGCTAGCCCAACTCTCGAGGACAAGATTCGTACTGAACAACTTCGTGATGCTGATATCAAGAAGATTGTGGAGCACATCAAAGAAGGCAATGATAAATTCAAGTCCTTCTCAATTGATGACAAGGGAACTGTGTTCTTCGAAGGACGCATTGCAGTTCCTCAGATTCAAAGTCTCAAAGATGTCATTCTCAAGGAGGCTCATGAAACTCCTCTTTCCATTCACCCTGGAAGTACAAAGATGTACCAGGATCTTAAGACACTGTATTGGTGGCCTGGCATGAAACGTGAAATTGCTCAATACGTTTCTGAATGCGACGTTTGTCAACGTGTTAAGGCAGTCCATCAGAAAACAGCCGGTCTTCTCCAACCTCTGAAAATTCCTGAGTGGAAGTGGGACATGATTGAAATGGACTTCGTCACTGGTTTTCCAAAGTCCAAGAAGGGCAACGATGCAATCTTCGTTGTTATTGATCGTCTCACTAAGGTAGCTCACTTCTTTGCTGTCAAAGAAACAATCTCAGCTAGCCAGTTAGCAGAGCTCTACACAGCAAAGATTGTTCCTCTTCACGGTGTTCGATTGGAAATAAGCTCAGACCGTGGAAGCATATTCACTTCTCATTTCTGGAAAAGCTTTCAAGAAGCATTGGGCACCAAACTTCTGTTCAGCACAGCTTATCACCCTCAGTCTCAAGGGCAAGTCGAAAGAGTCAATCAGATTCTCGAGGATATGCTCAGAGCATGTGGTCTCTCCTTTGGCATGAAATGGGAGGAATGCCTTCCATATGCTTAATTCTCCTACAACAACAGCTTCCAGGCAAGCCTAGGCATGGCACCATTTGAGGCTCTCTATGGCCGCAGATGCAGGAGTCCAATCAATTGGTCTGGAGCTGGTGAACATTCACTCTTAGGCCCTGACATTGTTAAGGAAGCCGAAGAGAAAGTTCGTATCATTCGTGACAATCTCAAGATTGCTCAGTCTCGTCAGAAAAGCTACTATGACAGCAAGCACAGGGATATGGTCTATGCACCTGGTGACAAAGCATATCTCCGTGTAACTCCCCTCAGAGGCACTCATCGTTTTGGTGTGAAAGGAAAACTTGCACCAAGATACATTGGTCCTTTCAACATTCTCTCAAGGCGTGCGGAAAATGCCTATCGTCTTGAACTTCCAGAAAAACTATCCAAGGTGCACGATGTGTTTCACGTGTCACACTTCAAGAGGTGTTTCAAAGATCCAGATCGTGCAGTTGATCATGATTCCATTGAACTGCAAGAAGATCTATCTTATGAGGAGCACCCTGTTCGTATTCTCGATGAGACCGAGCGTAAGACTCGCAACAAGAGCACCAAGTTCTTGAAAGTGCCGTGGTCCCATCATTCCGATAAAGAGGCAACGTGGGAGACCGAAGAGGATCTTCGCAAGAAGTATCCGGACCTTTTCTCTTCTCAATAGGAATCTCGGGGCACGATTCCTTCAAGGGGGGGCGTTTTGTAACATCCCAAGTATGAAAATCACCTTTAGAAGGATTGATTTCCTGTTTAATTAAAGTATTGCATCATGTCATCATATTTATTTCCTTGTTTGCATTTGTTTACTATTTGTTTTGCATCTGTTTTATTCTGTTTTCATAATGGAAATTCAAACAATTTCAAATGATGTATTTCATACTTGCTCTGTTACAACCTTTTAAATGAAAATTTCAAATAAAAACAACCAATGTGTCTTCATTTTATTCCATAAGGTTCAACCAATAAATTATGGCTTTCATAAGTTAATTAATCCAAATTTAATTCAAATGGTATTTCAAATTCAAATCAAAAACATCAAACAGCACGCCAATTTGAAATAATAAAAATTACCAAAACAAATATACTCATTTGTTTCCAATTAAAGTTATTTGGTCACCCTAATTAATTTCTTGTTTTAAATATTTCAATCAATACCCAAAATTAACTCAAATTTGAAACCTATCCAAACAGCACCAAAATTCAAATGTTTTTGAATTCCAAATTTGGCATTTGGTTGTATTTGACCTAAACAGCACACCCAATTTTTTCAAAATTTTTGCAAACTCTAAACCTATCTATTTCTTCCATTTCTATTTGCTACAAAAAAAAAACAGAAAAGCAAAAATAAGAAAAGGGAGAAAACGCGCGCGCGCGGCAGCTAACTAGCGCAGGGCCCAGCCCACTTACCTCCGCGTGGCCCGGTACCCCTTCGCGCAGACGCCCCCGTCGTCTTCGTGTACGGCGCGCCATCGAGGGATGCCACGGCGGCACGGTGACATCCCGACGGCGATCCGCGCATCCCTAGGGCTATAAGAGCAGCCCTAGCCCCCCTGCGCAGCCCTAGCTAGCCCCTACTCCCTCCTCCCTCGAGATCCGCCGCCATTTCCCTCTCCCTCGCCGCGTTTCCCCTCTCTCTGCCGCCACTCGCCGGAGCGTTTCTCTGAACCCGCCATGGCCACGTCCACCTCGTTGCACCTCCACGCTACCTAGCCACGGGGATCGAATCCCCGTTTCCTCCTCGAGCTGTTGGACACCGCAGCGAGCCCGGAGATCCTCTGTAGCCGCGCCGCCGAGCACGTCGCTGTCGCCTCGCCGTCGAGCTCCACCACGGCAACCTCCCGGTGAGCGCCACCGTGTCCGCCTCCTACCCCTCCCTCTTTCTTCTGCATCGCGTCCATGCCCGCGCAATCCATCCGTGCACGCATCGCATCCATCCACGAGCACAACCACGGCAGCACAGCCACGGCACGCCGCCGTCCGCCGGCGTTTTGTTTCTGTCAGGTTCAGAGTAGCGCGCGTCAGTCAAATTCAGTTAACCGTGGCACCTAACCTCAACCTGTTTGCATCCTTGTTACTGACAACAAACGCCAAACACCGCACTGGTTCAGAGCACAGCGCGCGCACGGGGAGATCCAGGGTTCGAATCCCTGGCTCCGCAAAAAAACCCACCTTTTTCGACCGTGCGCTGACAGGGTGGCCCCCCCTGTCAGCCACACACATGGCCACGCAAGCACCAGTGGCCCTGTGGCCCATTGGCAGTGGCCAGGGTAGACCCCCTGTGCGTATAAAATGTTTTCTAATTTTCCGTTTTCAAATCCAAGCCCTTTTGTTTTACAGTTTGGTCCCTAAACTTAAAAAGTGAATAACTTTTATTTTATAACTCCAATTAATAAAAATAAAATATGTGCACTGCTCTAAATTAAATTGTCTATCTATCTATAGCATTTGTTTTCTGTTTTGAATTTTCAAAATGCAATTCAAATTTGAATTCAAATAATTCAATTGCAATTTGATAAAATCCATAACTAATTCATACTTAATCCAAATAATACAAATAAAATATGTTTTCCATGCTATTTCAAATAACCTTTTCAAATATAAATTTTGTTTCATGGTTTGAATAATTTAAATTTCCTAAATAATTTAAACCTTGTTTAAATCATTTAAATTTGATAAAATCATAACTTGCTCAAATTAAATTATTTTTGAACATGCAAAATATGTTTTCAAACCATCAAAGTATAAACTTTTCAAATGTGAGTTTGGAATTATGTTTTGAACACATAAAATTCAAATAAAATTCATGCTTGTTTTAAATTCATTTAAAACTTGTTTAATATTGTTTAAGTCATAATAAATTCATCCTAATTCCTTTTTCAATATTTGAAACATGTAATCCAACTAAAATTTTGTGTTCTTTTCAAATATGAATTTTGTTAATTATTTTGCACAATTTAAATTGGTGAAAACAACAATTATTTGTGTAAGCCCTTTAAGGAACCAAAAAAAATTCCCTAACTTAATAAATAAATTTCTAAATTGGTAAACCTTATTTCCAATTGGTTCTATTGTTGTTATTTTGTTGTTTTCCTCATCCATGCATCATACTAATCCACTTTCACCTGTTGGTTAATTGGAAAACAATTGTTTCAACCAAAATTCATGGGCTTTTCATATGCAACTCAAAATTGCATATGAGTCCATTTAAATGGTGTTACCAAGTCCACTAGTTTATTTTGATGCATCCATTTAACTTGACATGCATCATCCCATGATTGTGCACTATGCCATGATATTGGTTGTTTATATTTCTGTCTTGTTTGTTTGCTTCTTCTTGAATAGACGACGACGTTGAGACAGACGATCTTTACGGCACCCCTTCTGAGGATCTAGCTCAGTACCAGGCTGCTGAGTTTGCAGGCAAGTTATCACTCACATGAACCATTGTGTTCCTTTCAACATTGGTTACCGATACTTTCCGTTGTCTATTTTGCTAGCCCTATGTGTAGTTGTTTCTGTTACGAACCTATCACATGAATTCCTTAACCCTGATATTGCCTCACCCCCACTCCTACAACCCCATTGTTTGAGCCAGTGTCTTACTAGCATGCTTAGGTTGTTTTGCTCGAGTCTGTTACCCGTTACTTTCTGTTATTATACTTCTATTATGTTCTGGGGGCTCGATGTTAATCAATCAACCTGTTAATAATAATATGCTGATAAGGCACCGGCAGGAGGCCCTGTGTGGTTTTGAGGCCTGCTAGTGTCGACCCCAATAGGAAAAGGGTCTTGTCTACTGATCCATGATGAGCGCACTACCCGCATGTGGGAAGCGAGTATGGGCGCCCCCCTCAATTTGATTCGATTCGCATCTCGTCCAAATCGCCTCATTTAGTTCGTGTTTTCCATTTGCCGCATGCATGTTTTTGCGAGCCCAGCGCAGGGTGGAACTTTTGTAGTCGGGATATAGGGGGACACGGTCTTAGAGTGCTATGAGGGTCCCTTTTCTTCGGGGCTTGATTAGCCGTGCTCCCAAGGTGCTTTGGGCTTGATGCGAAGAAGAGTTGAGTTGTGTTGAGTGCCCCGCTTGGTGGGAGGCATCCCATCTGGCGGGTTATTCTTACGTGTACGGCCAAATTGGTGCACCCCTGCAGGGATAAATCTTCTCGAGAAGCCGTGTTTTCCGCGGTTATGGTTGACTTGGTGAAAGTACTGGCTAACAAGTACTCAGAACAACTTACACCTAACTATTGATAACTTGACTAGTAATAGACTTATTGACACAACAACTTGATCCATTATTCATTAATCCAACTGTGTGAGTTATCCTCGGATTGCTTCTTCGGATAAGGGGCGAAATCCAGGATGGGTTTGTTTGATGTTATCTTTCAGTTGGTTACTATACGCTATCTTATCCCCTTCTGTTAGTTGGAAGTTGTAGTTTTCTGTAGTTGGTTAGCGCAGCCAGTTGCAGCATCTTTTATATCCCCTTTCTTCCGTTGAACCCAAGGCATCTGTGCTTGGTGTTGACGGGCTACACTTTGGTGAACTATGAGTCTTGCTTGCCAGTACTTGGATGTACTGACCCCTTTGGGGCTGTGGTTTCCGCAGACTACGCTTACGAGGATCCCAGTGACAGTTACTACGTGGAGTTTGACGAGGCTGCTGACGAGTAGGTAGCGGACCCGGGCAGGATCCGAGACTACGTGGATGGGCTCCGTCTTTCTTTCAGTTCCCGGCTTCTTAAGCCTATTTGGATTTGTCTGTACCCAGACCCGTTGAATGCTTCCGCTGAGATGTAATGATGTTATGTTGGGACATGTGTCCTCTGGATGATTGTATTTGCTATCTCTGCTCTAGTGAGAGCTATTTGCAACTTATTTCAATCTTTTGTGTCTTAGAGATATGTTGTGCTATCATTCTGTTACAAACCATTGACGTACCATGTGTGTATGGTATGAAGTACGTCAATGGTAGTGTCCTGATTTCTATGGGATAGTTTATGTCGACGCTGAACAGATAGGGGTTGGTTGTCACACATACGTGTGTTGGCCTACTCGTAAGAGGACGCGGGTGCCGGTAAGCCCCGTAATCCAATCTACTACTGTTCAACGGAACAGCGAGTATCCTTTAGAAGTCCGGGTGCGACATAGCTCCTCCTGAACTGAAGCTGTTAAAGGAGCAACTCGATATGTACATGGAGAAAGGTTACATTCAACCTAGTTCCTCGGCTTGGGGTTTCCCAACTCTGTTCGTTGCGAAGAAGGATCACACAAAGAGACTCGTTGTTGACTATCGTCCTCTTAACGAGAAAACCATCAAAAACAAGTATCCAATTCCTCGTATTGATGATCTTTTTGATCAACTTGCTGGAGCCTCAATATTCTCCAAGTTGGACTTGAGAATGGGTTACCATCAAATAAAGATCAGAAAAGAGGATATTCCAAAAACAGCTTTCACCACTCGGTACGGTCTATATGAATACACCGTCATGTCCTTTGGTCTAACCAATGCACCGGCGACATTCTCTCGACTCATGAATTCTGTCTTCCATGAATACCTCGACAAGTTCGTTGTGGTATATCTTGATGACATTCTTGTCTACTCAAAATCCGAGGAAGAGCATGAAGAACATCTTCGTCTCACTCTCATGAAACTTCACGAGCATCGTCTATATGCCAAGTTCTCCAAATGTGAGTTCTGGATTCCAGAAGTTGCTTACCTTGGTCATGTCATCTCTGCCAAGGGCATAGCCATTGATCCAGAAAAGGTTAAGGCAATTGTTGATTGGAAACCTCCTAAGACGGTGAAGCAAGTAAGAAGTTTTCTTGGCTTGGCTAGCTATTGCCGTCGTTTCGTCCAAAACTTTTCCAAGATTGCCAAACCACTCACTGATCTCACAAAGAAGGACAAGAAGTTCGTTTGGTCTCCACAATGTGATGAAAGTTTCAATCTCCTGAAGACTAAACTCACTTCTACACCAGTTCTGGTTGGCCCAGATCCTACCAAACCTTTCCAGATATTCTGCGACGCTTCTCTCCAAGGTCTAGGTGCAGTTCTTATGCAAGAACGTCAAGTTGTGGCTTATGCTTCATGTCAGTTGAACACACATGAGCTCAGTTATCCCACTCATGACCTTGAACTTGCAGCAGTGGTGTTTGCCCTCAAGAAATGGAGGCAATACTTGTTGGGTAATCGCACTGAAATCTTTTCCGATCATAAGAGTCTGAAATACATCTTCACTCAACCAGATCTAAACCTCAGGCAAAGGAGATGGATTGAAAATATTAAAGACTTTGATCTTACCATTTCTTACACTCCAGGCAAGGCTAATGTTATGGCCGATGCTCTCAGTCGCAAGTCTTATTGCAATAATCTCATGATCATGGAAAGCCAACCTCCTCTTCATGAAGAATTCCAGAAGCTGAACCTTGGTCTTGTTCCTCAAGGTTATCTTGCAAACTTGACAGCCAGTCCAACTCTCGAGGACAAGATTCGTTCTGAACAACTTCGTGATGCTGAAATCAAGAAGATGGTAGAGCACATCAAAGAAGGCAAGGAGAAATTTAAGTCCTTCTCAGTTGATGGCAAAGGAACTGTGTTCTTCGAAGGACGCATTGCAGTTCCTCAAGTTCAAAGTCTCAAAGATGTCATTCTCAAGGAGGCTCATGAAACTCCTCTCTCCATACACCCTGGAAGTACAAAGATGTACCAGGATCTCAAGACACTGTATTGGTGGCCTGGCATGAAACGTGAAATTGCTCAATACGTTTCTGAATGCGACGTTTGTCAACGTGTTAAGGCAGTTCATCAGAAAACAGCCGGTCTTCTCCAACCTCTGAAAATTCCTGAGTGGAAGTGGGACATGATTGAAATGGACTTCGTCACTGGTTTTCCAAAGTCCAAGAAGGGCAACGATGCAATCTTCGTTGTCATTGATCGTCTCACTAAAGTAGCTCACTTCTTTGCTGTCAAAGAAACAATCTCAGCTAGCCAATTAGCAGAGCTCTACACAGCAAAGATTGTTCCTCTTCACGGTGTTCGATTGGAAATAAGCTCAGACCGTGGAAGCATATTCACTTCTCATTTCTGGAAAAGCTTTCAAGAAGCATTGGGCACCAAACTTCTGTTCAGCACAGCTTATCACCCTCAGTCTCAAGGGCAAGTCGAAAGAGTCAATCAGATTCTCGAGGATATGCTCAGAGCATGTGGTCTCTCCTTTGGCATGAAATGGGAGGAATGCCTTCCATATGCTTAATTCTCCTACAACAACAGCTTCCAGGCAAGCCTAGGCATGGCACCATTTGAGGCTCTCTATGGCCGCAGATGCAGGAGTCCAATCAATTGGTCTGGAGCTGGTGAACATTCACTCTTAGGCCCTGACATTGTTAAGGAAGCCGAAGAGAAAGTTCGTATCATTCGTGACAATCTCAAGATTGCTCAGTCTCGTCAGAAAAGCTACTATGACAGCAAGCACAGGGATATGGTCTATGCACCTGGTGACAAAGCATATCTCCGTGTAACTCCCCTCAGAGGCACTCATCGTTTTGGTGTGAAAGGAAAACTTGCACCAAGATACATTGGTCCTTTCAACATTCTCTCAAGGCGTGCGGAAAATGCCTATCGTCTTGAACTTCCAGAAAAACTATCCAAGGTGCACGATGTGTTTCACGTGTCACAGCTCAAGAGGTGTTTCAAAGATCCAGATTGTGCAGTTGATCATGATTCCATTGAACTGCAAGAAGATCTATCTTATGAGGAGCACCCTTTTCGTATTCTCGATGAGACCGAGCGTAAGACTCGCAACAAGAGCACCAAGTTCTTGAAAGTGCAGTGGTCCCATCATTCCGATAAAGAGGCAACATGGGAGACCGAAGAGGATCTTCGCAAGAAGTATCCGGACCTTTTCTCTTCTCAATAGGAATCTCGGGGCACGATTCCTTCAAGGGGGGGCGTTTTGTAACATCCCAAGTATGAAAATCACCTTTAGAATGTTTGCTAATTCTTATTTTATGTTTTGCATCATGGCATCTTAATCATTGCATCTGATTTCCTTTGTTTTCACAATTGAAATTCAAACAATATTCAAATGTTTGTTTCATACTTGCTCTGTTACAATTTTCCAAATAAAAAGTTAAAATCAAAACAACCATTTGTTTCCTTTAAACTATAAAGTTCAAACTATCAAATGGGTTCTTTTAATAATTCACTTAATTCAATTTGCAACCAAATTCAATTAAAATTCCATTACAGCAACCATTTTGAAGTTTATTGAAAAGTACAAAACAAATCAATCATTTGTTTCAAATAAACTTGAATTTAAAACTTTAAGTTGCTTAAGTTCAATTATTCCATTAATGTTAAAATTCAATCAAATTTCAAACAAATTTCAAACAGCAACATATTTGAAATATTTTGAAAACCAAAGCTTGCACAATGTTGCTGTTACAATAAGTAATTGTTACCAATTTTTCCCTAAAATTTTCTAGCACCAAAACCTATTCTTTTTCTTCCTTTCTCTTTTCAGCAAAAAAAAAAAAAACAGAACAGAAAAAGGAAAAAATAAAATAAAATAAACGCAGAGAGAGGGGCAGTGGGCTGCGCCCACCAGCCAGGCCCAGCCCACCGGCCGGCCTGGTACCCCTTCGCTCGTCTTCCTCCTGTACGACACGCATCCGCCGTGTCCACGTCGCCGTACGGCGGATGGGACGGCCGGGAGGCGCTACCCTCCTCCTTAAAAGCTGCCCTAGGGCTCCCTGCTAGCCCTAGCGCCTCCACCTCCTTTCTCCCTCGCGCAGCGCCGCCATTTTTCTCTCCCTCTGCATCTCCTCCTCTCTCTGTACCTGAACCCGATCGCCACCGTCTGAATTCCGTTGATCGCCGTCGAACTGTTCCTCCTCCTCGCTGGCTAACAGCTGGGATCGTTTCCCCGTCGCGTCCTCGACCTCATCGACACCCCAGCAGCCCCGGAGAACCCCTGCAACGCCGCCGCCGTCCGTGCTGCTGTCGCCGTCGTCCACCTCGCCGTCGAGCCTCTGCATCCTCTACATCGCCGGTGAGCACCGTGCCTCTCACCCTCCATCTTGCCTCTCTGCATCACGGCTACCTTGCACACGCACACGAGCACGGCAGCCACGCAGCACCACGAGCAGATCATCTCCGGCGAGCGCCGTCGCGGCCAAAGTTCAGAACTGAACCTGTAAAATTCAGTTAGCAGCTGCTAACTGAAACATATCCTCACTGCGTGCCCTCTACTGACAAGAATCGAACGACAGCGCAGTGGCACTGCACCCGTGCACGCGCGCTCGGGGTCGAGGGTTCGATCCCTGACCCCTGGGATTAAATCCCACCTTCTTTTCGCAAGGAGCACTGACAGGAGGGCCCCCCCTGTCAGCTGCTGTGCGCACACGCGGGCCACCGTGGCACAGGGCCCCCTCTGTCAGTGGCTTGGGCTAGCCACTGCGAGGTAGAAAATTGTTTTCTGCCTTTTTCTTTTTAATTTAAGTCCAATTCATTTACAGATTAATCCCTAAATTTCAAATCTTTATAAAAATTGCATAACACCTCCAAATAAAATAAATAAAATATGTATACTAAACCAAATTTAATTCTCTACCTATTTAATTCATTTGTTTTCTGTTTTGAACTTTGCAAATGTATTCAAATTTTAAATTCAAACAAATCATTTTAAATTTGGTTAATTTCATAAATAATTCAAACTTAATTCAAATAACACAAATAAAATATGTTTTCCATGCCATTTTGAACCACCTTTTCAAATATAAAATTGGTTTCATGTTTTGAATAATTAAAATTGGTTAAATAATTTAAACCTTGTTTAAATCATTTAAATTTGCTAAATTCATAACTTGCTCAAATTAAATTATTTTTGAACATATAAAATATGTTTTCAAACCAGAAAAGTATAAACTTTTCAAATATGAATTTGGCTTAATGTTTTGAACAAATAAAAAATTCAAATAAATTCATACTTGAATTAAATTCATTTAAATCTTGTTTAAACTTGTTTAATTCATAAGTAATTTATTTTAAATCCTTTTTCAACAAGTGAAACATGTATTCCACCTAAAATTTTGTGTTCTTTCCATTTATGAACTTTGTTATCTATTTTGAACAATTTAAATTGGTGAAAAAAACAAATGCTTGTGTGACACCTTTAAGAAACCAAAATTCCATAACTTAATAACTAAAATTCTAAACTTGGTAAACCTTATTTTAAATTGTTCCTATGGTTGTTTTCTTTTTGTTTTCCTCATCCATGCATCATGCTAATCCACTTTCACTTGTTGGTTAGTTGTAAAACAATGATTCCAACCATAATTCATGGGTTTTCCATATGCAATCCAAATTGCATATGGGTCCATGTAAACATGTTACCATGCCAGCTATCTTATCTTTGATGCAACAATTAAATTGCCATGCATCATCCCATGTTTGTGCATTATGCCATGTTATTGATTGTTTGTCTCTCTGCTTTGTTTGTTTGCTTCTTGTCGAATAGACGACGACGTTGAGACAGACGAGGTTTACGACACTACTTCTGAGGAGTTAGCCCAGTACCAGGCTACTAAGTTTGCAGGCAAGTATTCACTCACATGAACCATTGTGATCCTTTCCACATTGGATACCGATACTTTCCGTTGTCTATTCTGCTAGCCTTATGAATCGTTGCTTCTGTTCCGAACCTATCACATGTTATCCTTTAACCCTGATATAGCCTCACCTCCACACCTATAACCCCATTGCTTGTTGCCCGTGTCTTACTAGCATGCTTAGGGTTGTTTCTGCTCGAGTCTATTGTCCGTTACTTTATGTTACCACATTTCTATTATGTTCTGGGGCTCGATGTTAAACAACAATCTGTTAATTTTGAGGTAATGCTAAATTGATGATAAGGCACCGGCAGGAGGCCCGGCGTGGTTTTGAGGCCTGCTAGTGTCGACCCTAATTAGGAAAAGGGTCTTGTCTACTGATCCATGATGAGCGCACTAACCGCATGTGGGAAGCGTGTATGGGCGCCCCCCTCAATCTGATTCGATTCCCATCTCGTCCAAATCGCCACACTTAGTTCGGGTTTTTTCCATTTGATGCACGCATATGCAGGTACGAACCCGAGGCCAGGGTGGAACTTTTGTAGTCGGCATTTAGGGCGGCGTGGTCTTAGAGTGCTATGAGGGTCCCCTTTTCTTCGTGGGGCTCGATTAGCCGCGCACGCACAACACGTGGTGCTTTGGGCTTGATGCGAAGAAGAGTTGAGTTGTGTTGAGTGCCCCGCTTGGTGGGAGGCATTCCATCTGGCGGGTTATTCTTACGTGTACGGCCAAATTGGTGCACCCCTGCAGGGATAAATCTTCTCGAGAAGCCGTGTTTTCCGCGGTTATGGTTGACTTGGTGAAAGTACTGGCTAACAAGTACTCAGAACAACTTACACCTAACTAATGATAACTTGACTAGTAATAGTCTTATTGACACAATAACTTGAACCATCATTAATCCAACTGTGTGAGTTATCCTCGGATTGCTTCTTTGGATAAGGGGCGAGATCCAGGATGGGTTTGTTTGGTGGTTAGTTGTAGTTGGTTACGATACGCTATCTTATCTCCTTTCTGTTAGCCGGAAGTTGTAGTATGCATCTGTAGTTGGTTAGTGCAGCCTGCTGCCGCATCTTTTGTATCACCCCTTCTTCCGTTGAACCCAAAGCATCTGTGCTTGGTGTTGACGGGTACACTTTCGTGAATTGTGAGTCTTGCTTGCCAGTAAGTTTATGTACTGACCCCTTTGGGGCTGTGGTTTCCGCAGACTACGCTTCCGAGGATCCCCATGGTGGCTACTACGTGGAGTACGACGAGGCTGCTGACGAGTAGATAGAGGACCCGGGCAGGATCCGAGACTTCGTGGATGGGCTCCGTCTTTTCGTTTCCGACCTCTTAGGCCTATTTGGATCTTGTCTGTACTCAGGTACTTTGGATGCTTCCGCTGCGTTGTAATGATGAATTGTTGGGACATGTGTCCTCTGGATGATTTTATTTGCTATCTCTGCTCTAGTGAGAGCTATTTGCAACTTATTTCTATTTATTTGTGTCTTAGAGATATGTTGTGATATCAGTTATTCTAATGCCGTTGGCGTACCATGTGTGTATGTTATGAAGTACGTCAACGGAAGTGTCCTGATTTCTATGGGATGGTTTACGCACACGATGGATAGTAGAGAATGGTTGTCACACGTTTACGTGTTGGCCTGCTCATATTGAGATGCGGGTGCCGGTATGCCCCGTAAGCCATTTGTCCTACTGTTTAGCGGACTGTGAGTATCCTATAGAAGTCCGGGTGCGACACGTCCGGATTCTTGCGCCGTAAGTTCACGTTAACCATGGGTCTTCTATGGGGGGAGTAAGTCAGCCGTGATCTTTTCTCGTTCGCATGTCAACGGGCTGCCAGAGACGTACGCTGTAGATTCTGCGGGACTACATGCACATGGGTGGGAGCCCTTACGTCCCACAGACTCTGGGGCCTAAAGTGTCTGCCAGGGGTGCGTAGATCTCCATCGTGAGGGGTGGAATCAGGCGTTCAACCTGCTGGCGGAAATGGGTGGGCATGCGTTGTGCGGAGAAGCACGGTTTGGCTTGGACCAACAACCGGGCCCCACACCTGAGTGAGAGTGGACAGGATCTCGAGCCTGGTTGTGCAACATGGTGTTGGTCGCCCATGGGTAAATTAAGGCACCTCTGCAGAGTGTAAAAGGATGTGGCATGTTACCCCTTGTTCCGGGAAGGAGCTGCGAACGCCGCAGGAAAGGCAACTCCATGAAGTTCTAGTCCTGTGAAGATCTGGCGGGCATAGTCTTCAGAATTAAAAGCAACCTCTTGAACAAAGATTTACAAAAACCTTGCATTAGCTTATGACTCTTTTGAGTCTAAAGCTGTAGTTAGTGCATCAAACTACCCACTATATATCATGAACTTGCTGAGTAACGCTCGTTACTCATTCGTTCCCGTTTGACCCCCTGCTTAGAGTTGAAGCCTGATGGAAATCGTCATCATGAAGCATCGTCATCAACAACGCTGATGGAGGAGAAGCTATCCAGGTGTAGGTGGAGTCCATTCTTGGAGTTAGCTGTTCTAAGTCATAGATTAGGGCTGACATCAGCCACAGTAGATTAGTTCTGAGGTTGAGTTCTTCTCTAGCTTGGAGTTTCGAATTGTTTCTTCTGATGTTTATTTGCAGGAGATCTTCTTGATTCATCAATGAAATTCTCAAGATTTTGTAATAAAGTTTGTATCTTATAGCTTGTCTGGTCCTGCTATGTTTCTGTTGTACTACTCTGAGGGATGTAATATTCACGGATAAGTCCTTCTGTGAGTATTATGTCATCGACTTGCGCACTACACATGCAGTGGTGTGCTGGGTCACCACATATGGCCTCAAAATATGCCTTCAGTTTATAATACACATTCATTTATTTTATTTTGATTGGGTTCTTCGTTATAACATAGCCTATGGTATCAATGTGCCCCGCTGCGGGGTATCATCTAGTACACATTGTGTCTAGAATGTTAAATGAATTATTTTGTTGGGAGGTGCTACTTTATTTTCAATGAAATATAGAATTATGGGTGCTGCTAGTAGGTGCATCCCATTTTACGGTTCACCTGGGACGGAGCGCACATAGTTAATTTTCATTAAGCATGTGTGCCAAGACGACTAACACAGACGGTTTAGTACACACATCTGTGTGTGATAATTTCCCAACACGCACGAGGAATGATAAAATAACGTGTGTGGTCTTACAGAGACTCACACAATTGAATCTGGGAAAATCATATACAATGGCCAAATTATCGCACACTATTGAACTTGCCAAATCGTGTGCCAAGTTTTTTTTTTGAGATTAGTGTGACAAATTATCTCTATGAATCATGTGCGATGTCACATCCAATCGCCCACTCATGTATAGAGACGGTCCTAATAATTTAATAATTGTATGCCATAGACATAAATTAATTGTGTTAGATTGTATGATCTATACTAGTGCATGTTGCATTCAATCTAATGTAATGTAAAAGACCTCCAAACTAGAAATAGGCCAACAGCTCAAGGGTTCAGATAAACCCCTTACCCACAAATACCGAATTTTAAAATGTAAAAAAAAATTGAACTAAAATTTCGGTTGTTCATACCACTGTTCAATATAATGCTACCGGAAACTTATCGGTCGATATACGATAAGTGGAAAATCGGCCGATTTATTGGAATATCGGCGGAAATATCAGAATATCACCCGAAATATTGACCGTTTTATCATATTGACCAGACACCGTTAAACAATAAATCGGACAGATTTATCATAATATCGGCCGATATCTTGTACGTAGGTTCATACGCACATTCTTTGTTTGTACACAACTTTTCACAGACAAATAACATTTTGTAAGGCCGGTGTAAGAAAGACAAATCTCCGGTGTTAAAAAATGACTCTGTATGTAGAATTGTTTTTTTTTATGTCGGCCACACAAAATATCTTTTCAATGCGAAACTGTTTACGCAGATAGAATGGGTTTATCTGCACCCACGAGCCAAAATATCATGTCCCTCGAAACTAAGTAATTAAATACAAAGTCCACTTGTGGTTAACCAGAGAGAGCTACTAGCAAATTGTGGAAGTAAAATATTGTGAAAAGGAAACGACCAAATCATCAAGAGAGAAAGAGAGACGAAAGTAAGAGAAAAGCGAGCCCACTGCCTAAAGCTAGACCGGGCCGATGGAGATAACATAAAGATAGTTTAGGAGCGTGGAGTTCATGCTTATCCCGCACTCTCCTCGAATAAAATACTTTTTTCTCACAAATGCTACAGAGTGTTGACTTCTTTATCTATTTATTATATTATATTGATTTTTTTTTGGTTCCGATCAGAATTTATTTTGCTTGTAGAGCTGGGATGTTCTGTGTCTGCGTGCTCCTCTCTTGTCATCTTCTCTTCAAAGTTTCATTTCTGATGAAAGCAATATTCATGTTTTGATTGGATAACAGTCGCATGCATGCATGAAATTTGCATGCACCTGCCTTTCTTCCTCTTTTTTATACGAATTAGTGATACTTGATTTTTCTCTCATCCTTTTGTTATTATGGTGGAACATTTAACGAGTCGATTTGCAACATATTTGGTTGTTCTTGACAAGCGAAGACAATGACAGATCGAGTAAATGGATATCTAGCTAGATGCCATTCCGAAATAGGCACACAAAGATCCTTGTTGAGTGATAAACTGTGCCTCTCTTTTCATTTTGCGTCTGCTACGTGGTGCAATTCCATTTCTAAAGCGATTAATAAGTTATTTGTATAGCTCAAAGATCCTGAAATGATACGGTTCGATCTTGATAAGGAGATCGGCTACGCCATAGCTTTATACTAGAAGAACAACCACACTCTTGCTAGTTATATATAGCCGACGATATATCTAGCTAGCAAGCTCGCTTGCGACAAGATATATCCCGTCTGAAATAAATGGCATTCAGCCACGTCCTTTGCAACTGAATTATGGAAATAATGGCCGGTTCCGTCGGCAGCTAACATACCTAGCTAGCCTTTCTTTTGTCCCTAGCTACAGAATTGAATCGGTTCGTGCTTACTCGATGTGTTGGTTGAAGGTTGTACGCAGCCCCAGAATCATGCTATATATGGCTTGCAATTCTGCTAAAGTTTTCATCAGCATTGTCACCATTTCGTTGAGCATTTACATACTCACGAGCAAAACATGTAGATGTAGTGGCATATAGATCATGCACTGCTAGCTGGGTACCCTGGGGAAGAGGTCCGCCGGCCCACTAGCTAGCTAGCAGTGGGCAAGTTTGGCAAACATATTTTTGGCAAACTTGAACAGCTAGCTTCACTTATTCAATATGTAGGACGAAAGGTGATGTGATATATCTGTATCGAAAAAACTTGGCGTGGAAAGGACATACAAACGTCAGCCTCTCTGTCCCCTTGTCCATCAGGAAATGAATTGGTCATCCTCAAAAAGATGAGAAAGGAAGTGAGGATTCGTTAACTGCTGTTGAATACTAGGCCATGTATGATCTCACAAAGTCACAATGTTGTACTGTACTACGATTATCCAACGACCCAATTCGCCTAGGCAGGTACTCCTTAGCTCTCCTCATCGTTGTACCCAGTAGAATGTTTTTGCTACGATGTACACTCAGCAAGCACGATTGATAAGATGATTAATCTATGGGTGTGCTCATGGTGGCCACGCGCGCTCGCACACAATACCGGATTCATGAAAAGAGATCCGGTGTCAAAATGGCATGGCAGCATGTACACACCAGCCCGAGCGGCATGAAAGCTGAAAATTCAACTATAAAAACACGGCAACCACTACAGGAATCGCAGCATATGCCGACGGCCAGAAGCCGTCTGCACAGGCTAAAAGGCCGTCGGCACAGGCTGTGCCGACGGCCGCCGTCGGCACCTTGCCGTCGGCATATGACCGCGTCGGCACAGGTCAAATGACCGTCGGCACATAAAAAACCGTCGGCGTAGGCTATGCCGACGGCAAAGCCGTCGGCACACTAAGCTCTATGCCGACGGCAAATCCGTCGGCACAATATTTCGAAAATTCGAATTTTGGGAATTTTTTTTTTGAACTTTTTTGAATTTCTATTCCAGAATTTTTCACTTAGCAACATATTTAATCTCTAATCTCTAATTACACAATTAATCTAGTCAACATACTTAACTTAGTCAAACTTCCCGTTCGGTCACCCATCCTGAAATTGCTCCAGCCCAAGCACGCTTAACCTTTGAGTTCCTTCCAAACTAGATTCCATATGAGATGTTAGAACTTACTGATATTACTATCATATCAATCATATTAACCTGTGGGGAATGATGTTAAACTTTTCTATTGTATAAATTTAAAACAGTATTTGAACAAATAACAATGATTTTATAATTATCTTTATTGACTAAATAACAATATAATGTTATAAATTACTTTATTTTGTGAATAAATTATTTAATATACAATAATTTATATCTTTAAATCCGTAAATCGAAATTTGACAAATAAAATGTCTAAATCGATTAGAAAAATTAGAGAAATTCAAATATGACATCCATATCATAAAAACATCGATAGTTTAAAAAAAATTAATCTCTTTTGATAAATAGCCATGGTGGCCATTTTGACAGTTTCTGCCGATTAAGGTGGAAACAGGCCAAATGACGGGTGTAATGGCCAAATCCATGGCATAGTTTGTTTAAATCTGCCCATATTCCACACAAACATGCATATTGGAAGCACGTACAATGTTCCCGAAGGAAGTTTTCCTTTTCATTGAATAAAAAAACCATTTTCCATCCTCCGAGTGTGAAAAATGGCTTTTTTTGTGAAGCATCAACCACAAATATGTTGCAAAACCTAGGAGCTGCATTTTTTTGAATATACTAGACCATGTTATATGCACAAATAACCAATGATTTTCCTCTGAAAAGGTTTTTATCCACCTCTTTTGAAGAACACAAGTTTCTGCCGATTCAGCTGGAAACGGGTCAAATTTGAACTACAGGTGCCTCCTAGTTTGCTCATGATTTTTGGAAAAAATAATTTTTAGGTACACAACTACCTATTTCATCAGAGATACACCAAGAGTTTCTCAATATTCAAGCCCTAGTTACGAACGGTCATGCCCGCCGTCTTGACTTTTTCATGAAACCGACTTAGAAAATTCCATAAAATTTAAAAAAACCCAAAATGATGCAAGACCTTCGCGTGGTGTCATTATATATGTCCTAGTATCCACCAAAAATAATAAACTTGGAATACGACAGTTGTGTTGAAAATATGTTCACATAAATGAGCTATCTCCTACGAACATTCTAGGGTTTCAGGCCAAATGACGGGTGTAATGGCCAAATCCATGGCATAGTTTGTTTAAATATGCCCATATTCCACACAAACATGCATATTGGAAGCACGGACAATGTTCCCGAAGGAAGTTTTCCTTTTTATTGAATAAAAAAACCATTTTCCATCCTCCGAGTGTGAAAAATGGCTTTTTTTGTGAAGCATCAACCACAAATATGTTGCAAAACCTAGGAGCTGCATTTTTTGAATATACTAGACCATGTTATATGCACAAATAACAAATTATTTTCCTCTGAAAAGGTTTTTATCCACCTCTTTTGAAGAACACAAGTTTCTGTCGATTCAGTTGGAAACGGGGCAAATTTGAACTACAGGTGCCTCCTAGTTTGCTCATGATTTTTGGAAAAAATCATTTTTAGGTACACAACTACCTATTTCATCAGAGATACACCAAGAGTTTCTCAATATTCAAGCCCTAGCTACGAACGGTCATGCCCGCCGTCTTGACTTTTTCATGAAACCGACTTAGAAAATTCCAGAAAATTTAAAAAAAACCCAAAATGATGCAAGAACTTCGCGTGGTGTCATTATATATATCCTAGTATCCACCAAAAATAATAAACTTGGAATACGACAGTTGTGTTGAAAATATGTTCACATAAATGAGCTATCTCCTACGAACATTCTAGGGTTTCAGGCCAAATGACGGGTGTAATGGCCAAATCCATGGCATAGTTTGTTTAAATATGCCCATATTCCACACAAACATGCATATTGGAAGCACGGACAATGTTCCCGAAGAAAGTTTTCCTTTTCATTGAATAAAAAAACCATTTTCCATCCTCCGAGTGTGAAAAATGGCTTTTTTTTTGTGAAGCATCAACCACAAATATGTTGCAAAACCTAGGAGATGCATTTTTTGAATATACTAGACCATGTTATATGCACAAATAACCAATTATTTTTCTCTGAAAAGGTTTTCATCCACCTCTTTTGAAGAACACAAGTTTCTGCCGATTCAGTTGGAAACGGGGCAAATTTGAACTACAGGTGCCTCCTAGTTTGCTCATGATTTTTGTAAAAAATCATTTTTAGGTACACAACTACCTATTTCATCAGAGATACACCAAGAGTTTCTCAATATTCAAGCCCTAGCTACGAACGGTCATGCCCGCCGTCTTGACTTTTTCATGAAACCGACTTAGAAAATTCCAGAAAATTTAAAAAAACCCAAAATGATGCAAGACCTTCGCGTGGTGTCATTATATATGTCCTAGTATCCACCAAAAATAATAAACTTGGAATATGACAGTTGTGTTGAAAATATGTTCACATAAATGAGCTATCTCCTACGAACATTCTAGGGTTTCAGGCCAAATGACGGGTGTAATGGCCAAATCCATGGCATAGTTTGTTTAAATATGCCCATATTCCACACAAACATGCATATTGGAAGCACAGACAATGTTCCCGAAGAAAGTTTTCCTTTTCATTGAATAAAAAAACCATTTTCCATCCTCCGAGTGTGAAAAATGGCTTTTTTTGTGAAGCATCAACCACAAATATGTTGCAAACCTAGGAGATGCATTTTTTGAATATACTAGACCATGTTATATGCACAAATAACCAATTATTTTTCTCTGAAAAGGTTTTCATCCACCTCTTTTGAAGAACACAAGTTTCTGCCGATTCAGCTGGAAACGGGGCAAATTTGAACTACAGGTGACTCCTAGTTTTCTCATGATTTTTGTAAAAAATCATTTTTAGGTACACAACTACCTATTTCTCATGATTTTTAGGTCCACCTAGATTTTGGTTGGATTCAGACGCCCCACAACCCTCTCAGACGAAACTTTTTAACCCATTATTGAGTTGCGTTATTTCTCATGATTTTTTTCTAATTATTTAGCTTTAAAGATATGCATGATAATTTAGATATTTTTCTCCTCTTCGAAACGAGCTAAAGAACGTCAAAATCCGAGTTGGAATGCAAAAGTTATGACCAAAACGGTGACTAAGTCAAAAAACAAATTGAGATTGGCTATGCCTACGGCTTTGCCGTCGGCATAGCTCAAATTTTTTTTTCCGGACTTCGGAATTCCCTCTTAGGGTCGATGCCGACGGCAGCCGTCGGCGTAGCTAAAAAAAAAAAAAACCGACGGCATTGCCGTCGGCATAGCAAATTTTTTTTTCCGCAGTTTTAGATTTCCTCACTGGATCTATGCCGACGGCCCCAACAAATTGCTGTCGGCATAGAATTTGGCCGTCGGCATATCGGCCGATTCCTGTAGTGAACGAAGCGTGTGTCCTCCACACTACTGCTGCCTACCTGCCACCACACACAACCATCTCCATCACTAGCGATCTCGCTTACAATCTCATACCTGCCATGGCCATGAACGACACAAAGCTCGCCGACGCTGAGTACCCGGCGGTTATCAAGTGCGACTCGGACGACGTGGACTTTGCCGGCCACGCCAACTGGCTGCGGCCGGCGGTGCTGGGCGCGAACGACGGGCTGGTCTCCACGGCGTCGCTTATTCTGTTAGTGAGCGCGGTGAAGCACGACGAGCAGGCCATGGTAATCTCCGGGTTCGCCGGCCTGCTGGCGGGTGCGTGCAGCATGACCATCGGGGAGTACGTCTCCGTCTGCTCCCAGCGGGACGTGGAGCTCGCTCAGCTCAAACAGGACGGCAAGCGCGGCGGCGACGAGAAGCGTGCCCTGCCCAGCCCCGTCCAGGCGGCCGCGGCGTCGGCGCAGGCGTTCTCCATGGGCGCGCTGCTGCCGCTGCTGGCGGCCGGGTTCATCGTCGGGTACAAGCTCAGGGTGGCCGTGGTAGTTGCTGTGGCAACGCTGGCGCTGGCCGCGTTCGGGTGCGTCGGGGCGTGCTGGGCCAGGCACCCGTGGCGAGGTCCTGTGTCGAATCCCTGACTCAACAAATCCCTTCGGTGAACCTATCGGGTTTCGATTAGGAGAACCCATGAGCGCTGGCGGAATCGTCGGCTAGACAGGGGACGAGATTTACCCAGGTTCGGGGCCCTCGTAGAAGTAAAACCCTTACTCCTGCCTCCTGTCGATCTGTATTGATGATTAGATCGGTTACAAAGGTGGTGCTCGAATCGAGAGTAGGTCTCGAGTTCAAGGCTTTTGGTCGTGCGGTATTGCTTGGTCCTCTCTCGGGGGCTCTCCTGGCCTTATATAGGCGGCCAGGTCTCGAGTTCTACCCGGAGAGGACTCGAACCCTAGCTAGGTCGGTTACATGTTTCCTAGCTTAACCCGCAAGTTTAGTGCGGGTGGGCTTCACGTGGGCCTTCTGGAGTATTCCAAGGCTCCTCTTCTTGGGCCTTAACCTTGGGCCTGAGAGGGGGTGTCCTTATCCGCAGGATCCAGAATCCATATCTCTGTCAGTAGCCCTCGAGCGTTTGCTCGAGTGGGAATTTTCCAGTCGAGTAGACGGTCAAACCTTTTTTGGCCTTGCTTTTTCTTTTGAATAAACAGCTTGGCTGCTTACTGTTTTAAAGGGTGTGTTCCCTGTGCAATGAGTCCTTATGCTCGAGTGTTGAGCGACTTAGGTGCCTGTTATTGCGGCTTTATTTGCAGAAGGATGCGGCACAGTAGCTTGGCTCTCCCGAGAGATTAGGGCCAATTAATTGCGACTAGGGCAAAAACATTCCTGGCCTACACAGATTCGAGACCTCCGTCTCGAACCCGATAAGGTGATTGTTGTGACTGGGCCGTTGTGGACTTATCGAGTCGAAATTAACCTATGAGGGTACCCGACACGTCCGCTAGGATTTTTCTTCGTGTTGTTGACACGGAATCACACCGGAGGACGCAGCTTTTGAGTGCGATTCCAGGCCCTTAAGAGAGATCTTTCTGGGTCTTACCTTCATATTCGAAGAATATGGCATCCGGATGTGCCTAGTCGGCTGAACAACCCAGGTTTTTATGATGTAAGTTATCATGTGTAAAAAGAGGCAGGTTATATCTACCCGAATGACAGTTTGAGTTTCAACCGAAAGGATTTCCGTGCTGAGGAAAGTTATGCTCATATGAAAGAGTTTTCATGCTTAGAGTGCCGTGCCCATACGAAAGAGTTTTCATGTATAGGGAATTTTTCTCTTGTCTTAAAGAGGTCTTGCGTTATGATTTGTTTCTCAAAAGAGTTGCTTTTAGTCGAAGGAATTTTCATACGAAGTTGTTCTCGTGTTTGAATTCTCCATTTGACAATTATTGAGCTTGATGTCGCGTGCCATGACGTCATGGTGCACTTTTCTCCTCCTGATGGGACGTGACGGAGTGGTAGCAGATGGGCTGGCCCACTTAGTCAGCTTTTTGACCGGGAAACGAGACGCCGCTTCCGTTTTTTACGCGAACCGCGCAGTAAATGCGCACGATCTTCTGTTAAGATCGTGGCACGGAGCAGCGTTCACCGTCCCTTCGTTTCATCTTCACACGTGGTGGCTGCGATACGTGCCACGTAGCGCATCGAGTGGCTGAGATTGACCCGCTCCGTGTATAAATACGGGACTTAGCGCCGCGGTAAAATTTTCCCAGCCTTCGCCTTCAACCATCTTCTTCCTCGTGCTCATCTTCCTCCTTGCGCTCGAGCTCACACTGTTAGCCATGGCCGGAGGCAAAAGACGTGGTGCCGCCGCTTCCGCATCCGGAGAAGTTTCCGCGCAACCTGCGCCTCGAGCTGGCGACTGGCACTCGCCCAATACCACCGCGAAGAGCATCAAGGAGATGCAGCGGGAGGGGCTGCTGCCGGCTGAATCTGAGAAGCGGGTGCGCCTCGGGAAGAAAGAAGAGGTACCAAACCCGCAGTCGAACGAGCGCGTGGTCTTCGCGGACCACGTGTCTCGGGGTCTTTCCTTCCCTCTCCATCCTTTTCTCCTCGGGTTGCTGTATGTCTATGGCATACAACTTCACGATTTTCCTCCGAACGCGATGCAGGACATTTCGTGCTTCATTGTGTTCTGCGAATGCTTCCTTGGCATTCGCCCTCATTGGGCGCTTTGGAAGGCCCTCTTCAAAGTTCGCATCTTCCGCGAGAAATCGCGGGTGGACTCCGAGCCTGGCGAGCCGCTACGCACAGGTGGCTTCGGGATCCAGGCGCGACTGGAGAGCAGCTACTTCAACATGCACTTCGTCGACTCCGCCCAAGGCTGGCGGAAAAAGTGGTTTTACGTCATCGACAACAGCTCGGGTGGGATCGTGGAATTCCGCCCGTTCGCTGTTTTGAAGAGGCGGAAGTCCTGGGCGCACAAGCTGTCAGCCGAAGAAACCCAGGTTGTCACGCCCCTACTCGCAAGAGTGTCCGCTCTCCGGGATCAAACCGCTGGAGTGGTACTCAACGGGCTGCACCTGGCGAGTATTTTTCTGAAGCGCAGGATCCAACCGCTGCAGCAAAGGCCTTCCACCATGTGGGAATACCAAGGCGCTGAAGATCCTAGCCGAGTGAGCCGCGAGGAACATTCAAACATTGAGTTCGAGAAGAAAATCGCGGCTGTCACCAGCTTGAAGGTGGGGGAGAAGTTCCCCGACTGCACAGTCGAAGCCTTCGACGCTTCGAAACCTCCACCAGCCGCGGTTAGTTTTATCCTTCCTGTCTGTCATTATTTTCTTCTTTGCTTTGAGTCTTTGGTCGACTGAAATTTTCCTTGCCTTCCTCTGCCTTCTTTGTAGAGTTTAGCAGTGGCGAACTGCTACCCGCCAGTTGCGGGAGAGGACGCCTCGGAGTTATTGGCGAGTCACCTGGACGGCTTAGCCGATACCAGTGTAGCCGATGCTTCGTCGAGCTCCAAGGACGATTCTTCGGATGATGCGGAGGGCTCGAATGGCGGCCTTCGTCATTGCAAGCGTCGTCGGGTAGAGGACGATAACGAGGCTACTTCCAAGGATAATTCCTTAGAGGAATCGCCCGGGAAGGCCCCTATCTCCGTGACTCCACTTCGCTCCCTCGCCCCTTCACCTTCATTCCCAGTAATCGCAACCGCTTGGAACGCGGATTTGCTGGATGAAGATGAAGATGACGAGTAAGTTATTTTCCTCGTTCTTAGTCGAACGTTCTTTCTTCTGCGCTTATGTTTGATTCCTTGTTCTTCTTTGCTGCAGTGTGCAGGCCATCAGCCCTCGCAGGTACGCTTCTTCTGTTCCTCCCGAAAAGAGGAGCAAAGCAGGAACTGCGGGTGAGACTCCCAATGCTGGCACCGTCCAGAATTCTCCCAGCGCAGCCCCCAATACGGCGACTGCGGAGCGTGAAGCTCCTAGCTTTGCCGCCAGGACTTCAGCTTCGAAAGAAGTGACGGACAGCTCCGCATATCCTCTCTCCCGCGCCACGGGCCAGGTAAACTTTGTAGTTTGTCTTCGAATTTTTATCGGGTGCACGACAGTGCTCCCGATGGGAGTAGCCCCCGAGGCTGTAGTCGATTTCTTGCGATCGGCTACAGGCTCAAAATCTTGTTTTATTTTCTTCGCCTTGTTTTTTATCGGGTGCACGAGAGTGCTCCCGATGGGAGTAGCCCCCGAGGCTGCAGTCGATTGAATTCAATCGGGTACAGGCTCTAATTTATATCTTCTAATTCTTCTACTTCTGTGCTTTTGCAGTCTCTTGTTGACTCGCTTGCGGCGATTGGTCGCCGCGTTGTTCTTGCCGAATCGGAATACGATAGGCTTCAGTCACACTGTAGTCGATTCCAGACCGAGAACGAGCTCCTTAAGAGTAAGTCTCATTGTCTTCTCTTGTTTCTGTTCTTGTGTCCATTCTTGATGTCTAACAAATGTTATTGCGCAGCTCAACTCGAATATTCGGAGTCCGAGAAAGTCAAGCTCTCTGAGCGGGCAACCACTCAGGAAGCTGATTTGGCGGCTATTCGACAAGAGCTGGAGGCCTCCCGCATGCGGTCAGAGGATCTTGATAGGAAACTTGCGGATGCGAGAAAAGCTTTGAAGGATCAAGAGGAAGCTGGCAATAAGGCCGATTCTGACCTTGTCACGTTCCTCCGTCCCCTTGCTGAGCGTTTCGCGGGTAAGTGGCCTAGGCTCTCGCAATTGTATCTTTTATCTTGGTGAACTTGCGAAATTTTGACATTCTTTTCCTTTGCAGGTCTTCTGGATGTTCCTTTGGAGATCCCTGGGATCCAGCAGGTAGATGTGTTAACCGACACACTTGCTCAACTCAAGAGGCACGCCGAAGGAGTGTGCTCCTTGATTGGCGATGCCACCCAAGTGTTGTCGCAACTGCACAGTCGCTTCCTCGCCAACGATGTACCTCCATCCACGCTAGACGGCCTGCTGAAGATCTTCTCGGAGGGCAATCTCCTGGATGCTTACGCGGTCTCCCAGTCGGAGTCTGGCGCGAAGACTGCGATCCAGTTCGCGCTGGCACACGGAGTCAATGGTTTGGAGGAGGCCTACTCGGCTCTTCCAGTCGACCCCTCGACGGGCAAAAAGGTACGGCTCTTTAGTTTTGGCGAGCAGGCCACCATTCTTGCTCGGAAGCTGTCTGAGCTATTTGCTCGACTGAAAGGAGGGGCGACTGCCGCTAGTGGGAGCACCACTGTAGCTTCTTAGTTTTGTTCTTCTTTTTCCTTTCCTTCGTGAATGTAATGAACCTTGGGATGTATTCCCGTATTTTCATCGTCTTTAATCGAAGTGTTCGTTCTGGAAATTGCTTCCCGTAGTTTGTGTATTTTCTCCCGATGGGAGTAGCCCCCGAGCACTTTTGTCGGATGTGCGACTAGAAATACTTCGAATAGGGCTTCTTACTTCTTTCCTTGTATTCTTCCAGGCTACTGGGGTAGTTGCAGAATCTTCAAGTGGACATGCTACTCCAGTAAATCCCCCCGCCGTTGGCACCTATGCTGGTCTTCGTGATAAGGTTCGAGAGGGTGAGCGTCAGCTTAAAGCTCTGCGCGGTATAGCCGATGTGGCGAAGTCCAAGCAGAAACTGGCGGCTGAACGTGAGCAGTTTCTGATGGATGAATTATCGTTGGTTGTGAGGGATTTGCTGTGTAAGTAATACAGCCCCCGTGTCTTATTTTTGCTTTGTTTCCTTAGCTGATCAAGCATGCTTGCTCTTCAGTTGTCAGACCTGATGACAGGGAAGAAAAGCAGTGGGTGGAAAACCACATTGTCCAGGAGGCTGGTAGCTCAAATCCTCATGCGAGTAACTTCTGGTCTGATCGCAGTCGAGGATTTGTGATGGCCACCTTGAAGTTCCGTGTTCTGCAAGCGAGAATTCTCGTGAGTTCTTTTCACGAGGTCCTGATCGCGATGAACGCTGCTTTCTACCCACTCGAAAGGGGTCCCGAAGACTGGAGCTATCTTCTCAGGTTGTTTGGGCGTGAGGGAGAGGTTCGCGCGTGTGTGCGCAATCAAATGACATGCGGCGCGGTTGTAGCTCTATCCTTTGTCCGAATATGGTATCCTGAAATATATTTTAACTCCGTAGCCAGGCTCCCAGATGATCCAATCGATGATATTTCCCCCTTCTATGATGCTGTTCGTCCCGCAGCGGAGAAAATCATCCGATTGTCCCCTGAGGAGGTAGATAGAGTTTTGGCGACTGAGAATGCTCAGCGCTTTGATTGATTTTCGGATGTGCATATCCTGTAACCTTGTATAGTTTGTAAAACTGTTGTAAGGTGTATAACCTTGTATGTATGCTTTTTTCCTGTAATGCTTAGTTGTAGGTGTAGCCCCCGTGTGTTTATGGGGTGTGTTCCTGTAACTTTTGAGCGTGTAAAAATAGGAAGTTGTGAGTGAATATGATGGAGAAACCATGTTTTTATTGCGATGACTGAGAAGCCATGTATTCGAGCTACAAGAGTGGCTAGCATAGCCTTATTTGTTGTGAGAACAAGTAAACCTAGGGATAAAATTTGCGGAGGTATGCAATATTCCAAGGATTGGAATAGATTCCTCCAGTCGATGGATTCTTCAACCTGTAGGCTCCACCTGGGATGACTTCGTGTATGATGAAGGGTCCTTCCCAGGGTGGTTCGAGCTTGTGTCCTTCCTTCTGCTTGAGTCGCAACACTAGATCTCCAACCGCGAATGCTCTGTGGCGTATGCGGCGACTATGATAGTTTCGCAGGGATTGCTGATATACTGCGGATCTGGCGAGTGCGATGTCCCGCATTTCGTCGAGTGCATCCATGTCTTCCGCGAGTGCCCTGTTAGAGGTTTCTTCGCTGTAGGCCACAACTCGTGGGGCGCTAAATCGAACGTCCTCGGGGAGGACTGCTTCTGCCCCGTATACCATGAAAAATGGCGTGTATTTTGTAGATCGGTTAGGAGTTGTGCGGAGGCTCCATAGTACGGAGGGTAGTTCGTCTGCCCAATGTCCTGCGGCGGGGTGTAGACGATCGAGTAGGCGTTTCTTGATGCCAGCCGAAACTAAGCCGTTGGATCTCTCGACTTGTCCGTTCGTTTGCGGGTGGGCAACTGAAGCAAACTTGAAGTTGATGCCCTTTTCCTCGCAGAACTGTTGCGTTTCCTTTGCTGTGAAATTTGTACCATTGTCTGTAATGATGTCGTGTGGCACACCAAATCTGCATACAATGGAGTCGAGGAACTTGACGGCGCATTGGGCACTAGCCGAAGTTACTGGCGTGGACTCGATCCATTTGGTGAATTTGTCGACCGCGACCAGCAAGTGTGTATATCCTCCAGGGGTGGACTTGCGTAGTGGTCCGACCATGTCTAGCCCCCATTGTGCAAAGGGCCAGGAAATGGGTATCATGTGCAATTCCGTAGCAGGTGCATGTGGTCTTGGTGCGAATCGCTGACAGGCATCGCATCGTTCGACCAGGTTCTTTGCATCGGTAGCTGCTGTCAGCCAGTAGAATCCTGCTCGGAAGGCCTTCCCCATTATTGTTTTCCAGCTAGCATGATGTCCGCAGTCTCCTTGGTGGCTGTCGTGAAGCAATTCTTTGCCATCTTCGGGTGCGATGCAGCGCTGAAGTATTCCCGAGATGCTTTGCTTGTATAATTCCCCATTGACTACCCGAAAGAATTTGCTGCGTCTGATTATTTGTCGAGCCTCGCGTGGGTCAGCCGGGAGCTGTCTGTTGGTCAGGTAGTCGAGATATTTCTGCGTCCAGACTGGCTCGACCAGAAAAACCTGTCGTGATATGTTATGAATAAGCTCGATAAGGGCGACTTGCGGGCTGACCTCTGTTTCTGGCACTGCTATTGCTTCTGCAACCTTCTTTATTTTGACCGATCGCTTGATCATCCGTTCGAAATATATTCCTAGTGGTATGGGTGTATTCGTGGAACCCATGTTTGCCAGTCGATCTGCTTCTTCGTTGCTGGATCTTGCGATGTGCTTTAGCTCGCATCCTTTGAAACTTCCTTCGAGTAGATTGTACATGTCGCGATACGCGATCATGTTTTCGGCGATTGCGTCACACTCTTTCATCGTTTGTTGCACAATGAGATTGGAGTCGCCGTAGATCATTAAGCGAGTAGCCCCACAGGCGATTGCCATCTTCATCCCGTGCAACAAGGCTTCGTATTCTGCGTCGTTGTTTGATGCCGGATCATCTGGTGGAAAGTCCAATCGTAGGACGTATTGCAGCTTGTCTCCCTGAGGGGATATAAGAACAATTCCAGCTCCTGCTCCTTCGTTTCTCTTGGACCCGTCAAAGTACATTATCCAATTGCTCGTGTACTCGGGTGGTCCTGGCGTTTGCAGTTCTGTCCATTCGCTTAGGAATTCAACAAGTACCTGGGATTTGATTGCGCTGCGTCCTGCGTAAGTGATGTCCCAAGCGCCCAACTCGATGTTCCATTTTGCTATTCTTCCGGATGCCATAGGGTTGTTCATGATCGTCCCGAGTGACGCATCATTAACCACTGTAATGGCGTGTTCCTGGAAATAATGTTTGAGCTTGCGGGCTGTAAGAACGACTCCGTATGCGAGCTTCTGGTAGTGAGGGTACCGTTGCTTGCATGGTGAGAGCACTTCGCTGATGTAATAGATTGGACGTTGAACTCCGTACGCTTTGCCTTCCTCAGGTCGTTCGACCACGATTGTTGTGCTGATGACCTGGTTTGTGGCGGCTAGGTACAAGAAAAGTGGCTCCCCTTCTCGCGGTGTTGCGAGGACGCGCCTACTTTGCAATGACCGCTTCAAATCTGCGAATGCTTGCTTAGCTTCTGATGTCCACTCGAATTTGTCTGTCTTCTTCAACAACTTGTAGAAGGGTAATGCTTGTTCTCCCAATCGTGCGATGAATCTGCTTAAGGCGGCTAATCGCCCTGCGAGCTGTTGGACTCCGCGCAGGTTGGTTGGCTCCTTCATGGTCAAGATGGCTTGTATTTTCTCCGGGTTGGCTTCAATGCCTCTGGCGGATACCAGGTACCCGAGAAGTTTTCCTGCCGGAACGCCAAAGACACATTTGGTCGGATTGAGCTTGATCCTGTACGCGTTGAGGGCGTCGAATGTTTCTCTAATATCATCGAGGAGTGTGTCCTCGACTCGAGTCTTGATGACAATGTCGTCAACATACACTTGCACGTTCTTGCCAATGAGGTTGGCGAGGCATCTTTGCATGCAGCACTGATATGTTGCGCCTGCGTTCTTCAGCCCGAAGGGCATTGTTGTGTAGCAGTAGACACCGTGAGGTGTGATGAATGCTGTCTTTTCTTCATCCTCCCTTTTCATTCGGATCTGATTGTATCCCGAATAGGCGTCCAGGAAGGAGAGGCGTTGGCAGCCTGCTGTAGAATCCACGATCTGGTCGATTCTTGGGAGGGGAAAATTATCCTTGGGGCAATGCTTATAAAATGACGTGTAGTCGATGCACACCCGAAGGATATCCGTGTTCTTTTTGGGGACCAACACCGGGTTTGCTAACCAAGTGGATATCTTGATCTCCCTGATGAATTTCGCAGCTAGCATTCTGTTTACTTCTTCTCCAAGCGCCTTCTGCTTGGGTTCTGAAAATCTTCGCGTGGTCTGTTTGATGGGTTTAGCGTCTGGAAAGACTTCGAGTGAGTGCTCGGCAAACTCCCTGGGTATTCCTGGCATATCTGAGGGCTGCCAGGCGAAAATTTCCCAGTACTCACGGAGGAGTTTGACGAGCGCGCTTTCCTATGTTTGCGAGAGGGTTGTTGAAACCATCGCTGTCTTCACAGAGTCTGTCGGGTGCACTTGATGCTTTCGGGTGTCGCTGTTGGCGCTAAACTCTAGCTCAGGCGCATTTTTCTTCGTGAGGGGCATCACAGAGTGATCCGTGGTTTTTGCCAGCTCTTGAAATTCTTCTTGCATCCCGAAAGATTTTGCGATCTCGTTGAACTCAATGTCGCATTTGTTGGATTTCTGAAAGTCTCCGTCAATGGTGATTACGCCATGTTCGCCAGGTAATTTGAGCTTCAGGTAGGCGTAGTGAGGTACTGCCATGAATCTGGCGAACGCTGTTCGACCCAAGATGGCGTGGTACTGTGAAGGCCAGTCGACAACTTCGAAGTCGAGGAACTCTCTCCTGTAGTTGCTCTGCATGCCTAGCACAACTTCTAGGTTGAATGTTCCGAGTGGACGGACTGCCTTGCCTGGAACTATCCCGTGGAAGGATGTTTCTGATTCCGGGAGGCCGTCCAAGTTCTTGTTCATCCGACAGAGTGTATCCGCGTAGATAATGTTGAGGCCGCTGCCCCCATCCATGAATACGCGGGCTAAGTCGTAGTTGCCAATTTGCGCCTGGATGACGAGGGAGGCGTGTCCTGGTCAATAGACTCGTGGTGGGTAATCTTTCATCGAGAACGTGATTGGCTGGTCCGCCATTTTCAGGTACTCGGTCTTTGCTGGCGGTGTCTGCACTGCCATGCATAGTTGCCTTGTGTTAGTCTTTTGAGCTCTGCGAGAGGGGCATACCTTCTGGATCATTGCGAGTTGTCCTGCCGGGTTCGGATACGCGTTGGCTCCGGCGTTCTGCGGTGGTGCGGGTACTCCAGCTAGCGCATGTTTGGATTTGCGGGTGGAGGTGGCGGTGGTGGCGGCTGGAATCCTTGGTGCCCTCCTCCTGGAAGCGGCGGGTAATTTTGAGTGGAGGCAGATCTTTTCCTCGCAAGTGCGTCCGAGATGTCATGGAACTTTCGGCAATCCTTAAGCAGGTGTGTTGCCTTAGTTTTGCCCGTGCGCTTATCTGTGAATAGATGTAGCGAGCAGTATGCATCAAGGTCTTTCTCGGGGGATTTTTCTTCAGCCTTTGGTCTCCACTCGCGATTTCCACGGTGACCGGAATCGCGGTTTCGCGTGAATTCCGCGGCGACCAACTCCTCTCTATCCTCATGATCGTAATATTTTCTTCTTTTTCTTCGTGTGCGGGTGACGATGCTCTTTCGTTGCGCACCGCATCTTCTCCGTTAGCCCATTTTTCGGCTATGATCATTAGCTCTCCGATAGTCTTGGGTGCAGCCCTGCCTAGCTCCTCTCGAAAAGCAGTTCTTCTGGCGCCCTTTGCGAAGGCTTCGATCGCTACTTGTTCTGAGATAGTTCCCGCGGTATTCCTGAGCGTGGTCCATCGCTGGATGTACTCGCGTGTGGACTCGCCACTCTTCTGCTTGCATGCTCGTAGTTCTTCGATGGTAGGTGGCCTCTTGTAAGTCGACTGGAAATTTTTGCAAAAATCGCGGTGCAAATCATCCCACGATGCGTAGCAGGATTTTGGTCTTCTTTCCAGCCAACTGCGGGCCGCGCCGGTAAGATGCAAATTGAGGTATTGCATAGCCGTGTTCTTGTTCCCACGTTGTCATTTTACCGCCGTGAGGTAATCGCTTAGCCACTGAGAGGGCTCGAGAGAGCCGTCGTACTTTGTTACCTCCGTGCTGAGCTTGAACCTTTTGGGTAGAGGTGCTTCGCGGATGCTGCGAGCGAAACAGAGTGCTCCGCAGGTTTCGTCATCCGAGGAGCCGGAAGAAGAGCGCTCGCGATATCGTGAAGCCCTTGCCTTATCCACCCTTTTTTGAGCAAGATCTGATCGCGCGTCGTATTCTGGATGATCGCGGTCGTCATCTTTCCTAGGTTCCTTGCTTCGTTTTCTCGAGCGGCTGCTATGGTGCCGCGAGCTTCTGTCTCTCGGGCTATCTTCACTGCTGCTTCGACTGTCGCCGCGGCGTCTAGCTTCTTTTCCTCGACCGCGGCGTGGTGACTTATCCCTCCTTGGTGAAGAGCTTCTGTGCCTGCGGGGCGTTTCTTTATCTTTCTCTTTCTCCCGTCGCTCCTTCTCCTGCTGCTCCTCGGCCTTCTTGCGATCGTGAGAGGCGAGCCTTACGGCTGCCAATCCGAGTCCTTTTCGTATTTGCTTGTATTGCTCTGCCCGAGGGTCGCATTCCGTCGGTTGGTTCATCTACATGTAGGTTGCCGCGGCTAGAACCGCAGCAGCGGGAGTTTGCGGGTACACGTTGCCGTCGTCGTCGACTCGCATGAGAGAAGGAGTGATTGATCTGTTTGTTTCGGGTATGGATTCATCGTTCCTAGATGTGGATGCGTGTCCCTTTCTGGCGGGTCGGGTTCCGACCGAGGGTGTTACGGACAGCCCAGCTCGTCTCTGGCTTGATTCGTCCGCCGCTCTTCTTCGGCGGGCCAGATCTACCCGAGAATCTTTGATAATCGTGGCTGCTCTCACTAGGTGATAGCGGTAGGCAACCATGTCTTCGTGTGAGGATCCGGCTGCGGGTGGCTTGCTTGTTCGCATAGCTTCCTTTGCTCGTTTCCAGGATTCCCGCGAGACGCCGATTATGTTGCGCTCTGTCGTGCTGTGTTCTGTTTCCGAGCCTTGTTCCGATCCTGCCATGCAGACTTGAGCTAGTCGAAACTCGTGCGTCCTAGGCGTAGGTCGAAGGTTTCCTTGAACTCTTGATGGTTCCTCTGTCGAGAGGGTGTGATAGTCGTTGGCGTTGAAGCGGATGGAGTCGCCACTTTTCTCCAGGTGACGACGTGAGTCGACAGCTCCAGATTCAGTTTCCGATTCATCCGAGAAGTGGAGGATCCCGTCCCTGTTCGTCACGAATTTGAGGCTCCCGAACGTCAGGGTGACGCTCTCCTCCAGATCTTCGAATACCGGGCGCGATTCCGGCGAGTGCGGTGTGACCACGACAGATCCGATCCGTACAGGATTGTTCGGAGCCGTAGTTGTCGGTTTCCAACGAGAGTTTGATGTCGATGAAGCCGAAGATGCCTGTGATCCAGCGCCCGCCGTTCCCACAGACGGCGCCAATTGTCGAATCCCTGACTCAACAAATCCCTTCGGTGAACCTATCGGGTTTCGACTAGGAGAACCCATGAGCGCTGGCGGAATCGTCGGCTAGACAGGGGGCGAGATTTACCCAGGTTCGGGGCCCTCGTAGAGGTAAAACCCTTACTCCTGCCTCCTGTCGATCTGTATTGATGATTAGATCGGTTACAAAGGTGGTGCTCGAATCGAGAGTAGGTCTCGAGTTCAAGGCTTTTGGTCGTGCGGTATTGCTTGGTCCTCTCTCGGGGGCTCTCCTGGCCTTATATAGGCGGCCAGGTCTCGAGTTCTACCCGGAGAGGACTCGAACCCTAGCTAGGTCGGTTACATGTTTCCTAGCTTAACCCGCAAGTTTAGTGCGGGTGGGCTTCACGTGGGCCTTCTGGAGTATTCCAAGGGCTCCTCTTCTTGGGCCTTCACCTTGGGCCTGAGAGGGGGTGTCCTTATCCGCAGGATCCAGAATCCATATCTTCGTCATCCTGCGTGCGGGTAGTGGTGGGAGGGCTCGCTGCTCACGCCGGGCATATTTCCCGATTCCCGAACCCGATACCCGAAAAACCAGAACCTGATCCCGAATATCCTGAACCCGACAATCCCGATCTATTTATCGGGAAGGTATTTTGATAACCCGATTATTTTTTGGGTAATTCGGGATTACAATACTCACACCCGAACAGCCCGAATTTCCAGAAATTTAGAAAGCCCATGCAGCCGAAGAAAGCATCATGCGTAGTCCCTGGCCCAGCAGGCTCTCCTTCGATGACTTCTAACGTAGGTTCATAGGCTCGTTCGTTCGTTCCCTTGCTCTCCTCCTGATGCGATCAGAATAGCCGCCAGGTGCAGCGGCCATAGCTTAGTGGCGACAATAGCCGCCAGTTGCAGTGGTCCTTCTCCCACAGATCGGCCGGCCGCCGTCCCCTACTGCTGCAGCCCCCAACGAATCACCGCCGCCTCCATGCGCTACTGCTTCGCCACATCTCCAGGCCACAATGCATCTGCGCACGCTCGCCGCGCCGCTGCATCCTTCTCGATCCAGTCAAGGATGCGATGCCACGACGCTGCTACTATCACTCCCACATGATTCCTCCATGGATCCATCTTCCATACTCCTCGTTCCACTCACAAACGTCTTCACGTTGTTCATCGTGAAGGTCAGGCTGAGGTCGAGCTATGGTCTGTCGAGGGGAAATTGCACATCTGGCTCGTCAAATGAAGAACGTCACATAGAGGATGCCAAAATTCGGGATATTCGGGATTTCCCGAACCCGAACCCGAAGTTTCGGGAAGCATTTTTTCCCATGCAAAATCGGGAATCATTTTTCAAAACCCGAAATATTTTTTACCCAAATTTCCCGAGCCGAAATTTCGGGAAAACCCGAACGCCCAGCGTGACTCGCTGCCATGGGCGTGACCTTCGGCCTCATGCGGCTCTTCCGCGCCACGGTTATGTGACGTGATCGAGATCGTCAACGGTGGAGATAGAGAGAAAAGCATCAGCGAGGTAAAGTTCCAACTGGACTGACGGAACCACGTGACGGTGCGTTTGCAGAAGAAACAAGAGCCTGGTGGCTGGGGATTCGTTATGAAAGATATGCCCATGTGGTGATGAAACGCTGGGCTTTCCTGAATATGAACTTTGTGGAGTTTTCAGTGGTTTTAAAACAATAGTATTATATAGCTTGAAAAAAAATATGCCGAGGCGATTGTTTTTTTTGTTGTTGATAATGGGCTTTATTACTTAAAAAATTTAAGTCTTACACCCGGCTTCTGCATAACAAGATGCACACAACCGAAAAAAGGAAAATAAAGGTAGCAACATATCGATTACAATCATAGATGAATCAAGAATGTCGCTTATGGAGCAGCTATCCGTAGATCAAGCGGCCACCCATGTGGGACAAAAATATCCCTCGCCACCCTTTCCAGCCGTGCACATGCCACCATAAAAAGGCCTCGAAACTCCACCCGCTGTAATATGCACCACGAACGGAGAATACCTGTGCATCGGAATAGAACCTGCAAACGAGAGAAATTTTTATCATCGAAAATCTTGTCATTCCTACACAGCCAGAGCGACCATATAACGGCTAGCGCTTCTACCCTGAAAATAGTTTTAAACCTTTTATCTACTCCATTCAATCAATTGCCAAAAATATTTGCAACAGATGTTGGCGGATATAGGTTCGAAGCCATTTGGATAGCTGACCATATAGAACGCACAAATACGCACTCGAAGAATAAGTGTTTTATCGTCTCATCCTTAGAGCACGAAAGACACTTTGAACTCCCATGCCAATTGCGCTTGACAAGATTATCTTTAGTTAAAATGACACCCTTACGAAGATACGATGCAAAATTTTTCATTTTCAGAGGTATATTCATTTGCCATATTTTCTTATTATTATCAACCGGCACATTAGATTGAACCAATGCGTTATACAAGGAATCGACTGAGAATTTTCCATTCTTAGTCAAACTCCAGCGAAACTCATCGGTGCCTGGTGATAATTGGATCAAAGCCAATCTATCTAACAAAGCATTCCAAGACAGAAGTCTTGGTCCAATGACATCTCTCCTGAACGTCACGTTTGGAGGAAACGTTTGCATCACCGTGGCTAACGTATCCCCTTTATGACGAACACTATTGTATAAGGCCGGATACTGTTCTTGGAGGGTGGAATTTCCTAACCATTTATCCTCCCAAAACTGTATCTAAGATCCATCTTTAATGGAAAATACACCATAGCGAAAGAAAAGATTCTTAGACGCCATTAGTACAGCCCAAAAATGAGAATCACCTGGTTTCCAAATAACCTGTGATAAAGCTTTTGTGCCGATGTATTTTCTCTTAAGGAGTGTCTGCCAAACACCATTATCCGTAAGTAGCTTAAAAAGCCATTTACCTAGGAGGGCTGAATTTTTGACCTGAAGGTCATGAATCCCCAGCCCACCCTGATCTTTGGGTCGGCACACCACGTCCCATCTTGCCAATCGATATTTTTTCTTTTCACTATCCCCTTGCCAAAAGAATCTCGATCTGAAGTAATCTAACTTCTTCAAGACTCGTTTGTGTAACTGGAAAAAGGATATCATATACAGTACCATGTTTGACAGTACTGAATTAATGAGAACCAGTCTTCCACCTAGGGATAGTAATTTTCCTTTCCAACTTGCTAGCCTTTTTACAAACGGTCTTCGACATGTTTCCATTCAGCATTGGTCAATCTTCTATAATGTATCGGAATTCCTAGATACTGTATAGGAAATTGACCTTGCCCAGGCGATTGGTGTAGGAGGAAATCGATAAATTTGGTCGGAATCTGTCCCCCATAGGCCTAAAAATAGGCACAAATTTGGTCAAATTCAAACAATGTAAAGGCTGGCAAATCTTATAGATGCATCTACACAATTGTAACATCCCAAGTATGAAAATCTCCCCCTAGATGTTTGTTTCTTGTTTTGTTATTGCTTTGCATCATGTCATCATAGTCATTGCCTTTTGTTGCATTTGTTTTGCATTTGATTTCAATTGTTTCCATCTGATTTCTATTTGAATTCCAAAACAAAATTCGATTGTTGTTCATACTTGTTATGTTACAATGTGTCAAATAAAAACTACCAAACAAACAAACAAATTGTTCCACTAAAACTTGGAATAAAAAAAAAACTTAATTTTGGCTTAACTTTCATTTATTCTTTTTATATACCAACATTGCTCAATTCATTTAATTACCAACCATCAACTAAATTAAATATATTTTGGAAAACAAAGTTTGTTTTATGATGTTGTTACCAAAAACAAAACTCTACAAATTTCCCTAAACTTTTCCCTAGCACAAAACCTCTCCTTTTCTCTCTTTTACCTTTGCATCAAAAAAAAATAAATAAACAGAAAAGAATAAAGAGAAAGGTGAGGGGGCAAAGGGGCAACCAGCCCATTTGGGGCCAGCCCAACTGCCAAGGCCCGTACCCCCCACCCTTCCCTAACCTCCGTACGGCACCCCATCGGGGGTGCCCACGTCGACATGTACAGGCAGGGGACGGTGATCGAGCTCCACCTCCTCCTATTAACTTTCCCTCGAGCTCCCCTCCTTGCCCTAATTCCTCTCCACCCCTCTCTACCCCGCACCGCCGCCATCTCTCCCTCTCTCTCTCGCTGCTTCTCCTCTCTGTTCTGTACCGAGATCCTCCACCGAAGGCCACCGCCGCCTTCCCACTCCGGCGATCGCCGCGCCACCGGTGCCCGCCCGGCCGCGCTAGGGCCGGGAACGGAAACGCCGCGCTGCCCTCTCCCGCGCCGTGCCCTCCGTTTCCCCGGAGGCCCCCCGGAGCTCCGCCGCCGTCCCCGTTTTTCGCCGCCGGCCGCACCCCTCCCTGCACCGACAGCTCCCTCTGTCAGCGAGGTAACCATCGCCACCTCACCCCTCGGTCCCTTCCCCCGCTCTCTCACCCTCCGCACGAGCCCGCACCGCCCACAGCACGCCGCACCAGCACGCACGGGCCGCGCCCGCGAGCACGCCACGGCCGCCGGCGGGTGCTGCACCTTCCGTCGGAAGTTCAGAACGAACTGAACAAAGTTCAGTTACCATTTATCTGAAGGATAACCCCCCTTCGCTTCGCTACCTGACACGAATCACAGAGAGCCGCACTGGCTACCGCCCCGTGCGTGGAAGCGCAAGCACGCGGGATCGATCCCCGCGGGAGGCAAATTGCCTCCCCCTATTTTTCCCTTCCACACCCCGCACTGGGCCCCGCGTGTCATGGACCCTGGAGGCCACGTCAAGCCCCATCCAGGCCACCTAGGCGCCACGCAGGCGATGGCCCCACTGGCAGTGGCCTGTGTAGGTCACTGCGCGGTGCAGATTACTTTTTCGGCCTTTTTTCTTTTAATTTCAGTCCAGCTAAAATTACAGAATAGTCCCTAAACTCAAAACCCCAATAACTTTTGCATCCCAACTCCAAATAATCTAAATAAAATATGTTTTCAGAACCAAATTAAATTATCTATCTATTTATAACATTTGTTTTCTGTTTTGAGCATTACAAATTTTTTCAAATTTCAAATTCAAACAAATCTTTCCAAATTTGCTTAATTCCATAACTATTTCAATATTAATCCAAATGTCACAAATAAAATATGTTTTCCATGTCAAATTAAACCATCTATCCAAATATAATTTTTGCTACATGGTTTGAATAATTAAAATTGCTTAAATAATTTAAACCTTGTTTAATTCATTTAAAATTGCTAAATTCATAACTTGCTCAAATTGAATTATTTTTGAACATATAAAATATGGTTTCAAACCAGAAAAACATAATCTTTTCAAATATGAATTTGAATTAATGTTTTGAACAAATAAAATTCATACTTAATTTAATTCCAATTAAATCTTGTTTAAACTTGTTTAATTCATAAGTAATTCATTCAAATTCCTTTTTCAATAATTGAAACATGTAATCCAACTAAAATTTGGTGTTCTTTTCAAATATAAATTTTGTTATCTGTTTTGAACAATTTCACTTGGTGAAAACAACAAATACTTGTGTGACACCTTTAAGTAACTAAAATTCCATAACTTAATAAATAAAATTCCAAATTTGTTAAACCTTATTTCAACTTGTTTCTATTGTTGTTATTTTTCTGTTTTCATCATCCATGCATCATGCTAAACCACTTTCACCTGTTGATTAGTTGTAAAACAATTATTTCAACCTAAATGCATGGGCTTTTCATATGCAACTCAACTTGCATGTGGGTCCATTTAAATTGTGTTACCATGTCAACTAGTTTATTTTTGATGCATCAATTAAATTGTCATGCATCATCCCATGTTGTGCATTATGCCATGTTATTGATTGTTTGTCTCTCTGCGTTGTTTGTTTGATTCTTCTCGAATAGACGACGACGTTGAGACAGACGAGGTTTACGATACTACTTCAGAGGTTTTAGCTCAGTACCAGGCTGCTGAGCTGGCAGGCAAGTATTCACTCACATGAACCATCGTGTTCCTTTCAACATTGGATACCGATACTTTCCGTTGTCTATTCTACTAGCCCTATGACTCGTTGCTTGTGTACGAACCTATCACATGTTATCCTTAACCCTGATATAGCCTCACCTCCACACCTATAACCCCATTGGTTGTTGCCCGTGTCTTACTAGCATGCTTAGGGTTGTTTTTGCTCGAGTCTTTTGTCCGTTACCTTCTGTTATCATATTTTATTATGGTCTGGGGCTCGATGTTAAACAATCAACCTGTTAATGCTTGGGTAATAATAATTTGCTGATAAGGCACCGGCAGGAGGCCCGGCGTGGTTTTGAGGCCTGCTAGTGTCGACCCTAATTAGGAAAAGGGTCTTGTCTACTGATCCATGATGAGCATGCTCACCGCATCCGGGTGGTGGTATGGAACCCCCCTCGACTTAGACCTGATCTGCAGCTTGTCCGAAGAGCCACACTTAGTTCGGGTGTTCCATTTGCTCCTTGCATATTGAGTGGATCCCCCATGGTTACTGTGATGATGATGATGCATATAGGGCGAGGCCTGTGGTGCCGGGGGGTGTGGTTTTCACCCTTGCGCTTAGGTTAGGCGGACTGGCCGGGACCTTATAGCTCCGTGGCTCCTAGGATGGGTTGTAGAGACGGTTTGGGTCGTGTCGAGCCAACCTGAGTTTTAGTTGGTGGCTTGAGTGTGTACGGGTACTGGAGCACACCCTGGAGGGATAAATCTTCTCGAGAAGCCGTGTTTTCCGCGGTTATGGATTACTTGGTGAAAGTACTGGCTAACAAGTACTCAGACAACTTACACCTAACTAATGATAACTTGACTAGTAATAGTTTTATTGACACAACAACCTGAACCATCATTAATCCAACTGTGTGAGTTATCCTCGGATTGCTTCTTTGGATAAGGGGCGAGATCCAGGATGGGTTTGTTTGGAGTTAGTTGTAGTTGGTTACGGTACGCTATCTTATCTTCTTTCTGTTAGCCGGAAGTGGTAGTAACTCTGTAGTTGGTTAGGGCAGCCAGTTGCAGCATCCTTTATATCCCCTTTCTTCCGTTGAACCCAAAGCATCTGTGCTTGGTGTTGACGGGTTACATTTTGGTGAACTGTGAGTCTTGCTTGCCAGTACGTTTACGTACTGACCCCTTTGGGGCTGTGGTTTCCGCAGACTACGATTCCGAGGATCCCCATGGTGGCTACTACGTGGAGTTTGACGAGGCTGCAGACGAGTAGATAGCGGACCCGGGCAGGATCCGAGACTTCGTGGATGGGCTCCGTCTTTTCGTTTCCGGCTTCTTAAGCCTATTTGGATTTGTCTGTACTCAGACCTGTTGAATGCTTCCGCTGTGATGTAAAGATGTTATGTTTGGACATGTGTCCTCTGGATGATTGTATTTGCTATCTCTGCTCTAGTGAGAGCCATTTGCAACTTATTTCCATCTTTTGTGTCTTAGAGATATGTTGTGCTATCATTCTGTTAAACACCGTTGACGTACCATGTGTGTATGGTATGAAGTACGTCAATGGTAGTATCCTGATTTCTATGGGATGGTTTACGTAGACGATGAACAGATAGGGGTTGGTTGTCACACATACGTGTGTTGGCCTACTCGTAAGAGATGCGGGTGCCGGTAAGCCCCGTAATCCAATCCACTACTGTTCAACAGAACTGCGAGTATCCTCTAGAAGTCCGGGTGCGACAAATGGTATCAAAGCCTGTCTGCCTGTAGGATCCCTTTTACTGGTCGCAGTTGAGTCTAGAAACTATTTTGTAGCTATATAGGAAAAATGAAACGTGAGAGTAGGAATTCTGCCATTTTATTTCTTTCCCCACCCACCCTCCCTTTTCTGGTAAGGAAGTGCAACGTTGTTTTTCTCTTCTTATCTAAACTTTCAAGTTAGGTTTTCACGTATCCTGGTTTCTCTAGGATGGTTATATCTACTAGACCATAGGAATGGAGGTGGTTGTGACATGATTTATCATGTTGCCTACTCACGATTGAGAACGGAGGCGTGTAAGCCCCGGAAGCAGATCCTCTATTCCTTAAGCAGTAGATATTGATCCTTTAGAAGCCCGGATGGGTTTTCTCCGTAGTACCTCAGGTGTTTGTGGTCTTCTGTTTCCCAGTTGTTGCTTCGATAACGTCCTTCACAAATATTCTCTTCCGTTGTAACAACTTATCTGTTAATCCGTTGTTAACCTCCATCCTTGTTCTATGATGTCGACTTACCGTCTGAAGTAATCATTTTAAGCACTTATATTGGATTTTGTTATCCGGTTAGTGTGTTAATCTTGGTATCCTCTTCAGGATGGAAAGTGGTGACGAAGAACCCACACTGCCACCTGAGATGGGGAAAGTGCTGTCTCAGATGACACAAGTTATAAAGCAGATGCAGCAGAACCAAGACCTTGGGAATAATGGCAACACCCGGGTGTCTATTCGGGAGTTCCTTGAGCTCAATCCGCGCACGTTTGATAACTCCTCCGAGCCATTGGATGCAGATGACTGGCTCCGTGAAATGAACCGTACTCTTATGGTAGCTCATGTGGCTGACGAGGACCGTGTTCCTTACGTGACCTACCTTCTCCGTGGACAATCCATGTCTTGGTGGGAGAATTTCCAAGAAATGAGAGGTCCTAGTGTGGCAATCACATGGGAGGATTTCAAACAAGCCTTCGTGCGCCATCACATTCCCGATGGGCTCATGGAGAAAATGCGTGAGGAATTCTATTCTTTCACACAAGGCAGTTTGGACGTTCTCGAATACCAAAGAGAGTTCAATCGTCTGGCTCGCTACGCCGAAGATGAAATCTCCACGGAAGCGAGAAAGATGGCAAAGTTCCGCAGGGGTCTCAACCCGGAACTTAAGTATGCTCTCACCAACGTCAAGGCCAAGAATTTTGAGGACCTCATCAACATCGCTCTAAAGGAAGAGCATGGGCGCAAGTTGGTTGAGGAATCTCGTAAGCACTCTCGTGAACAGGCTAATCTCTCAAAAGCTATCATGCCTCCACAAAAACGAAGAGTTTGGGTTCCATATACCACCCCAACACCGCCCATTTTCTTGCCAAGCCCGGCAGAAATTCTTGACTGCCCTCCCACCCCAGTGGTATCTTCAGGAGGTGCTCCATCTCAGCCAGGTCCAACAACTCCTCATTCTGTTGTTACATGCTACAAGTGTGGACAGCCGGGCCACTATTCCGATAAGTGTCCGCAAAGGCACCTCTTTCCACCTCCACCTCGCCACAGGTCGACCCCGACAAGAATACGTGGTCCTCCGTTGGGTTAATACAACAGCAACGACCTTGGCGTGAGAACCGTTAAGGTGAACCATGTCAAGGCCCAGGGAGCAGAAGAATCTCCAGAGGTTGTAATGGGCACACTTCTTGTGAACTCGTTTCGTGCTAAAGTCTTGTTCGATTCTGGTGCTTCACACTCTTTCATCTCTCAATGCTTTGCAAACACCAGTGGAATCAACTTCGAACAGTTGTCTATCCCTCTCCTAGTGAAATCACCGGGATCTAGCTGGCAAAGCAATAAAGTTAGCCAGAACATCGAGATCACAATTGGAAACCTTCCATTCCAGGCATCTCTGATAGCTCTCCACTCTTCAGATATTGATGTCATTCTTGGGATGGATTGGCTGGTAGCCAACAAAGCAGTCATTGATTGTCCTGCTAAGTCTGTGAAAATCACACACCCTTCTGGCCAGATAGTCTACTTCCATGCTGAAAATCCAGTTGCTCAACTCTACACTCTCAATGCAAATCCTGTACCATCTATTGAAACTATTCCGGTGGTTTGTGACTTCCCCGATGTCTTTCGAGAAGAATTGCCAGGAATGCCTCCGGACAGAGCAGTTGAGTTCGTGATCGAACTTGAATCAGGTACTGCTCCAATCTCTAAGCATCCATACAAGATAGCTCCTCCTGAACTGAAGTTGTTGAAG
Source organism: Alopecurus myosuroides (assembly GCA_028641055.1). Classification (NCBI taxonomy): domain Eukaryota; kingdom Viridiplantae; phylum Streptophyta; class Magnoliopsida; order Poales; family Poaceae; genus Alopecurus; species Alopecurus myosuroides. Next base: position 21,860,455 of record CM054059.1, read on the forward strand.
GAGCAAATCGATATGTACATGGAGAAAGGTTACATTCAACCTAGTTCCTCGGCTTGGGGTTGCCCAACTCTGTTCGTTGCGAAGAAGGATCAAACAAAGAGACTCGTTGTTGACTATCGTCCTCTTAACGAGAAAACCATCAAAAACAAGTATCCAATTCCTCGTATCGATGATCTTTTTGATCAAGTTGCTGGAGCCTCAATATTCTCCAAGCTGGACTTGAGAATGGGTTACCATCAAATAAAGATCAGAAAGGAAGATATTCCAAAGACAACCTTCACCACTCGCTACGGTCTATATGAATACACCGTCATGTCCTTTGGTCTCACCAATGCACCGGCGACCTTCTCTCGACTCATGAATTCTGTCTTCCATGAATACCTCGACAAGTTCGTTGTGGTATATCTTGATGACATTCTTGTCTACTCAAAATCCGAGGAAGAGCATGGAGAACATCTTCGTCTCACTCTCATGAAGCTTCGCGAGCATCGTCTATATGCCAAGTTCTCCAAATGTGAGTTCTGGATTCCAGAAGTTGCTTACCTTGGTCATGTCATCTCTGCCAAGGGCATAGCCATTGATCCAGAAAAGGTTAAGGCAATTGTTGATTGGAAACCTCCTAAGACGGTAAAGCAAGTCAGAAGTTTCCTTGGCTTGGCTAGCGATTGCCGTCGTTTCGTCCAAAACTTCTCCAAGATTGCCAAACCTCTCACTGATCTCACAAAGAAGGACAAGAAGTTCGTTTGGTCTCCACAATGTGATGAAAGTTTCAATCTCCTCAAGACTAAACTCACTTCTACACCAGTTCTGGTTGGCCCAGATACTACCAAACCCTTCCAGATTTTCTGTGATGCTTCCCTCCAAGGTCTAGGAGCAGTTCTTATGCAAGAACATCAAGTTGTGGCTTATGCTTCACGTCAGTTGAACGCACATGAGCTCAATTATCCCACTCATGACCTTGAACTTGCAACAGTTGTGTTTGCCCTCAAGAAATGGAGACAATACTTGTTGGGGAATCGCACTGAAATCTTTTCCGATCATAAGAGTCTGAAATACATCTTCACTCAACCAGATCTAAACCTCAGACAAAGGAGATGGATTGAAAAGATCAAAGACTTCGATCTTACCATTTCTTACACTCCAGGCAAGGCAAAGCTCAAGAAGTGTTTCAAAGATCCAGATCATGCAGTTGATCATGATTCCATTGAACTGCAAGATGATCTCTCTTATGAGGAGCACCATGTTCGTATTCTCGATGAGACCGAGCGAAAGACTCGCAACAAGAGCACCAAGTTCTTGAAAGTGCAGTGGTCGCATCATTCCGATAAAGAGGCAACATGGGAGACCGAAGAGGATCTTTGCAAGAAGTATCCGGACCTTTTCTCTTCTCAGTAGGAATCTCGGGGCGCGATTCCTTCAAGGGGGGCGTTTTTGTAACATCCCAAGTATGAAAATCTCCCCCTAGATGTTTGTTTCTTGTTTTGTTATTGCTTTGCATCATGTCATCATAGTCATTGCCTTTTGTTGCATTTGTTTTGCATTTGATTTCAATTGTTTCCATCTGATTTCTATTTGAATTCCAAAACAAAATTCGATTGTTGTTCATACTTGTTATGTTACAATGTGTCAAATAAAAACTACCAAACAAACAAACAAATTGTTCCACTAAAACTTGGAATAAAAAAAAACTTAATTTTGGCTTAACTTTCATTTATTCTTTTTATATACCAACATTGCTCAATTCATTTAATTACCAACCATCAACTAAATTAAATATATTTTGGAAAACAAAGTTTGTTTTATGATGTTGTGACCAAAAACAAAACTCTACAAATTTCCCTAAACTTTTCCCTAGCACAAAACCTCTCCTTTTCTCTCTTTTACCTTTGCAGCAAAAAAAAATAAATAAACAGAAAAGAATAAAGAGAAAGGTGAGGGGGGCAAAGGGGCAACCAGCCCATTTGGGGCCAGCCCAACTGCCAAGGCCCGTACCCCCCACCCTTCCCTAACCTCCGTACGGCACCCCATCGGGGGTGCCCACGTCGACATGTACAGGCAGGGGACGGTGATCGAGCTCCACCTCCTCCTATTAACTTGCCCTCGAGCTCCCCTCCTTGCCCTAATTCCTCTCCACCCCTCTCTACCCCGCACCGCCGCCATCTCTCCCTCTCTCTCTCGCTGCTTCTCCTCTCTGTTCTGTACCGAGATCCTCCACCGAAGGCCACCGCCGCCTTCCCACTCCGGCGATCGCCGCGCCACCGGTGCCCGCCCGGCCGCGCTAGGGCCGGGAACAGAAACGCCGCGCTGCCCTCTCCCGCGCCGTGCCCTCCGTTTCCCCGGAGGCCCCCCGGAGCTCCGCCGCCGTCCCCGTTTTTCGCCGCCGGCCGCACCCCTCCCTGCACCGACAGCTCCCTCTGTCAGCGAGGTAACCATCGCCACCTCACCCCTCGGTCCCTTCCCCCGCTCTCTCACCCTCCGCACGAGCCCGCACCGCCCACAGCACGCCGCACCAGCACGCACGGGCCGCGCCCGCGAGCACGCCACGCCACGGCCGCCGGCGGGTGCTGCACCTTCCGTCGGAAGTTCAGAACGAACTGAACAAAGTTCAGTTACCATTTATCTGAAGGATAACCCCCCTTCGCTTCGCTACCTGACACGAATCGCAGAGAGCCGCACTGGCTACCGCCCCGTGCGCGGAAGCGCAAGCACGCGGGATCGATCCCCGCGGGAGGCAAATTGCCTCCCCCTATTTTTCCCTTCCACGCCCTGAAGGGAATATGCCCGAGAGGCAATAATAAAATGGTTATTATCTTATTCCTTGTTTATGATGAATGTTTATTTCTCATGCTAGAATTTTATTAACCGGAAACGTTGATACATGTGTGCTTAATAAACAAACAATGGTTCCTAGTAAAGCCTCTCTTTTAACTAGCTCGTTGATTAATAGATGATCAAGGTTTCCTGATCATGAACATTGGATGTTATTAATAACGGGGTCATGTCATTAGAAGAATGATGTGATGAACATATACCCAAAGAGAATACAGCAATGCGATCAAGTCATTTAGTTTACATTGTTATATCAAACATACGAAGTAACTTATTCCTTAGACCATGAGATCATGTCAATCGCTGATACCGGAAGAGTGCTTTGATGGCATCAAACGTCACACCGTAACAGGGTGACTATAAAGGTGTCGTTAAGTATTCGGAAAGTATTAATTGAGGATCATGGATCAAGAGTGGGATTTGTCCATCCAAATGACGGAGAGATATACTCTGGGCCCTCTCGGTGATATCACATCGAAACCGCTTGCAAGCACGTGATATGATCACAAAGGATGTTATATCACGGGAACGAGAAAAGAGTACTTGTCGGTAACGAGATTGAACAAGGTATGGTTGATACCAATGATCGAATCTCGGACAAGTAAAATATCGCGAGACAAAGGGAATAGTTCACGGCGTTGTTGGTTCACACGATCACGAGAGTCATCGTTGAATATATAGGAGTCATCACGGATCTCCAGATCCCGCTGTCGATTATTGATCGGAGAGGAGTCTCGATCATGTCTATCTTATTCGCGAACCGTAGGGTGACACACTTAAGGTTCGATGACGCGTTTGAGAGGATACGGAATATCGAAGAATATTTTGGGCAGCACCGAAATTGTTTCGGGAAAAATTGAAATAGTTCAAGGGGTTTTTCGTCGAATGGTTGTTAATAGAATTAACAAATGATTCGAGGTGCTATATGCAAAAGTTTGTTAATAGAATTAACAAATGCTGAAATAAATAAATAAAAAGGTTTTATTTATTTATTAAAAGAAAACCTTTGGATTTTCCAAGTGGGAAATAATGGGGAAATGAGTGGGTGTGAGTGGAGTGTCCACTCACATGATGAGGGAAGAGGTGGGGGCACACCCATGGGCTGGCCGCACCCCCCCTTGGGCTGCCTCCCCCCTCTCCTATAAAAGGAGGGTGAGAGCTCTCCCTCCTTCACACACTTGGCCATTTCCCTTTCCCTCCACCCGCTGCTCCATTTCATGGTCTCCGGCTTGGCGAAGCCCTGACCGTGGGATTCTTCACCACCACCACGTCGTCGTGCTGCTGGAGTTCCTAGGGATCCTCTACTTCCGCGCCCCGCTGGAACGAGGGAATGGAGGTCGTCATCAACCGTACGTGTGACCGATCACGGATGCACCGCCGGATTGCGGTGCCCATCTTCTCGCTATCGGGATCGGTGTGAGTACGACTACGCCAACAACGAGATTTGATCTCGTACCACTTTGAGTCTTCGAGGGTATGTGTTCTCCTTAACCCTCTTGTTGCCCGTTGCACTTCGTCTCCTAGATTAGATCTTGGCCTTTCAGGTGTCTCTCGCGTAGGAAAATATTTGTTTTCTATGCAACGAACCCTTCAGTGGTATCAGAGCCGGATCTATGCGTAGATGTTTTGTACGGGTAGAACACATAGGTGTATGTGGGCGTTGATGATCATGTTATTGCCTCCTTGAGTATTTTATGATCTTACTGGCATAGTAGGATGAAGCTGCCCCAGACTAAGTTTACGTGTACTATGTACGCGAGAGTTGTCTCACTTGTGCCTAAGGGGGTGTCCGTTTCTCCTACTATATTTAAGATCTAGTCTACGAAGGGTTGCTAAAAATATGTTTATCAATGTTGTGGTTGATGTTCGTAGGTATGAACGGTTCTATCCTCGAAAGCCCTAAGCTACGTAAAATATGGAAAAATAAATTAGAAGCGTCTAACTAGTTTTTGCTGGGCATGTGATGTGATATGGTCAATATTACAAATTTGATTATGAGATGATCTATTTTGTAAATTATTGATATACCGGAAGGTATCCATATGGTTGTCTTCTTATTGATGGACAATCAAGTTTGGGGTACCGTGGTACTTGGTACCACGCCGGTGGAATGCATACCATAATGCACATGATGGAGATCAAGTGCAAGAAGGACCATATCATATCATGTTATCCTTTCATGTGATGTCTGTGATGTTAATCCTTTTTATGCATCTTGTTTTGCTTAGATAACGATGGTAGCATTATAAGATGATCCCTCTCACTTAATATCAAGATAATAATGTGTTCTTCCTTAAAGTATGCACCGTTAAGAAAGTTCGTCGTTTCGAGACACCATGTGATGATCGGGTGTGACAGACTCAACGTTCGCATACAACGGGTGTTTTCAAGCCTAGCATGTACAGACATGGCCTTGAAACACACGCAATACTACGGTTCTACTTGGCGAGCCTAGCATGTACATACATGGCCTCGGAACACGTAACCGAAAGGTAAAGCATGAGTCATATGGATGATATGATGAACATGTCGATGTTCTCCTTTGAGACTAGATCATCTCACGTGATGATCGGTTTTGGTGTAGTGAATTTGGTTCGTGTAATCACTAAAGACGACTAAGAGGGATGTTGTTTTTGAGTGGGAGTTCATGGTTTAATTTTTGAATTAACTTGAACTTATTTATCATGAACAACAAATCAAAGTGAATTTGCACAAAATGTAGTATTCATTTGCATCCACATAACTACCTTACACTTAGATTGTTAATTGAGATATAACTGTTATGATCTGGTAAATACCATTTAAGATTGGTACCGTATTAGTGAAATTTAAAATTGAGTCCTATTGTAGATTTTTGGTATTTCCTACCTAGCTCCATATGGTTAATGATTGATTAATCTAGAGAGCAAATAATTCCTACTTAGAATCCAGAGTCATGGTTGCTTTCGTATTACTTTATCTTCAAAAGAATGTTTTGTTGATCAAGGTGATTTTGGAACTGAAAAGAGTTGTTTTCAGAAACAATCAAGTGAAAGATATATTGATATCTAGAAACTTATTTGTAGCAACATGACTGAGTATAATTTAGCGTGACAATGTTTGCTTATATTATATGAATATATGCAAATTTAGCGTGACAATGTTTGCTTATATTATTTGAATATATGCAATGATTGAAGACGCTAGGCGTTTGAATATTCCAAGAAATTGGATGCTAAAAAATATCCTCTAAATTCCTTCCTTCGAGCTATAGTAGCTTAATCATAAAATTGGTATGATGGGATGGATTAGAAGTATGTGTTAAGTCGTTTACCTTACTTGGAGATTGCTAAGAGTGGAATCTAGAAGAATTCTATTAATATGGTGATATTAGTAGAACAATCAAACTCAAATTATGACTCAATGGGTGATAGTATATGACTAACACGCCAAAGAAAATGAGCTAGTACGGCTAGCATTGTTTGATGTTGAATGATTCTTCTGTAAAGGAAAGGGAATATTGAAAATAGAATTACAAATAGATATATGGCAGAAAAGAAGATAACTGGAAAAGTCCAACTCAGGAGTATATGCTTGATATACGAGTTATAGATGTATTACTAGTTAACAAAGTATTTTTGGGTATTTTGATACCACATTGGTTGGTATGAGTTGTCATACAAAGCAACGCAATGCAAGAAATACAAGGGCCTAAAAGGAACTAGTAATAGATGTGGAATCGATTATGACAAGAACATAAATAAAGTGTTATTGTGTTCATTGTAGTATCGAACCAAACATTCAAGATTTATTTTAAGAACTTAATAAGTTGTTATTTTGTTCTAGTCTTTTGCGAGAACAAATGAGATTGTTCAAACGATGACCATATTCCATAATTGATGGATATGTTAATATAAATCATGTTGGTAAAGTAAACATCTATAAGACTGAATGCTAAACGTTGCAAGACGTAAAAGATTTTCACTTAAATTGTGACACCACCATTTTAGTTCATATCGCAAAGGAAAACATGAAGGAACTCCATATTGATGGACTTCCGGAGTCATTTTGTTTTGAATAAATTGACGCTTGTGAGACCTCTTCCAAAAGATGACTAGAATTCCGTTCATAGGCCAAAGTAGAATGGACGACTAATTTAGTGGAGATTATACATATTGATGTATATAGTCCATTATGTGTAGTCACGTATGGTGGATTAATTTTTCCTTCATAAAATTCTGTCGATGATTTAAGTAGATATGTGAGTATATCTATTTAAAGGGAACAGAGTTTGAAATTTTGAATTGGTTCAAAAGGTTGTTAATATGAAGTTAAAATCAATGTAACAAGATAATCAAGTATTTATGATTGGATCATAAAGGATAAAGTTTGAGTTACAAGTTTAGCAAAACATCTGAGAAGTTGCAGAATTGTTCTACAACTTATACTTCTCGAATACCCCACATTAGATTGGAGTATTCAAAAGACAAAATCAAACCCTGTTTGACATGGTAAGATTAATAAAATTGCCATTATAATTTTGTAGTTTATACATTAAGGACAACCGCTTTTACACTGAAAAGAGCACCATCATGATCCGTTGAAATTGACAACATATAAGATTTTGTTTGGGTAATGACCCGAATTGTCATTTTTCTTAAGTTTTGGTATGCATAGCATGTGTAAAATGTTTACAACCAAAATAGGATAAATATATGTTTATAAGGTTATTCCAAATAAAACATTGGGTATTTCTCCTATCACCGAACCAAAAGACAAATGTTGTTTCCAGAAAGGGTTGATTTCTTGAGAAAGTAGTTCTTGCGAAACAAGTGAGTGGGAGCACAGTACAAACTCAACGAGATTAGAGAATCTTCGTTATCATGTCAAGAGTAGCGCAGCACTGGAAGTTGTTCCGGGGTTTACTATTTTGACTAAGTAGAAGACACTACAAATGTTGTAGATACTTCAAATGAGTTTGCGAACTGTACCAGAAAAGTCCAAAAGCTTTGTACTTAGAACAACTTGTGGTTTAAGTGTAAAGTGTTGTTTTGACAACAAAAGGACCTGGACCTTATAAAAGAAGCAAATGATGGGCCCTGACTTCGTAAAATTGACTATGAGTTATTATATCCGCCATAGTATCCTTGTATGAATATCAAGTATGTGACTTGGTAGTCCTTTCAATAGGCATGATGCCTAACGATAGCAAAAGGGTCTATATAGCGATGAAGACATGGATACTTATCGAAAAGTTGTTTTCGACGAAGTTCAAAGAGTTGACTACTACAAGATTTCGATCTTCCGTAGTGATGCTTTAGTCTTTGCGGATAGTTCTAGCAAAAAGTTACATATTATGATATGGCAGTTGAATAAAAAAAAAACCAACTCTCCTCTCGAGGAAGTTTGATCAAGGATGTGTACTTGACACAGTCCGAGAGTTTTGTAAATTCAAAAGGTTGCTATAAAGGCATGCACACTTCAATGGTTGAAGTGAGCATAGCGAAGTGGAAATGTTTAGCTTAATGAAGTTATCAAAAGAGTTTGATTCCATCATGAATGATAAAGATGCTTGTAGAGTTACAAGAAATTAAGTGGGAGCGCTATGACATATTTCCAATACTTTATGTAGATGACATATGGTTGATTGGAAAATATGTATTTTAAATTAACACGGTTAATATTTTCGATTTCATATTGATGAAAGGCTTAGAAGATATTGGGCATCGATATCTATAAAAGATGGATTGACGCACCTGATACGATTGAAGCCAAATTACATAGATGAAATATTGAAGTAAGTCAATATGAAAATGACAAGAAGGAGTTCTTGTCACATGGAAAATAATTGAGCAAGATTCATGTGTTTTGACACATGATGAGCATCATTGAAATTGAGATTTCTAAGTCATGTTTCCATGCTATGTACACAACCAGATGAGTCATATGCTATAAAATGTTATAGTAGGATAATTCATATGATGATTAGACAACAGCGGGAGAGATCCTTGTGTCATTTTAGAAATGCTAAGGATATGTTTTCCTATATAGTAATGACAAAATATTAGTTGTAATATGTTACACTAATAGTATTGTCATTTATTCAAGTAATTTTATCTCAATTAAAATATGTGATGAAGGGTAGCACAATAGGATGGAAGACAGTTCCCTGCTGGATTTGAAAGAGTTTCAAAATTAAAATATTGTGACAAATACTACAACAAAGGCTAAAGTATATCGTTGTGTTAACAACTGATTATAAGCGTATTTTGTGTCAAGGAGTTCTTTATTGAACTTGGTGAATTTCCAAGAATGCTAAAACTATGAATCTACATTTTCACAATGTTAGTAACATCAGTTTAAGCTGAGGAATTAAGGTATCACCGGAACTTGGTGAGTTTCCAAGAATGCTAACACTATGAAGCTACATTTTCACAATGTTAGTGACATCAGTTTAAGCTCAGGAATTAAGTTTTCACCAATTGACCATATATATACAAAGCCATCTCATTAGAGAATGAGTGATGCGTGTAGACGCAAAGAATATGCAAATACAATAGGACCTGAACAGTTCAGATATTTTTGATGATGTTTACCGCATGCGAAGCATGGTAATAACACTGGTACGCCATATGTGTTAAAGTGCTTACACACTAGATTATTGACTCTAGTGCAAGTGGGAGACTGAAGGGAATATGCCCGAGAGGCAATAATAAAATGGTTATTATCTTATTCCTTGTTTATGATGAATGTTTATTTCTCATCCTAGAATTGTATTAACCGGAAACGTTGATACATGTGTGCTTAATAAACAAACAATGGTTCCTAGTAAAGCCTCTCTTTTAACTAGCTCGTTGATTAATAGATGATCAAGGTTTCCTGATCATGAACATTGGATGTTATTAATAACGGGGTCATGTCATTAGAAGAATGATGTGATGAACATATACCCAAAGAGAATATAGCAATGCGATCAAGTCATTTAGTTTACATTGTTATATCAAACATACGAAGTAACTTATTCCTTAGACCATGAGATCATGTCAATCGCTGATACCGGAAGAGTGCTTTGATGGCATCAAACGTCACACTGTAACAAGGTGACTATAAAGGTGTCGTTAAGTATTCGGAAAGTAATAATTGAGGATCATGGATCAAGAGTGGGATTTGTCCATCCAAATGACGGAGAGATATACTCTGGGCCCTCTCGGTGATATCACATCGAAACCGCTTGTAAGCACGTGATATGATCACAAAGGATGTTATATCACGGGAACGAGAAAAGAGTACTTGTCGGTAACGAGATTGAACAAGGTATGGTTGATACCAATGATCGAATCTCGGACAAGTAAAATATCGCGAGACAAAGGGAATAGTTCGCGGCGTTGTTGGTTCACACGATCACGAGAGTCATCGTTGAATATATAGGAGTCATCACGGATCTCCAGATCCCGCTGTTGATTATTGATCGGAGAGGAGTCTCGATCATGTCTATCTTATTCGCGAACCGTAGGGTGACACACTTAAGGTTCGATGACGCGTTTGAGAGGATACGGAATATCGAAGAATATTTTGGGCAGCACCGAAATTGTTTCGGGAAAAATTGAAATAGTTCAAGGGGTTTTTCGTCGAATGGTTGTTAATAGAATTAACAAATGATTCGAGGTGCTATATGCAAAAGTTTGTTAATAGAATTAACAAATGCTGAAATAAAGAAATAAAAAGGTTTTATTTATTTATTAAAAGAAAACCTTTGGATTTTCCAAGTGGGAAATAATGGGGAAATGAGTGGGTGTGAGTGGAGTGTCCACTCACATGATGAGGGAAGAGGTGGGGGCACACCCATGGGCTGGCCGCTCCCCCCTTGGGCTGCCTCCCCCCTCTCCTATAAAAGGAGGGTGAGAGCTCTCCCTCCTTCACACACTTGGCCATTTCCCTTTCCCTCCACCCGCTGCTCCATTTCATGGTCTCCGGCTTGGCGAAGCCCTGACCGTGGGATTCTTCACCACCACCACGTCGTCGTGTTGCTGGAGTTTCGACGGATCCTCTACTTCCGCGCCCCGCTGGAACGAGGGAATGGAGGTCGTCATCAACCGTACGTGTGACCGATCACGGATGCACCGCCGGATTGCGGTGCCCATCTTCTCGCTATCGGGATCGGTGTGAGTACGACTACGCCAACAACGAGATTTGATCTCGTACCACTTTGAGTCTTCGAGGGTATGTGTTCTCCTTAACCCTCTTGTTGCCCGTTGCACTTCGTCTCCTAGATTAGATCTTGGCCTTTCGGGTGTCTCTCGCGTAGGAATTTTTTTGTTTTCTATGCAACGAACCCTTCACGCCCCGCACTGGGCCCCGCGTGTCATGGACCCTGGAGGCCACGTCAAGCCCCATCCAGGCCACCTAGGCGCCACGCAGGCGATGGCCCCACTGGCAGTGGCCTGTGTAGGTCACTGCGCGGTGCAGATTACTTTTTCGGCCTTTTTTCTTTTAATTTCAGTCCAGCTAAAATTACAGAATAGTCCCTAAACTCAAAACCCCAATAACTTTTGCATCCCAACTCCAAATAATCTAAATAAAATATGTTGTCAGAACCAAATTAAATTATCTATCTATTTATAACATTTGTTTTCTGTTTTGAGCATTGCAAATGTTTTCAAATTTCAAATTCAAACAAATCTTTCCAAATTTGCTTAATTCCATAACTATTTCAATATTAATCCAAATGTCACAAATAAAATATGTTTTCCATGTCAAATTAAACCATCTATCCAAATATAATTTTTGTTACATGGTTTGAATAATTAAAATTGCTTAAATAATTTAAACCTTGTTTAATTCATTTAAAATTGCTAAATTCATAACTTGCTCAAATTGAATTATTTTTGAACATATAAAATATGGTTTCAAACCAAAAAAACATAATATTTTCAAATATGAATTTGAATTAATGTTTTGAACAAATAAAATTCAAATAATATTCATACTTAATTTAATTCCAATTAAATCTTGTTTAAACTTGTTTAGTTCATAAGTAATTCATTCAAATTCCTTTTTCAATAATTGAAACATGTAATCCAACTAAAATTTGGTGTTCTTTTCAAATATAAACTTTGTTATCTGTTTTGAACAATTTAACTTGGTGAAAACAACAAATACTTGTGTGACACCTTTAAGTAACCAAAATTCCATAACTTAATAAATAAAATTCCAAATTTGTTAAACCTTATTTCAACTTGTTTCTATTGTTGTTATTTTTCTGTTTTCATCATCCATGCATCCTGCTAAACCAATTTCACCTGTTGATTAGTTGTAAAACAATTATTTGAACCTAAATGCATGGGCTTTTCATATGCAACTCAACTTGCATGTGGGTCCATTTAAATTGTGTTACCATCTCAACTAGTTTATTTTTGATGCATCAATTAAATTGTCATGCATCATCCCATGTTGTGCATTATGCCATGTTATTGATTGTTTGTCTCTCTGCGTTGTTTGTTTGCTTCTTCTCGAATAGACGACGACGTTGAGACAGACGAGGTTTACGATACTACTTCAAAGGTTTTAGCTCAGTACCAGGCTGCTGAGCTGGCAGGCAAGTATTCACTCACATGAACCATCGTGTTCCTTTCAACATTGGATACCGATACTTTCCGTTGTCTATTCTGCTAGCCCTATGACTCGTTGCTTGTGTACGAACCTATCACATGTTATCCTTAACCCTGATATAGCCTCACCTCCACACCTATAACCCCATTGGTTGTTGCCCGTGTCTTACTAGCATGCTTAGGGTTGTTTTTGCTCGAGTCTGTTGTCCGTTACCTTCTGTTATCATATTTTATTATGGTCTGGGGCTCGATGTTAAACAATCAACCTGTTAATGCTTGGGTAATAATAATTTGCTGATAAGGCACCGGCAGGAGGCCCGGCGTGGTTTTGAGGCCTGCTAGTGTCGACCCTAATTAGGAAAAGGGTCTTGTCTACTGATCCATGATGAGCGTGGTCACCGCATCCGGGTGGTGGTATGGAACCCCCCTCTACTTAGACCTGATCTGCAGCTTGTCCGAAGAGCCACACTTAGTTCGGGTGTTCCATTTGCTCCTTGCATATTGGGTGGATCCCCCGTGGTTACTGTGATGATGATGATGCATATAGGGCGAGGCCTGTGGTGCCGGGGGGGTGTGGTTTTCACCCTTGCGCTTAGGTTAGGCGGACTGGCCGGGACCTTATAGCTCCGTGGCTCCTAGGATGGGTTGTAGAGACGGTTTGGGTCGTGTCGAGCCAACCTGAGTTTTAGTTGGCGGCTTGAGTGTGTACGGGTACTGGAGCACACCCTGCAGGGATAAATCTTCTCGAGAAGCCGTGTTTTCCGCGGTTATGGATTACTTGGTGAAAGTACTGGCTAATAAGTACTCAGACAACTTACACCTAACTAATGATAACTTGACTAGTAATAGTTTTATTGACACAACAACCTGAACCATCATTAATCCAACTGTGTGAGTTATCCTCGGATTGCTTCTTTGGATAAGGGGCGAGATCCAGGATGGGTTTGTTTGGAGTTAGTTGTAGTTGGTTACGGTACGCTATCTTATCTTCTTTCTGTTAGCCGGAAGTGGTAGTAACTCTGTAGTTGGTTAGGGCAGCCAGTTGCAGCATCCTTTATATCCCCTTTCTTCTGTTGAACCCAAAGCATTTGTGCTTGGTGTTGACGGGTTACATTTTGGTGAACTGTGAGTCTTGCTTGCCAGTACGTTTATGTACTGACCCCTTTGGGGCTGTGGTTTCCGCAGACTACGATTCCGAGGATCCCCATGGTGGCTACTACGTGGAGTTTGACGAGGCTGCTGACGAGTAGATAGCGGACCCGGGCAGGATCCGAGACTTCGTGGATGGGCTCCGTCTTTTCGTTTCCGGCTTCTTAAGCCTATTTGGATTTGTCTGTACTTAGACCTGTTGAATGCTTCCGCTGTGATGTAAAGATGTTATGTTGGGACATGTTTCCTCTGGATGATTGTATTTGCTATCTCTGCTCTAGTGAGAGCCATTTGCAACTTATTTCCATCTTTTGTGTCTTAGAGATATGTTGTGCTATCATTCTGTTAAACGCCGTTGACGTACCATGTGTGTATGGTATGAAGTACGTCAATGGTAGTATCCTGATTTCTATGGGATGGTTTACGTAGACGATGAACAGATAGGGGTTGGTTGTCACACATACGTGTGTTGGCCTACTCGTAAGAGATGCGGGTGCCGGTAAGCCCCGTAATCCAATCCACTACTGTTCAACGGAACTGCGAGTATCCTCTAGAAGTCCGGGTGCGACAATCAAATCCATGTTCGGGCATCATTAATCTTCGTTCCACAACGGACCGAAACGGTATCGCTCCCCTCTTCCCCACACACACACCTCCACCGAGGGCGATGGAGGCGACCAACCCATCCCTCTACCTCCTCCCCCGCGCAGTCGTTGGCGAGAGCCACTGGGCAAAGCCTGGGCGGCGTCACGGGATTCTTCTACACTCTCTCGTCTTGGTGGCAGTCCGGGGTAACCCCGACATGGCGCAGGCAGGTTGTTGCGGCAAATGCAGGCTTGTGTGGTGCTAGCCACCAGAGGGGCGGAGCCAGGATTTAGATATAGGGGGGGCGAGGCGTAGGCAAGTCAAAAAATTATTCGGTGTTCAGTCAAACTACCAGATATTTTTTGCTTAAAACATTCCAGTATACGACGTTAAAAATATGATGCCACATGTACTACGAAATTCATCCAATCTTTGTACCACATATCTCAGACTTCTCATGTGGGTATCATATATAGTACGAGCCATACATATTTCAATCATACATGAAATAATTATAATCACAAAATGAGAGGCTTAAACAGGATAAATATGACTCATAAATACATAGGTTATTATCAACTTTTTTATACAAATAGATGATATTGTTAGATTTTCAGCTAGCACTTTCTACCTTGCGTTAATAGAAAATTGTTGCTGATCTCGGCAGCAATTTTACTAGGCTGACAGTATTGCATAAACTTTCTAATAAATAATTGATCAATTATGTCTGTAGAATTACCAGCGTACTTTTAGACTGAGTGTTTGATCAGGTATAAGAGGTCAGCGTCATGTATGCTAATGAGGCGGGGCATGCTCAACACACGATTTGCATGTTCGCTCTTGGCATCGTTTGGGAGTTGTGGCAAGAGCCATTGCAGATCCATCTGAGAATAGGGGAAAGATACGACAACCGCTCGGTTGCCTCAAACAAAGAGGAACACATGAAGTTACGGTAAACACAATCGAGCTCCTATAGAAAATCCTAAATTGAGTTGGGCCTCTGGATGTACACATGCCACATGTCGTAGGCGTAGTCCTTCTATAGTAAGGTCTCGGAGATGGGCGGTGGCCGGCTGATCAGGGCATAGGTCTGTGCCACCAGGTGCATGCAGAACGACTTGTGACGACACGGAGGCGATGAGTTTGTGCTACTTATTGTTCTCCAATTCCACGATATGTCCTCGGTTGGATGCAATTGGGCTAGTCCATGTACGTTCATATATAGTTGTGCACATCCCTATCCTTTCGAAGTGGTTGATGGCTTGTCTGCATGAGCTTCGACGATGGGGAGACAACCCTAAAAGGTGGACTGCATGGCTATCTCTCCGGAGAACGCATTTGGCTGGTGGTTCTTCCTTGTTTTTGTGGATAGTGGGGAGCTAGATCGTGTCATGGGGGCCTCGATTCGTGATAGTAGGTGGTCTGAGGCGCCGGGATGTGGTGCCTAGGTTTTTTCGGGTGAAATCTCAGTGCTCGAGAGAAAACGGTTGTGATGCGTGCGGGTCTTGTTACCCTCTTCAGGGTGCCGTTGTGGTTACTTTCCATCAGGATGAAAACACTTGACGTTCCTGCCCTCGACGATGACGGTGTGCAACGTTTTCACCCTCTTTGCAGTGTTTTCGCGGAGCTCCTATCGCACGTGGTTTTGTTCTGGTGTCATCGGTGTGCAACTCGGGTATTTTCAGGGCTAGCGTGGGGTGTTCTAAGCAACCTCCTATTCAATAAATGTGAGTATATTTGCACCACTCTCCGTCCTTCTTGTCCACTGGCAGACTCGGTGCTCCACGACCATGGCGAGAGGGTAGACTACATTTTGAAATGATAGTTTCGTGGGTGTGGTGTGACTATGTCTACTGGTTTCACAAGGAGGCATGTGGAACCTCTATAGTTGTTTCAGATGTTTTGTTTGGTGTGAACACACCTATTCTTTTTTGGTTATCCTTTATCTACTTTCTAAGAGGATCCCTTCACCAAAATGTATTGGTTTGCACAATGTATTGTTTTGAGGAATGCGCCCTCCCGAGAGATGGCGTATTGTGGTTTTTCTCTTTATTTTTGTAGATTCAAATAAAAAACATATCCTTCCAATGGAGCGTCAAAAGGACTATTACATTTTCATGAATGTGCTAGTTCCGTTGATATATTGAAAACTAGAACTATCATGATATTTTTAGTTTAATGGGGCTCGAATACGCTCATGAGGTTGAGTGCGAGAACCCGACCATCATTCGCGGAAGAGTAGTCATTTCATAAAAATGGGGTATAGACAAGTCAATATTACTTTCTTCGGAATGCCCAGGATACCATAACCGGATCAAGGATACCATAACCGGATCAGATCCGATCTAAATTTATCTTGATAGGTTCAACGGACCTAGCGGATTTTAACCCTGAATACATATATGTGTATATAAGGAGGGGAAGGGATCTGCCAAGTTGTATACACAAAAATCCATTCAACACATCATAATCATCATCTACAGTGCATATTTTCGATGGAAAATGAGTATTTTGTCGTGCATCATGGTAGATTTTTAACTGAAAATATGGATTTTTTTTTTAGCAAATAAACGATAAAACAATAATTTTTTTGATAAGAAAAACTTCTATTTCTTTGTCAAAAAATGTTTTCCACCTCCTAGGTTTCAGATGCATGAATGGAATGCACACATTTCGAATCCACCCACTTCGAATATGGAAACTAAGGAATCTTACATTGCTCAGCCACATTGGCTGCCAAGCTACTCCTTTATTTCAAAAGGATGGTGTTGACCCACAAGTATAGGGGATCGCAACAGTCTTCGAGGAAAGAAAAACCCAAATTTATTTATTCGACACAAGGGGAGGCAAAGAATATTTATTAGCCTTGACAACTGAGTTGTCAATTCAGCTGCACCTGAAAGTAGACTTGCTCGCAACAATTTATTAGTGGTAATAATTTTACAGCAATAGTAGTAGTAAAATAACAGCAGCAATAAAATAGTAACAGTAGTAGCAATCGCGGAAAACAACAGGATGGAAGTATCATAGGTATAGAGGGTATGGATGAACGGGCGTTGCATGGATAACATAGGTCATGCAATAATCTAAAAATGGGAATTGCAGATAATAATAATAAAGCATCCAAGTTCTAGCCTAACCATAGGCATGTGTTCCAATATAGTCATACATGCTCGCAATGAGAAACTTGCACAACATCTTTTGTCCTACCATCCCCTTGTAGCGTGGCCTCAAGGGAAACTACTGGTAATTAAGGTGCTCCTTTTAATAAAGCACCGGAGCAAAGCATTAACACTCCGTGAACACACGTGATCCTCACAATAAAACCATCCCCTCCGGTCGTCCCAATTCATGTCACTTTGGGGCCTCGGGTTCCGGACAATGACATGTGTAAACAACTTGCAAATATTATCAAGAAACATAATTATACTCATGAAACGATAACATGTTCAGATCTGAGATCATGGCACTCGGGCCCTCGTGACAAGCATTAATCATAACAAGTTGCAACAACAACAGAAAATACTAACAATGCATACTAGGCACTATGCCCTAACAATCTGGCATTATTACATGATCGATGTCATCCAATCCCTTCCATCCCTCTCAGCCTACAGCGGTGTTTACTCACACATGGACGGGGGAATCATGAATGGTTGATGGAGAAGAGGTGGCGGTGTCGATGGCCATGATATCCTTCGAAACCCCGTCCCGGCAGGGAGCCAGAACAGGAACTTATGATCCCCGAATGTAGTTTCGAGGTGGCGGTGATGCTCTATTGTGTTTCTGTGGAATATAACGTCCCCCTCGCGTTTTAGGTTTACGGGGCATATGTAGTCGAAAGGGGAGCCCGAGGGGGTGGAGGTGGCCCGCACACCACCAGGCGGCGCAGCCTAGGGGCGGGGGGGGGCGCCCAGGGGTGGTCTGGGCCACTCCTGGCCCCCCTCTAGGTGTCCTTCTGGCTCCCAGTGTCTTTTGGTGATATAAGATGAATGGGGTCTTTTTCGGGCAATTTCCCAAAAGTTGATTTTTTTTGCACAAAAACGAGACACCAAGGTAATTCTGCTGCAAACAGCGTTAGTCCGTGTTAGTGGTATGCAAAATTCACAAGTTTAGAGGAAAATAATAAGATAAGTTTTCGGAAAAGGAGATACATTTTGGACGTATAAACTCCCCCAAGCTTAGCTTATTGCTTCTCCTCAAGCAATTCAGTGACAACTGAGTAAAATAAAAGAATTTTACGAACACATTTGTTCCTTATGATGTAAATATACTCACTATATGATCAAGTGCTGAGGCAATTCATAATAAAATGTATGCAAGATAAAAATGACCTAGCAGTTATGCAAACCATGAAGAGATGCCAACAAACTAATAATAAACAACATGAAGTATATCAATCTGCAGGATTACAATGCTCCTAATAGGGTATGATAAAGTGTACTCGCTTGCCCTTAATAATGGAGCAAAACATAAATGCTCGGGAACCTCTGAAGTTAAAATGAAGACTATAAATAAAGATATTAAAGATACAAGCATCAAAGTTATACCAAAATCAACCGCTTTTTGGGACAAGCACATTACACTAAGAATGACATTCATGCTCTCAAGAAGGTGGATAAAGTGAGAAGGTGAAGACTCAACATAAAAATAAAAGAAAGGCCCTTCACAGAGGGAAGCAGGGATTAACTCATGTGCTAGAACTTTTTATTTTATTAAACCGAGGTATTTAAAACATTTTTTTAGAGAGGTGTATGCTTATGTCAACGAATGGTAAACATACAATACATTACATCAGAAGCCAACTAGACTTCACAAGAGCGGCTCCCATAGAAGGACGCATCTAGGTAGAAGGCCATCCCTCTTTCTCTTTTGTTTACAAAATTATGCTTTGACTGATAAATCAGGGGAAAAATAGTGAAGATCATTTGTTGTATTAATTTGGGGCTGGGCACCCCGCTTCCGGATCTTCCATCATTTGGATAAGCGGATGAAGCCACTAGTCCAGGGTATGAAATCCAATCAACAAGTGAGATAAAGATTCTCTATTTACATCCTCATGAGCTAAAATAGGGGCACAAAACAGAAATGTTTTTTCGAAGGTTTTAAAGGTCGCACATGAGAAATTTAATTGGAGTGGTGGTTAAATACCACATATATATGTAGGTATGGTGGACACATTTGGCAAACTTTGGTTTTTCGGAGTTGGATGCACGAGTAGAGCTCATACTCAGTATAGGTGAATGCTAGCAATAGATGGGGAGCGACAATCAAGAGAGCAACAACTGTCATAATCATGCTTGCGACAAATCAAAATTAACAGGGGCATAAAAATGATACAAATACTCTGAGGAAAAATAAATCATCGAGGGTTAATTGACTTTTTATTTTTAGTCATATGTATGCGTGAGCATGTGCCAAGTCGATTCAAGCGAAACAATCAGAGGGAGATACCACAATGTCATACCCTTCTATGAATAAAACAATGCAAGCAAACATTCAGATGACATGCTATCTTATATTAATAAGTTGGAACTAAACATGTGAGAGCACGAACTACTAAGCATCAATTAAATAACATACACCTTACACGAAAAACTAAGCATGTTCACATGGATGAGTATATGTACAAAAATAAAACAAATAGAGTTCATACCAACCTCTCACCACAACTTGAATCGTCGTAAATCATCATTATTGCTCTTCACTTGTGGTTTGAATAATATAGAATGATAACCAAGCTCCAAAGGAGACACGGAAGACCGATGAACTCTGCAACGAACTTAACAAAACCAAAGAATAACAACAAATATTTTTGGTTTTTCGAATTTAAGACAAGAACAGAAAGAAACAAGCGAACAAAGCAAAATATTTTGGACTTTTGAATATTAAACTGAAAAGAGAAGTAAACAAAACCAACAAAAGAAACTAAAGAAGCAAATAAATAGAAACAACAGATTTTTTTTTGTTCTTTTTGTGTTTTGGAAAGCAAGAACAAAATGATAAAAACAAAAAGAAACAAAAGAAGCGAAAGAAACGAAAGAAACAAAAACATGGATACACAAAAAACCGACAGAAACATGATATATAGATGAGTTTGATGTCGGTATACATCCCCCCAATATTAGGCTTTTGGCCTCTTCTTGATCACATTATATCACCCTCTTCTCTTGACCATTGAAAACTTCCTTCACACCACTCTCAAAGTAATGCACATTAGAGGGTTAGTGCACAATAAAAAATTCATGAGTTCTGCATGGGCACAAGTGCTATTGATACTTTTAAACATCAGCTACAGCCACTGATGTTTTGTGAAGCTAAGAAATCCACTCGACAAAGTAAAAGAGAAAATGCAAGAAAAATGACAGAATCTACCAAAACCAGAACAGTATGTAAAGGCGAATTTTTTCGGGGAACTTAAGTTGCTCAGATCAAAAAACATAAATATCAAAAAAGTTTTGGAATTAGCTGAGGAATAAGCACAAAAAGTCTCAGGTCATTTTGATCTTTCGGTGAATTATACGATTTTTTATGATGGACAGAAGAAATCTGTTTTCTACGCAGAAATCCAAAACCAACTCCAACTTTCGCTTGAAACTTCAATTGGCACACCTAATACATGAAAATAAGGACACGAAGGAGTTGCTACAGAAGTATACACCGCCTTGAATCAAAGAAAACAGAGAAAAACAAAGTAAAAAAAATAAAACCATGAGTTATCTCCCAAGAAGTGCTTTTCTTTAACGCCTTTTAGCTAGGGATGAAGTGGTGAAAACAAAACTATGGGTGGTGAAAACATGCATAACCACAGTAATCAGGGTGAAAACATGATTATGGATGATAGAAAATATGATTATACTAAAGTAGCAAGCTGATAACAGAAGTAGACATGGGAAAACATAATAGGGAAGGTGAAAACATAGTCCTCTTCATTCAGAATCATTTTGTTAGCAAGGGTGATCAAGTCTTGTTACCAGAACAATTTTTATATGAAGCAAAACTTTGCATATTAATAAATAATCATGTTACCTCAAACTTGATAGACATAGTCCCAATCATATTATTTTGGTGGCATTGGAATGGGACAATAAAATTCTCCAATCTTGATGGTTCCATATTTTCAATTTAATTTAGGCCATATCTTCTGTCAATCTTCTTGGGAAAATAAACAGTGTGCTATTTATAATTAACATTAAAATTTAGCCTTGATTGCAATCAATAACAGCCCCTGCAGTGTTAAGAAAAGGTCTCCCAAGAATAATAGACATATTATCATCTTCAGGCATTTCCAACACAACAAAGTCAGTTAATATCAAACAACTAGTAGCAACTTGAATAGGAACATTCTCACATATACCAACAGAAATAGCAGTAGACTTATCAGCCATTTGCAGAGATATATCAGTGTGTATCAATTTTTCAAGAGAGAGCCTCTTATAGAGAGGAAAAGTCATTACACTAACTCCAACTCCCATGTCACATAAAGCAGTTCTAACATAATTATTTTTAATAGAACAAGGGATAGTAGGAATACCAGGATCTCCAAGCTTCTTTGGAATCTTGCCATTGAAAGAGTAATTAGCAAGCATACTGGAAATTTCCTGATTGCTAATTTTCCTTTTGTTAGAGACAATATCTTTCATACATTTAGAATAAGGAGGCAGTTTAATAGCATCAGTCAAAGAGATTTGCGAAAACAGAGGTTTCATCCACTCACAAAACTTGTTCTAATGTTCTTCTTCCTTTGATTTGTGTTTGTTATTAGGAAAAGGCATTTCTTTTTGTACCCAAGGATATCTTTCATTACCATGTTTATTAGAAATGAAATCATCCTTAGTATACCTCACAGTTTTAGTTTTCTTTTCAGGTTCAGCCACAGTTTCTTCTTTATCAGAAGCATCACTTTTATCATTACCACTTTCAGTTTCAGCATCAGAAATAGATATACTATTAGGATCTTTAGAAGGTTCAGGAGATTCTACAACATTTTTGTGTCTCTTCCTCTTTTTCTTAGAAGGATAACTATTACTTTTTGGTTGTTGATAATCTTGTTCAATTATTTTAGGATGTCCTTCACGATACAAGGGGTCCTGAGTAGAAACACCACTTCTAGTAATTATTTCACAAACATGTTTTTTCTCTAGAAGCATTAGCTATCATATCTTTTTGCACTTTAGTGAGTTGATCAATTTGAGTTTGAACCATGTGAAAATGTTTAATAAGTATTTTAACATCATTAGAGGTTCTCTCAATAATACCCTGCAAATTATCAATAGCTCTAGATTTTTCCATAAGATGATTTTGCACTCTCATATTAAAGTTGTATTGCTTAACAACATAATTATCAAATTCATCTAAGCATTGGTCAGGTGGTTTAGAATAGGGAATATCTGTAATAGCAAAGTATTGGAGAGAGTGTACCTCAACTGTTGATGGATGAGGAATAGGCTTACATAACTCTTCTATAGGAGGTAAATTCTTCACATCTTCAGATTTAATACCCCTCTCTTTAAGAGATTTCTTAGCTTCCTTCATCACTTCATCATTTAATTCTATCATCCCTCTTTTCTTGGGTGTGGGTATTGGTGTTTGATCTGGTGTAGGTGTAGGTTCAGGTATATTCCAATCATCAATATTTTTGGCTATTTTAGCCATTAATTCATTAGCTTCTTCTAGAGTTCTTTTCCTGAAAACACAACCATCACAACTATCCAGGTATGTCCTTGATTCAATAGTTAGTCCATTATAAAATATATCTAGGAGATCATTTTTAGGTAATGGATAGCCAGGGCTAGCTCTTATTAAAGAACAAAACCTTGTCCAAGATTCAGCAAATTTCTCTCCTTCAATTTGCTCAAAGTTAAAGATATCCTGCACAGCAGCATGTTGGCACTAGCAGGATAATATTCTTGAAAGAAAGCATTAACCAAATCCATAGGACTAGCAGTAGATCCAGGTGACAGATTGTTAAACCAATTTTTAGCTTCATCTTTCAATGAGAAAGGGAAGATCTTGGTAACAAAATAAGTAAGCATCTTAGTATCATCAGAAAATAAACTACTCAAAGATGAAAGGTCATTCATGTGTTCCATAGCACTTTTACTTTCAGTTCCACAAAAAGGTTCCTTCTCAACAATAGATATGTAAGATAAATCTAGAGAGAAATCATAATCCTTGTCTCTAATGTGTATGGGAGATGTGACAAACTTAGCATCAAGAGAAGATTTATATTTCACAGCATGTCTTGCAAGAAGACTCTTAAGAGCACTTGCACCAGTAGTAACTTGATCTTCCTTAATAAAATCATCATTAAGTTCAATATAGGTTTCATCAAGATTATCAATAAACTCAGGTGAATTAAGAGGTGTACCAAAATTTTCAACAAGAATTTCAGCACTTTCAATTTGTTTGGATTTATCAATTGTAGCATCTAGGAAAAGACCTAGTGAACCAGTATCATCAAGCACAATAGAAGCATCATCAAAAGCATCAGAAGCATTTTCAGAATCAGCAGAAGTAACAGTACGTGTAGCATGTGGTGGTGTAAGAAGCTTACTCATAACTGACGGTGAATGAGGAGCAACAGAGGTGTTCAGAGTTGTATCTCTCCTTGTACTGGATGGTAATATAGGGACTTTTCCATCACGAGTCTTGCCCATGATGAAAGGCTTGCAGTGAACAATATCACGATCAAGTGAGCAAATAAATAAATCTATGCTCCCTCGCAACGGTGCCAGAAAATAGTATTGATGACCCACGAGTATAGGGGATCGCAACATTCTTCGAGGGAAGTAAAACCCAAATTTATTGATTCGACACAAGGGGAGCCAAAGAATATTAATTGGCCTGAACAACTGAGTTGTCAATTCAGCTGCACCTGAAAGGAGACTTGCTCGCAACAGTTTATCAGGGGTAACCATTTTATAGCAGAAGTAGTAGTAAAATAACAGCAGAAATAAAATAGTAACAGAAGTAGCAATCACGGAAAACAGCAGGATGGGAGTACTGTAGGCATAGAGGGAATGGATGAACGGGCGTTGCATGGATAACATAGTTCATGTAATAATCTAAACATGGGCATTGCATATAATAATAATAAAGAATCCAAGTTCTAGGCTAACCATAGGCATGTGTTCCAATATAGTCATACGTGCTTGCAATGAGAAACGTACACAACATCTTTTGTCCTACCGGCCCGTTGCAGCGGGGCCTCAAGGGAAACTACTGGTAATTAAGGTGTTCCTTTTAATAAAGAACCGTAGGAAAGCATTAACACTCCGTGAACACACGTGATCCTCACATCAAAACCATCCCCTCCGATTGTCCCAATTTATGTCACTTTGGGGCCTCGGGTTCTAGACAATGACATGTATAAACAACTTGCAGATATGATCAAGAAACATAATTATACTCATGAAACAATCAATGTTCAGATCTGAGATCATGGCACTCGGGCCCTAGTGACAAGCATTAAGCATAACAAGTCGCAACAACGGTAGAAAACACTAACAATGGATACTAGGCACTATTCCCTAACAATCTGGCATTATTACATGATCGATCCCATCCAATCCCTTCCATCGCTCTCAGCCTACATAGGTGTTTACTCACACATGGACGGGGAATCATGGATGGTTGATGGAGAAGAGGTGGTAGCGTTGATGGCGAAGATCTCCTTTGATTCTCCGTCCCGACAGGGTGCCAGAACAGGAACTTCTCATCCCCGAATTGAGTTTCGAGGTGGCAGCGGCGCTCTGTTGTGTTTCTGTGGAATATAACGACCCCATCGTGTTTTAGGTTTACGGGGCATATGTAGTCGAAAGGAAAGCCCGAGGGGGTGGAGGTGGCCCCCACACCACCAGGCAGCGCAGCCTAGGGGGCCACGCCTAGTTGTGGTTTGGGCCACTCCTGGCACCCCTACAGGTGTCTTTCTGGTTCCCGGGGTCTTCTGGTGATATATGCTCAATGGGGTGGTTTGGGCCACTCCTGGCACCCCTACATGTGTCTTTCTGGCTCCCGGGGTCTTCTGGTGATATATGCTCCCGGGCAATTTCCCGAAAGTTTATTTTTCTGCAAAAAAACGAGACACCAAGGTAATTCTGCTGAAAGCAGCGTTAGTCCGTGTTAGTGGTATCCAAAACTCACAAGTTTAGAGGAAAACAATAAGAAAAGTGTTCGGAAAAGGAGATACGTTTTGGACATATCAGATGTCCACCAAATATAATATTAATTATTTTAAAGTCCTAGAAAACATGGCAACAACCCAAACAGTTCAACCTAAAACAAAACCCAAGGTCGTAACTCCATGAGACTACCACTAAGCATAAGAGACAAAACTTAAAAAAAAATAGATGACTCCTTGACCAAGCCTTCAAGATGGGATCATCTCACGTGCACCGATGATGATGAGTCCAACCATAATTGAATCTCGGAATTTTCATTTCCAAATTCGAGCTTACAACCTCCACCTAAACCAAGGGCATGACGCAATCATGTTTTGACATTGTCTGATCAGAAATCTGATGTGTTCCACTATATGTAGCTAGCGGGGATATTCGGAACTAGTGGCGTCTGATACGTCCCAAACGTATCTATAATGTATGATGCTCCAGGCTTGTTTTTTACTGTTATTGCCTATTTTACTTTGTTTTACGGATGATTTCATGGAGTAAGCAATTACAAGATGCCCAGAGCCAGTTTCTGTTTTCTTCTATTTTTGGATTTCAGAAAAACTCTCAAGAAAAATTCGCCCAATGTTCTGAAAATTTACGAGATTTAATTTTTGCCTCGAACAAAGACGGAATCCAAAGGAGAGCCGTAGGGGGGCCAGAGGGCACCATGGGGTTGCCAGGTGTAGCCCCCAAGGCTGCACCTAGTGGGCCCCTTGTGGCCTCAGCCACCGCCTCATGCCGCATCTTCACCTATAAAATCATATTAACCCTAAAAACTCTGGGGATGGGGAAATTTTCCATTAAAAAGATATAGAGGCACCATTAACTCGAAAGTTCAATCCAGGGTTTCCAAATTCTTACTCTGGCACCCTACCGGAGAGGGGGGTGATGACCCACAAGTATAGGGGGTGTATCGTAGTACTTTCGATAAATAAGAGTGTCGAACCCAACAAGGAGCAAAAGGTGTTGATACACAGGTTGGATAGAGGGTTCACTGTAAACACTAGCAACCGAGTTTTTGGAGGTTTTTGATATAGAAAGTGCAGTAAATAATATTGCAGCGAGTGGCCCAATTCTTTTTAGAGCACATGACAAGCCGGTTGTTCTACTTATGACTACCAAACATTCTCCAGGACACATGGGAATTTTGTCACGTGCTTTCGTTTCATTACGGTTGATTAATATTTATTGGTTCGTGAAGTGTTGTCTGGGTGAACCTATGCTAATGCACCGCCCAACTAGGACTAATACATAATTGTGATTAGACCCCTCATAAGCATTCGCAAATACAAGAAAGTAATTAAGATAAATCTAACAACAGCCTTAAAACTCCGGGATCCTACACTCCCTCGTGCATTGGTTTCCTAACGGGGTCACTCCGGCAACCCCACAATTAGTATCCAAATACAAAATGCATCCTCCTAGGCCCATAAAGGTGAAGTATCATGTATTCGACGTTCACATGACACCGCTAAAAGAATAGCACCACAACTTAAATACCGAACCACGAGATATTACTTCAACATAACTTCACTACTAATATCATGACTTCTCCCATGTCCTCAAGAACTAAACAAACTAATCACAAGACATCATATGGATCATAATCAGAGGTGATATAATGGATAATAACAAGGTGGTCATAAAGTGCTAACACCGATAAATCTCACAAGCATCAACTACTAACAAGTAATTCACCCCGGGAGAGAGATCTAATGTAAAAGAACGATGGAGACCCCTAATTGTTACAGAGGGATGAATGTCGATGATGAGGGTGATGGTGGTGGTGGTGATGATGATCATGATGATGACGATCTTGATGATGCCCGAAGCGATGACGGTGACGATGGCGATGATTTCCCCTCTTCGGGGAGGAATTTCTCCGGCAGATTTCTCCCTGGCGGAGAGCTTTTCTTTCTCTGGTGTTTTCCACCCCGAGGCGGTGGAAGAATAATTATTCGATGGTGTTTTGGGGCTTAGGGTTCCCTCACTAGTAGGAGAAAGCCTACTAGTGACGAACAAAACTGGGCTACCGCTGGCGAAGCGCTGTTCGCGAGCACTAACTCGCCAGTGGTAGCGGGTTACCGCTGGCGAACAGTGCTTCGCCAGCGGTAGCAGAGCTTAGCGCTGGCGAACAAGGCCTTGTTCGCCAGCGCTATGTTTGCCAGCGGTAGCTCAGTTCGCCAGCGCTACACCCACCCTTACTATTTTTTGGTATTTTCGTATATAGTGCTGTATTTTCTGGTATTTTTGTATACAGGTGCAAATTCATGTATTTTCTGTTATTTCTATAATTCACACATACAAATCACTCCAACTTTTTGATTCACACATATATGTTCACATATGCATATATATGTATATTCAATACACAAACCGAGATCCATCGTACGAAAATAAGTTTCATAAATATTAACATATATACATGCATTCATAAATTCACATCGATCTCGATAACATGTTTAGGTCGGAAGATTTAGAACCAAAACTAGCCATCTAATTAGTTTAAAGATCACATGCATATAATGCGCGATATAGAATCGCACACAACACATCGACGATTACAAAAGAAAAGTGAGATGGGCGCTTTAGCTTCCGCCTCCGCTTGCAATATTTCACTAGGCCAACGCCCCGTCCACTTCTTCATCTCTCTGTAGACCAAGATAAAAGAGTTAGGCCGGCAAAGAAAAGCACAAGTTCTTATTAGGAGCACAATTCGTACCAAACCGAATACACACCGTCTATCATTTCTTGGTTGTTGTGATCTTCTTCTTCATCAGCGGGAACATAAGAGCAGCTTCTAATGAGTTGAATGGTCTCTCGTCACCCTGCTCTAGTACACATTGTAGAAGCTCATCGTTAGGTGGTGGGCAACGCGAGTAGAAGGCCCCGTCTGAACTTACTACATCCCTATAGATGATTGTGCAGAGCTTGCGCTCCATGCGACCGGAGTTCTGTCTGAATTCAGCATCAGACCAACAGACGATGCAGCGACACCATTTGTCCACAACAGACATAAATTGTAGAATCTGTTGCTCCTTCACGACCTCCAACATGTGATGGACGAGGTACCATGCCTCCATCTGGCCGCCTGGCACCTGCTTGGGGCAGGGGAACTCTGTTTTTTGTTTGAAGACATATTTGGCTTTAATCTGTTGTAATCTGTCGCAGTAGCCTTCTGCCCTGATGTAGCCTTCCATAGCTTCATTGAGAACAGACTTGATGAGGGAGTAGTTCTTCTCCTTCAATTTACTCCCAGAGTCGAGATATAGGTTTTGCGAGTCTCTCGGGTAGAGCATGATGAGGGTGCCGTATTTGTTTCTGCGCAAAACAGTTCAAAGAGTCCATATATAATCCTCAAAAATTTTCACCACTATTAATTGTATATGCGCAAACTTAACTAAAGATGGGAAATAGACGAAATCATGTTATGGCGGCTATTGAATGACTTAATCGAGAAAGTAAGGCAGGAGGGTGATCCTCTTGTGCATATGATTCTTGTACAACACCTCTTGGATGTACTTTGCCACTTTTACCCTACCCTTGGGGTTGTTCAAGTAAATGTCTTGCATGTAGTAGGGGTTTACTAGCGCGATGCTTCTGGTATTCTCTACGGATAATTGATGCGCCAAACTGAGCGTAAGCATGCGGACAATTGATGAGTGGAGGGATTGCATGTGGAACATCCGAAAAATGTCATCAAATCTCATGATGATCTTGTCTGCGTTGCCTTCAGTCACAAATCCCACCGTAGATGGCACCTCTGCGACCAAAACCGGCAGTGTTGGATTTTTCTCCTTTAGAAGCATCTGCTCCATATATTGAACACCATCATGGACGCTAAGCACATCACCAGTCGACAAGGAGGCCAACCTCGGTGGAAGAATTGGTTTTCCGAACTCATGGATCTGATGCCAGTCATGTATGGGTATCTTGTCCAATACCCGTTCTGCCGGCGTCTTAGACTTAGTCCCCTCCACCGTTTGGCTCATGGACGCAATGGAATAAATCTTCTTAGTTATTTTCCGTGTCATCTTCTTAGAATCCTTCTAAAATACATTTCCTACCGCCTCTTTGAGGGCATCCTGGCTGAGGCCAACTTGCTTGGGGGCTGCCGGTTCTTGAGAAGAGAAAAGACGCTTCGTGCATCGATATTTATCCGCTTCCTCCGCTGGCAAAATAAGTTCATCAAGATCATCCAGGCCGGTCACATCGTACTCGTCGATGAGGTATCCATTAGGGTTCTCATCTTCAGCATCGTCGTCGTCGTGTCACACGGACTTTGCAGGTGAGAAATCCTTGTGTTGGCTTGGGTGCCCCGACCCCTCGACCGGTGTTGGAGTGTTGACAGGAGTAGTTTCCAAACGAATTAGTGATTTTGGCCATGTCAATGGCCAAACCAAGCACTACTACAGGTTTAACTCGCTGTCGGCTGTGGGGGGTTGGTTCGGAGGATCGAGAGCACCGCAACCGGGGAGCACCCGACTCAATGTCACCCTGAACACGTCGTCGGGCATACACACGCCGTAAGACACGCGGTTGAGAGGTGTGATGATCTTTCTTTTAGCCACATCCATTAACTCGCCGTTCACATGGCGGAGCAATGTGCATCCCTTCTCGTCGGCGTGCGAAACATCGCGTGATCGTCGTTAGAGATTGAGACCATCACGAATGAAGTCATAATATGTAATTAAGTTCTGGACGCTGAATTACCTCGAGGGCATTGAGCTCGGCCAAGGGCGATGGACCGCTTAGGGTCGTCGGCGGCGTTGCAGAGACGTGGCGGGGCGGCGACAGATCTTCGCGACCGTGCGGCTCAGGCTTGGAGGCCGCCTCGTTCTGCGCAATAAGCGCCACAATGGGGGCCTTGTTCAGCGTAGCAGGCGCCACGATGGGGGCTATATTGATCACGGGGGAGGCCCTTGTCCGCCACCTTCCATCCAAGGCGCCAAGGACTGAGCAACGGACGCACAAATGCTAGGGAGGAGCGCATTAACCCTCTCGTTCACAAGTTCGTTGATCCTTTTCTCCGACACCTTGTTCCGCTCCTTTCTCTTCTCCTTAGTTTCCGGGTAGTAGTTCGCATGCCGATGACCCTTTCTGAGGCCATGCACATGGCCACTGATGCAACCGTTGATGGTGCCTTGACGGGGAGGCTTCTTGATGATGATTAAGTCCCCGGCAATGGCGCCAGAAATTCTTGATTCCTGTGGATGGCGTGTTGGAAACCCCAAGAGGAGGGTGTGATGAGTAAGCAGCAACAATTTCCCTCGGTTAAGAACCAAGGTTATCAATCCAGTAGGAGGAAGAGGATCTCAGGAAGGTTGATGCCACTGACGGTGGTCCTGGCTGCACCGGTGTCAGCAACAACGTGGAACCTGCACACAACACAACCAAAATACTTTGTCCCAGCGGTAGAGTGAGGTTCTCAATCTCACCTCTCTTGATGAAAACAAAGATTAGACGTATAGTGTGGAAAATGATGTATGCTTGCAGTAAGTAAAGAAAGCGTTAAATAGTTGTGGTTTCTTTAACAATGTGGAAAATGGACCGGGGTTCATAGGTTCACTAGTGGTGTCTCTCCATAAAAGATAGCATGCTGGGTGAACAAATTAAAGCTGGGCAATTGACAAATAGAGGTTGCACCGTAGTGCACAATATAACATGATGATTACTATGATATTTAGTGCGGGCCTTACAACAATATACATAGACTAACATCTATCTGCATCTATGACTATTAATCCACCCTCAGTTTATCATCCGAACCCCCTTAGGTATTAAGTTGCAAGCAACAGATAACTGCATTAAACAAAGTGTGTAATGTAAGCAATGATTATGCACGCGGGCACTGTCACCGCTGTTTTCTCCCTAATGGGAACAACACATCCCCCCTTCACGTTTCTGTCACTCGAGCAAGGTGGTGAGGAGGCATGAACCCACTATCGAGCATAAATACTCCCTCTTGGAGTCACTAGCAACTACTTGGCCAGAGCAACCACTAGCAACGAAAAACATGCAATATAAAAAATATCATATGCAACTAAAGACTATAATCATCTTGGCATAAGTTCAATATTCATCGGATCCCAACAAACACATCATATAGAATTACATAAGATCAATCTCGATCATGATAGGCAGCTCACGAGATCTAAACATGGAGCCATATGGGGAGAAGACAACCATCTAGCTACAGCTGCGAACCCGTAGTCCAAGGATGAACTACTCACGCATCACTCCGGAGGAAGGAATGGTGATGTAGAAGCCTCCGGTGATGATCTCCTCTCTGGTAGGGTACCGGAAACAGCTTCAGAAGCTTCCTGATCTAGGGTTAACGGTGACGGCGGCTGTGGAACTTTTCGTGGATTTTTTATCAGGTGCCTAGGGTTTTCCATCCAGGGGGATTAATTAGGCGAAAGGGCAAAGGCGGTGGAGCTCCAGGGGCTCCACACCTATAGGTGGCGAGACTAGGGGGGACCCGCGCCACCCTATGGTGTGGCCCCCTATTGCCCGTCTTCGACTCCTCTTCGGTGTTCTGGATGCTTCCGGGAAAATAGGAACTTCGGGCTTTGTGGGGTCCAATTCCGAGAATGTTTTCAGAAGAACTTTTCTGAAACCAAAAAACAGCAGAAAACAGGGAACTGGCACTTGGCATCTTGTTAATAGGTTAGTCCCAGAAAATGTATAAAAATGCTATAAATAAGGGAGAAAACAAGTAGCAATTGGCATAATATGATAATTGAGCATCAGTAATTATAGATACGTTGGAGACATATCAAGCATCCCCAAGCTTAGTTCCTACTCGTCCTCGAGTAGCTAAACGATAAAACAATTATTTCTGAGGTGACATGCTACTAACATAAATTTGATCAATCTAATGTAAAAGCATATGCACGCTGAGATCATAGAACTTCAAACACAAACATGATAAATACAGATTTAATAATAAAGGATAGCAATCCCTTTGCATCACGTTGAGTATCTCAAATAAAGGATCATGAATAATAATGCAAAGAAATGCAAACGTTTGTTTCAGGTATAGAGAAAGCATGTCAAAGTGATATTTCGCTAGTCCTTAAGAGTGGGGCAAAACATAAATGCCAGGACACCTTCAAAGTTCATGAGGAACACTAGAACAAATAATTTAAGAACAAATAATATCACATCATGAAGTAATTATTGATACTCACGGGACAAATGCACATAGAACTCAGAATGGAAAAAATTCTCTCTCAACTATGCATAAAGTTAGAAGATGGAGACTCAACATAGAAGTAAAAGGAAGGCCCTTCGCAGAGGGAAGAAGGGATCACTCATGTGCTAGAGTTTTTATTTTATTAAACAGAGGTATTAAAAGTTTGACACTCCTCCCATCCATATTTCACAAACCATGGCTAACCGAATCCTTGGGTGCCTGCCAACAATCACATACCATGGAGGAGTGTCTATATTTTGGGAGATGTATGCTAATGTCAATGAGTGGTAAACAGATAATACATTACGTCACAAGCCAACTGGATTCACAAGAGCGGCTCCCATGATGAAGGATGCAACTGGTGTAGAAGGTCATCCCTCTTTCTCTTTTGTTTACACAATTATGCTTTGACTGATAAATCAAGGGCAAAATAGTGAAGAGAATTTGTTTGTATTAATTTGGGGCTGGGCACCCCCAGCCAGCTCTTCTATCATTTGGATAACCGGATGAAGCTACTAGTCCAGGGTGTGAAATCCAATCAACAAGTGAGATAAAGATTCTCTATTTACGTCCTCATGAGCAAAAACAGGAACATAAAGCAGGAGTAATTTTAAAGGTTTCAAAGGTAACACATGAGCAATATACTTTGGAGTGGCAGTTAAATACCACATTGTGGGTAGGTGTGGTGTACACAATGGGAAAAACTTTGGTTTAAGGTAGTTTGGATGCACGAGTAGAGCTCATACTCAGTACAGGTGGAGGGTAGCAAAAGACTGGGAGCGACAAATCAAGAGAGCATAAGAGACATAATCATGCATAGCGACATAAGCATCATTAATTAAAACATAAGCAGTATTAAAAGTTCAAAAACTAAGTGGTCATGGAGGCTATTCGTGACTGGTTTGTAGTCATAAACATGGTGTGAGCATGAGCCAAGTCAACCAAATAAAACATTCGAAAGAGAATACCATATATTGATGCTTTACTATGACAAGAACAACTCATGAATCTTTCAAGACATATTAAACACTCTCAGATATTTGAGGCTAATCATGCTACTCAATAACTACAAGGATTTAAGACTAAAATAACATTTAGCATGGCATGAAAAATTTCTAGCCACAGTCTATACAAGCTTCTACTAGTACTGTTATAAATTCTACTTCAAGCAGCAGTTTTCTTTCTCCCAACAAGCACCATACAAAACATGCTTTAAAAAATACTCTTTATAATACAGCAAGAAAACATGAGAGTACTCACATAACACTACTAAAACTAACAGCTCTAATAAGAGATGCATGCAAAACAGGAGCTAAATAAATGCAGCAGCTAGACAGAGATTAAGAATACAATGTATTCTCATGAAAAAGCGGAGCGTCTCACTCTCCAATAAAAGAATGCTGGGGTCCAACAAAGATTATTGAAAAAGTAAAAACAAACTCAAAGAAAAAATGAAAACAAACTGAAAACAAAAATAAAAGATGCTCCAAGTAAAGCACATAAGATGCGACCGAATAAAATATAGGTTCACTAGAAATGACCTGATAATTTGTTGACGAAGAAGGGGGTGCCTTGGGCATTCCCAAGCTTAGAAGCTTGAGTCTTCTTGGAATTGGATGGTATGTACCACCGGGGTATCCCCAATCTTAGGATTTTCACTCTTCTTGATCATATCATATCATCCTCTTCTCTTGACCCTTGAAAACTTCCTTCACACCAAAATTCTCACAATCTTCATTAGCAACGTTAGTGCAATTGAAATAATAAATTCATATGGTTCAGTTTCAACACAATTCTAACACTAAAAAACACATTAGCTACTGTCAAAAATTCTTTTAGAACTCTTTTTCTCACAAGAACACCAAAAGAAAGAGATTAAGATCCAAATGCGATAAATGGTAGAAATCCTTTTAAAATAGAACAACATGTAAAGATCGATTTTTTCAAAAATCTTCTGTTCCTCAAATAAAATATTGGTCAATTAATAAAAGTTGTGTATGTAACTCAGGATTAAGCACAAAAAAACTCAGGCCATTTTGAAGTTTCTGTGAGTTTTTATGGAATTAACAGTGGACAGTGGAAATCCAGATATTCGAAATATAACCTCAACTTTTCACTAGAGGCTTTATTTTGCTCAACAAAAACACAAAAAAAAAAGATACAAAGGGGTTTCTAAGTAAATAGACAACACCCATGTGCAAAGCACACAAAAGAAAACAAAATAAAACGGGTTGAAAACAGCGAAATGAAACGGGTTGTCTCCTGGTAGCGCTTTTCTTTAACGCCTTTCAGCTATGCACAAAAGGGCAACTCAAGTATTTTTGAGTGAACAAGAATCAACATCATATCTTGCTCTAATAATAGAATAAAATGTAACTTCATCTTCTTTCTAGTAAAGTGTTCCAAACCTTTCTTGAGGGGGAATTGATATTTAATACTCCCCTCTTTCATATCAATAATAGCACCAACAGTTCTAAGAAAAGGTCTTCCCAAAAAAATAGGACAAGAAGCATTGCATTCAATGTTCATAACAAAAAAAATCAACAGGGACAAGGTTATTTTTAACCATAATCAGAACATCATCAATTCTACCAAGAGGTTTCTTCTTAGCATTATCAGCAAGATGAACATCCAAATAACAGTGTTCCACCGGTGGTAGATCAAGCATATTATAAAGCTTTTGAGGCATAACAGAGATACTAGAACCAAGATCACACAAAGCATTGCAATCAAAATCATTTACTTTTATCTTAATGATATGCTCCCAACCATCATATAATTTTCTAGGGATAGATGTCTCAAGTTTCAGCTTTTCTTCCCTAACTTTCATGACAACATTGGTAATATGTTTAGTAAAGGACATATTCATGGCACTAGCATTGGGACTTCTAGCAAGCTTTTGTATAAACATAATAACTTCAGATATATTGCAATCATCAAAATCAATATTATCATCATCAAAAGTAATGGGACCATTATCTCCCGTACCTCTAAAAATTTCAGCACTTTTATCAGGAGCGATTTCAGCAGTTTGAGTCAATTTAGCACGTTTCACCAAAGGAGTAGGGACTTTATTAACACCAATTACTTTACCACTGATAGTAGGAGGTTTACTAGCACTTGGAGCTTCATTTTTACTAGTGGTTGTGGTAGTGCAAACTCTAGCAATATTATTCTTTTTAGCCAATTCATCTTCTCTTTCCCACCTAGCACGTAATTCAGTCATCAACCTAACATTATCATCAATTTGAACTTGATGGCATTCAAAGTTTTACTTTGTTTAACATATTGTGGCAAAACTTTTAGTTTTAGAAAATCAACATCAATAGCAAGGCTATCTACTTTAGAGGCAAGAACATCTATTTTACCAAGGTTTTCCTCAACAGATTTATTAAAAGCAGTTTGTGTGCTAATAAATTTTCTAAGCTTATTTTCAAGATCAGAGGTAGAGCTTTTATTTCTATTGTAGGAGTTTCCATAAGAATTACCATAACCATTATTAGGAGGATAAGGCTTAGAATTGTTTCCACCAAAATTATTTCTATAAGCATTGTTGTTAAAATTATTATTTCTAATAAATTTACATCAACATGCTTTTCTTGAGGAACCAAAGAGACTAAAGGAAAATTATTTGGATCAATTTGAGCTTTACCATTAACAAGCATAGACATAATAACATCAAGCCTTTCACTTAAAGAGGAGGTTTCCTCAACATAATTTACCTTCTTACCTTGTGGATCTCTCTCAGTGTGCCACTCTGAATAATTTATCATCATATCATCAAGAAGCTTTGTTGCATTGCCCAATGTGATGGACATAAAGGTACCTCCAGCAGCTGAATCCAGAGAAAGAAATTCTGTCCTGCATAAAAGGTTTGTATAATCATCCAAGTAGTCAGTCCATGAGTGGGACAATTCTTCACCATAGTTTTCATTCTTTCCCAAGCTTTAGCAACATGTTCATTATCAAATTGTTTAAAATTCATTAGGTCACTTCTCAGGGATATAATCTTAGTAGGAGGATAATATTTTCCAATGAAAGCATCTTTACACTTAGTCCATGAATCAATAGGCAAAGATAGCAACCATTTTTAGCTCTCCCTCTCAAAGAGAAAGGAAATTATTTCAGTTTAATAATATCTCCATCCACATCTTTATATTTTTGCATCTCACATAGTTCAACAAAATTTTTAAGGTGGGCAGCAGCATCATCAGTACTAATACCAGAAAATTGCTCTTTAATCACAAGATTTAATAAAGCAGGTTTAATCTCATAGAAAGCAGCAGTAGGAGCAGGTGGAGAAATAGGTGTACAAATAAAATCATTGTTGTTTGTGCTAGTGAAGTCACACAACTTAGTATTCTCAGAGGAACTCATTTTAGCAGAATAAAAGCAAGCAAATAAATAACAGCTATGAACTAAACTAATTTTTGTGTGTTTTCAATAGAGAGAAGGAAAACAAGACAAAAATAAAAACAAGACAATAAACAAAATAAAGAGGTTGAGAGTGAGAGACTCCCCTTGCCAGAAGACTTCTTACTCCCCGGCAACATCGCCAGAAATTCTTGATGCAAACGTTGATGGTGCCTTGATAGGGAGGCTTATTGATGATGATTAAGTCCCCGGCAACAACGCCAGAAATTCTTGATTTCTATGGATGGCGTGTTGGAAACCCCAAGAGTAGGGTGGGATGAGTAAGAGGCAAGAATTTCCCTCAGTTAAGAACCAAGGTTATCAATCCAGTAGGAAGAAGAGGATCTCAGGAAGGTTGATGCCACTGACAACGGTTTTGGCGCTTCACCGGTGTTAGCAACAACGTGGAACCTGCACACAACACAGCCAAAATACTTTGGCCCAACGGTACAGTGAGGTTGTCAATCTTCACCGGTCTTGCTGAAAACAAAGATTAGACGTATAGTGTGGAAAAATTATGTATGCTTGCAGTAAGTAAAGAAAGAAGTAAAAACAAAACACTTGTTTCTGATGCTTGCAGTGAGCTATGACTATCTATGCAAGCAAGCTTTTTCATTTAAAAACAAAACACTTGTTTCTGATGTTTTGAATTCTTTTCTATTTTTATAACCCTTGTTACCCTAACTCAAAACCCATGTGGCAATGTTGAAAACAGCTTATATTTGAAGATTGAATCAAGTGGAATTAATAAAACAAATTAACCAAAGTGAAAACAAAAGCTTTTCTAATAAAAACAAACTTTGGAAAACAGGTCAAGTAGGGGTTTTGCACCCTTGTTTTTCATAGTATAAAAATTCACATTTTGAGATTTCAAGTCATGAATGTGATCTTAGATATATATACTACATTTTGGATAATCACAAAAACAATGTTTTGCTTGAAGGTTTTATGCTAAGAAATGAGGCAGAAAAGTGGAATTTTGGAAAGCAGTGAAAAAACACCAACTAGCACTTTTTCCACCTTGTTTTCACCAAGCAATTGTTATTCAAATTTAAATCCTTTTGCTGTTTTGAAAAGTACTAAAGATGCTTAACAGAACCATGCTTGGAAAATAAAATTTAAAGAATTTTGAAGGCCTGAAAACAAACCCAACATTCAGCTAACCTCTCTGTTATCTTCACACTTAACAAAAATTTCAGTAACTGAAACTTAACTGAATTTTCGTTTTCAGAAACAGTGAACTAGAACGATTTTCAAATGATTAGAACTTTTTGCTCACTCAATATTTTTGAGCACGGATTGGGGCTTCTAGAAGCTGGACCCAACCACTCCCTGCTCTGCACCTCATCTCGCAAGTTGTTTGACTAAAACGAGAGAGGGAGAGGTGACTTCAGAGAGGAGAGAAACGAGAGGGAGGGATGGGCGGCTGACACCCTGCTCCCTATCTCCAGCCACAGTGGCATTCGCCCGTGCATTCCTCGACCTGGCACGGTGCAAGTGGGCGCCAAGCCATCCTCGTTGCGTTGGGACCTCCCACGGGGCCGGAGAGAGCGACCCGGGACGTGCCAGAGCGTGCACGAGCTCGCCGCGGGCACACGGCCACGCCCGAGCGTGCGCCACCGTCGCCACCTCACTTATTTCCCCGCGGCCACCGCGACAGCACGGGGCAAAATACGCCCTCCACAGTTCCCCACAGCCTCTCTCACCACCATAGACGCACTCCCCTATCTCCGTAGCCCCACCCTGAACCGCGCCACCTCCCCTCGTTTGCAGAAGAGCCGAAGCCCTCGTCCGAGCCGCCGCGGAACCCGAGCACGGCGCCGTCGATTGGAGTGACCCCGCGCCATTGGTGTTGTACCTCTACACGGCATCGACCTCACGCGACTTCCCCGACCGCTTCCTGTTGCCCTGCACGCCCCCTAGGTGAGCCTCGCTCGTTTCTCGCCGCCGGTCTCTGTGCGCTCGCCGGAGAAGAAATAGAACGAGGGAGAGAGAAAGGAGAATGGTCCTGCGCCGTAGATCTCCGGATCTACGGCCACGCTTGAATGGCGAAGCGGTACGCCCGTTCCCGCGCGTCGCGGAAGCGAGGCGGGCCGCCAGGCGCAGTTGGGCCGCGCCCCAGGCGTTGACCAGCCCACTGCGCTGTGTTTTGTGTCTTTTTCAAAATATCCAGAATATGGCTGTTTACTTTATTCGAAAATGAAAATTTTAAGCTCAACCATAAAATGTGCGAAAATTCACAGAGGTGCATGAACAAAATCTTGAACGTTGGCAACAAGCAGATCTGGATTTGGATGAACGAGGAACAAATGAAAAATCATGAACTGAGGACTGTCTGTGAGAATGTTTAGGGCATAACTTTTGATGGAATGTCTAAAATGAGCAAACTAAAATTCCTAGGGTAGATCTTGACTAGATCTACCAGTAGGGCTTGACCTCACCCCAAGGTGAGCTACCATTTTGAAATGGTATCCATTTTGGTAAAACACCAGTAGCATGTTCTATGAATTTTAGGATTTTTTATAGCACTTTTTGATGTAAATCCAATTGGATCTGTTATATATTAGATAGATCTATGTATTCCTAGATTTGTGTAAATTTTTGAGCTCTAGAATTAATTTGGTGACAGATCTAAGAAAATGCATATTTCTGTTAGAAATAAAGTGAATAGTTTTGTTTTGTGAATCATGGTTTGATTGTGCCAATCTGTTTTCTAGCATGTATAAATGATATGTTGAGTGTTCTTAGGTAGTTTTACTCACAGAGAGGCCATGATAAAAATCCATGCGTATTTAGTATTTGTTTTGGCATTAAAATGAGCATAGTAGAAATCCCTAGATTTATTTCATGTAATACTTGTGTTGGAATGTTTTGCTAGATTTTTATCCTAGTTATGGAAGTGTTTTTACTTGGATCCAGTACCATTTTGGTACTGTTATTTACTTGTTTCCTTCTCTGTAAGTTACCTTGATCCCTTTAGAGATGCATGCATAGGTTTGATTATTATTGCTAGTGTTAATGTTTTGCACTAGGATAGCTAGTAGCCTTTTTCTCTATGAATTGTTTTGTTTCCACAAGATGGACCAGAGGCATAATACCTCTCAAATGGCATGGAAAACCTAGTGGAACACCCACTGGTTTCATCCCATTGGGTTGAAAACAAACTAGTTCAACTATAGTAGTTGAGGTAGTAGTAGTGAATATTATTGTTATTGGTGCATGCTTGTGTGGGATTATTTTAGGAGCGTGTATATTATTTTTGTGAGTACTATAGTTCAAAAGACCAGGATCCTCAGTACCTATTATTGTTATAGGTGCATGCTTGTTCAACTATAATTATTTTGTGAATATTATAGTAGTTGAGGTAGTAGTAGCGAACAAGACCAGGATCCTCAGTACCTCCAAGGAAAGCCATCCTTAAAGCTTGCTGTTATATTCCCAATCCATTTATGCATTAAATTACTTCTGAAGTTTTCAAAACTTGTTTGCTAAAACTATTTTATTGAGTGGATACTATTACTAATATTATATATATACTATATATCAGTTGTCATTAGTCAACTTGGTGTTACCAAGCCCTTAGCCACCATAAGGTATATAAATACCGTCTTAAACAATAATCTTGAGTCCCTAAGTGGACAACTTTAAAATGTGCTTTTGCAAAACAAAGATGGTCCTACGAGGAGATTATGGTGGGAAGGCGGGACCTTGTTCACCGAAGGAAAAATGTGAAGGGGTTTTCAAAAGGCACATAACCTAGTCTTCGCTGGACAACCAAGATGTACTGCCACTCTACCCCTATATGGGTATGGGGCCTATCTAGATGCTTGAACTTGTTAGTGTATGTTTTATTCCAAGGTGCTATAGAGAAGCTGATTCTCTGAACCGAAGTGTCGCCAGGAGGGAGAAAACGGGACATACACAGTAAGGGATTAAGTTCTCCTCTGGAAGCGACAGCTGGGCCTCCCGACTAGGCAAGGCGGGACCTGATGCCGGCGAGACAACCCACCTGAAGGAATAAGCATATACTAGCTTGTGTCAGAGTGGACAGTTAGGATCAACTCTCTGGTGCTTGCATATCGCTGTGTCGATCCATGGGTTGTCCATGGCAGAGTTTTGGATCTAGTGGAATGTGTACCACCTCTGCAGAGTAAAACTATTCAGAATAGCCGAGCCCTCGGATATGGGCAGTTGAAAGGCCATGTAGCTAGTATTGTGCTGAGTTTTCAAAAGGTGTTTTCTAAACAGAAGTGTTGTACCCGGAAGGTACCGATGGAGTTTGCACATATTGTTCCAAGAAGTTTTGCAAAGAAAAAACTTCCTTTTGTAAAACAAGTTTACAAAACCTCTTGTACATGCGATATCGACAAGAGAAAGAAAACTATATTATTTTCTTCTGAAGTATCTTCTTCAACAAAGATACAGATTAATATGACTGCAACTGTGATGTCATCTTACATGAACATCATTGGTAGCGAGCCCTATGTATGGCCTACCTATCCACCATACAAGCATGATGCATTTCTAAGTCTATAAAGGATGTCTTGTTGAGTACATTCAAACGTACTCATTTTGTTTCGCCCCTGGTATATACTTGCCAGACTTTGAGGAGGTACCGCCTGAGGAGGAGTACGAGGAGGAGTACGAGGAGGAGTACTATTCCGACGACTACGCGAACTAGGCCCGGCTCCCGGTCAGCAGCCTCTTGGTGAAAGCTTGACATGGGCTACCTACGTTTATTTCTGCTGTTTAGTTGTTGTAAGACTTTGCCTGCCCTGCGTGGCAGTGATTAATGACTTGGTCATGTGACCATTGGCTTGTAAGACTGCTTTTATTCGTGTAATGGATATTGTATCTGTGTACCACTTTCGTATGTTGTTCACGACTGATCTTCCTGGGATCGTGAATGTATGCATATGAGGGGTTCTGAACCTTCCGGTTTGGGGCCTCTACAAAGTTGGTATCAGAGCTATCCTGACCCTAGGAGCCCTTAGTTAGCATGGATGTCAATTAGTATTATATATTTATATAAAATAATATACTTAAGTGATTAAGTTTTAAAAGATTCTTACACCCATCTTCCCTATTTTCTCAAATATACTTACATTAAGATTACATCATGTTCGACCTCAAAATTTTGCACGCTTGGACACTAACTCAACCTTACTTCCGCCAGTTAGGACTGGCCAGGGACATCCCTTTCCGCTTCGAGCGGCGACTCGTAGCGATGACTGAGCTGCTTGACCGCCCCGTTCCCGAGCTTCGGGGAGGGGTGATCACTGGGTCCCCCATAGAGGGGGAATGGTTGGTGGAGTGTGTGATACGCCCTCCACTGACTACTCCTACGGTGGAGGCGTTCTTCATCGCCACCGTAGATCGCTCCTGGCAGGAGGGAGTAGTGCGCGTGATCCAGGAGGCCATAGCGCGCCTGGCTCACCTACGGGACTACCGTTTCAAAGGGACTGCCTATGAGTTCCTCGGGAGGAGGGACGAGACCGGCACACCTATGGCCGTGTCTCAGGACGTGACGTGTCTTGGCGCACACCAGGAAGATATGGAGAACCTACTCCACCGCTCCCAGCGTCGTCTTGACGACATGGGTATCTTGCAGCGCACCACCGCCTCCAAGTGCCGTCTCCTCTGTATCCATCTGGGGCAGACGATGCTCGATTTAGAGACCGCGACTGCACGATCCCGTGCCTTGGAGAGGCAGTTACGGACCACCCGCTGGGCCCGTGACCGTCTCCACGCCAAGGTGGGATACCTTCAGGAGGCCAACGCAACCTTGCGTGACCGCCTGAGGACCGCCAGAGAGGAGCTGGCCACTCGAGACTCCACTCTCGAGGGCTTAGAGGAGGAGAACTCCGAGCTCCGCAGGGAGAACGAGGACCTCCTCGTTGACGACGACGTCCTTTCCGACGCAGAGGGCATGGACATGAGCGCGCAGAGCTTGCAGGAGGACGACGACTCCGTTGAGAAGGAGGAGGACCCAGAGGAGCTCCTCTTCGACGTCGACAGCGCTTAGCTACTCGTAGCACCTCTTAGCTATAGAGTAGTGCTAGTTAGATGTACGCCAACCCCATAAGGTGAATCCCCTCGATGTAGCTCTAAGGAGCGTAGTTGTGGTAGATGTCTGTTTGTGTGTTGTGCAATGTATGAACTCTATGCTTTTAGTATGATGTAGTCTGTATGTGCTATGAACTTGATGAATCGTTTCAACCCCCAAAGAACAAACCACCAAACCAAATTAAAATCACCCAATGATAAAAAACACTCCTTTTGTTGCTAAAAAGTTTTTAACCTGG
The DNA here is from genome assembly GCA_028641055.1 of Alopecurus myosuroides. NCBI lineage: Eukaryota > Viridiplantae > Streptophyta > Magnoliopsida > Poales > Poaceae > Alopecurus > Alopecurus myosuroides. The sequence continues at coordinate 21,903,692 of CM054059.1, forward strand.
TTAAAAAGAAACAAAACCTTAAGTCTTGCTGCATAGACTTACACATGTCTCAATAAACAGCATGGCGCCACGTCGGGAACCACCACCACCACCCCCACCGACAATGGAGACACTGCTGGCACTTTTGATGGAGGACCGTCAGGCCACTAGAGCCGAGAGTGCCGCCACAGTTGCTGCCCTGCAGCAGTTGGCCGCTGCCAGCGCCAACCACAAAAACAACCATGGCGATGACAACAGTAATGGCGGGCGATCGAAGCTGAAGGTGTTTCAGCAGACTAACCCTCCGGTGTTCACAAAGATTTTGGAACCCCTGGACGCTGACGACTGGCTTCGACCATCGCCAACGATCTGAAGGTGGCAGGAGTCGACGAGGATGACAAGGTGCTCTTTGCTACCCACTTTCTTGCTGGGCCAGCAAGGACTTGGTGGGAGACTACCTGCGACACCGTCGCTCCTAACTATGTGTTCACCTGGGAGGACTTCTGCGCCCGTTTCCGCAAGTATCACATCCCTCAGGGAGTGATGAGCATTATGAAGGACAAGTTCCTGAAGCTGAAGCAGGGAGGCATGTCTGTGTCCAAATACTGGGAAGAGTTTACTCTGTTAGCCCGGTATGCACCAGATGAGGTCAATACTGAAGCCAAGAAGAAGGAAAGGTTTCTGAATGGGCTGCACGATGAGTTGCAGTGTACTCTTGTGGTCATTCCCTTTGCGGATCTGGAGTCACTCGCAGATGCCGCGATGATGATGGAGCACAAGAGGCAGAATGTCTTTGAAAATAAGAAGAGGAAAATGCAGTTCCAAGGAGGACCAAGTGCACCCAGAAACCGCCCAACCCCTTATACCAGGCCGCCACCCCATAGGGCGCCTACCTTTTCGCCAAGGAACCACCATAACAACCATAGCCACAACCACAACCACCACAACAGCCACAACAACCACCACAACAACAACAACAACCGTGTGACATACACACCCAAGCCTAGAGGCAGTGGAAGTGGGAATGGGAATGGACACAAGCCCAACCATGCTGCCAAGCCAACCCAAGGCACCAAACCCAGCTTAACCTGCTTCGCCTGTGGCAAGGAAGGACACTATGCACGAGAGTGCCCAACCAAGACTGCTGCACCGGCTCAGAACAGTGCTACCAAGATGACTCATGCATCAGCACCCAGGAAGCGGATTATGACCAAGGGATACCTGAATCACGTCACTGCGGAGGAAGTTCAGGATGCGCCAGACATGGTGATGGGTACGTTTCCTGTCAACTCTGTACCTGCCGCAGTATTGTTTGATTCGGGTGCATCGCATTCCTTTGTTACTGTGCCTTTTGCTGAGAAGAGTGGTATGAAGCCTACCCGTATGCGTGACCCTATGTCAGTGCAAATACCTGGAAACAAAACCCAAGCCCACTTCATTTGCAATGAGGTACCCCTCGACATACAGGAGAAAACTTTTCATGCCAACCTCATAGTACTGGGATCCCAAGGGATAGAGGTAGTACTAGGCATGAATTGGATGACCAAGTACAAAGGTGTGATTGATTGCACCGGGAGGTCCATATCATTGACTGCCAGTGATGGGGAAAGGATTGCCTTCGCCGCAACCAAGTCGAAGTCCGAGACCCACAGCCACACCAGTATAGCCACACCTGCACTTGAGGAAGTTCCGGTAGTATGTGAATACCCGGATGTGTTTCCTGATGAATTACCCGGTATGCCGCCTGACCGGGATATCGAGTTTGTGATTGAGTTGGTACCCGGTACCGGACCCATAGCACAGAAACCGTACCAGATGAACCCGAAGGAGCTTGATGAGTTGAAGAAGCAGCTGGAGGACATGTTAAGGAAAGGTCTGATTCGCCCTAGTGCATCACCATGGGGATCACCTGTCATTTTTGTGGACAAGCGGGACGGTTCCTCACGTCTATGTGTGGATTACCGTAAGTTGAATGATGTTACCATCAAGAACAAGTACCCGCTGCCCAAAATTGAAGACCTGTTTGACCAGCTAAATGGGGCAAGAATCTTCTCAAAGATCGATCTTCGTACCGGTTATCATCAGTTGAAGGTTCGTGAGACTGATATTCCAAAGACCGCCTTCACCACACGTTACGGGTTATATGAGTACACCGTAATGTCGTTTGGTCTAACCAATACCCCCGCCTACTTCATGAATCTTATGAATAAGGTTTTCATGGAATGCTTGGACAAGTTTGTCGTGGTTTTCATTGACGACATTCTCATTTACTCCAAGAGTGAAGACGAACACGAAGAACATCTGAGAATTGTCCTCGGAACACTTTGACAGCATCAACTGTATGCTAAGTTCAGTAAATGCCAATTTTGGTTGAAGGAAGTTGGTTTTATTGGACACGTAGAATCCGGAGGTGGAATCTCTGTTGACCCTGCTCTAGTTCAGTCTGTCGCTAATCGGGCTGCCCCGACTAATCAGACTGAAGTCAGATCTTTTCAGGGATTAGCCGGATATTATCGCAAGTTTGTTGAAGGATTTTCCAGTATAGCCAGACCACTCACACAGTTGCTCAAGAAGGATAGCAAGTTCGTCTGGACGGACAAATGTGCTGAGAGTTTTCAAGAGCTGAAAAATCGATTAGTGACCGCCCCGGTACTCATTATGCCGGATGTCTCCAAGAGTTTCGATGTGTATTGTGATGCTTCTAAGCTTGGACTTGGGAGTGTTCTCATGCAATAAGGAAAGGTCATCTCATTCATCTCACGCCAGTTGAGGCCTCATGAGATGAATTATCCTACCCATGACTTAGAGCTTGCTGCTGTTGTGCATGCTCTTAAATCATGGCGACATTTCCTTATCGGAAAAAGGTGTGAAATCTATACGGATCATAAGAGTTTGAAGTATATCTTCACACATCGTGAACTCAATATGAGGCAACGCCGTTGGATAGAGCTCATCAAGGATTATGATCTTAGTATCCACTATCACCCTGGAAAGGCAAATGTTGTTGCAGACGCTCGTAGCCGAGAGCCGGTCTCTCTGAATTCCATGATCCAGATCAGACAACCGGAGTTGTGGAAAGAACTTGACCAGCTTGGTATCGAGGTGGTCAGCTATGGCATGTTGGAAGCCATGGACGTTCAACCGACTCTAGTTGATCAAATCAAGGAAGCTCAGAAGGGCCAGAAGAGCATTGAGGGAATAAAAACCCGCGTGGAGAAAGAAGAAGTTGCCGGTTTTACGATTGATTCTGATGGAGTCTTATGGTATAAAGAACGCATTTGTGTTCCGGCTGAATCTGAGTTGAAGCAAACCATCATGACTGAGGCTCATGACACTTTATACTCTATTCACCCTGGAGGAACCAAAATGTATCAAGATTTGAAGGAAAGGTTTTGGTGGCACGGAATGAAACGGGATATTGCCTCGTTTATAGCCAAGTGCCATATTAGTCAGCAAGTGAAGCCTGGACATCAGCGTCCCGCTGGTTTGCTGCAGCCATTGCAAGTTCCTGTTTGGAAATGGGATGAAGTTGGGATGGACTTTATTACTGGATTGCCACGATCCAGTCGAGGAAATGATTCGATATGGGTAGTCGTTGACAGGCTCACCAAAGTTGCATACTTTATGCCTATCAAGACCACATATCGGGGAGACCAGCTTGCTGATCTCTATATTTCTCGGATAGTCAGCCTACATAGAGTTCCCAGTAGGATTGTGTCAGATCGAGGATCGCAGTTCACTTCTCGATTCTAGAAAAAGTTACACGAAGCCTTGGGAACCAAGCTAGCCTTTAGCACAGCCTACCATCCACAGAATGATGGGCAGACAAAGCGTGTGAACCAAATCTTGGAGGACATGCTTCGTGCCTGCGTTTTGTCCTATGGAGTTAAATGGGAGGACTGTCTGCCTTTTGCAGAGTTCTCCTACCATAACAGCTATCAGTCAAGCCTACAAATGGCACCGTTTGAAGCACTTTATGGACGTAAATGCCGTACCCCTCTGAACTGGACTGAAACAGGAGACAGTCAGATCTTTGGAGTTGATACTCTGAAGGCTGTAGAAGAGCAAGTGCATTTAATCCGTGACCGTCTTAAAGCCGCACAATCACGCCAGAAGAGTTATGCGGACACTAAGCGTCGCGATGTCTCTTTCACTATCGGAGATTTCGTGTACCTTCGTGTCACGCCGCTAAAAGGGATGCAGCGTTTTCACGTCAAGGGAAAGCTCGCACCCCGATATATTGGCCCGTTTAAGATCCTAGCCCGTCGGGGAGAGGTATCTTATCAACTCGAGCTACCTGAAGAGCTGTCAGCTTTTCACGATGTTTTTCACGTGTCATTGCTCCGGAAGTGTCTTCAAGTACCTGAGCAGAATCTCACTTACGAAGACATTGACTTCAAGAACATTGACCTCAATGATGATTTGACCTACCGTGATCGACCCCTGCTGGTACTTGAGGAGAATGTTCGTGCTACCAGGAGGAATGCTTTCAAGTTCCTTAAGATTCAGTGGACGAATCATTCTGAGGAGGAAGCAACCTTGGAGCGTGAAGATTTTATCAGGAAAGAATTCCCTGGTTTCCTCAAAGACTAAACCCGCGAATCTCGGGACGAGATTCTTTTAAGGGAGGGGGGAGGTCTGGCACACCCCAATTTTAGCACACTTGTATCACACAAGGAATGCAATTTTTAGAGCCAACAAAAACTTTTATGGCCCTTGTGTAAATCCCTCATGTTGTATTTGAGCTATGACTATCTATGCAAGCAAGCTTTTTCATTTAAAAACAAATCACTTGTTTCTGATGTTTTGATCACTTTTGAGTTCTTTTCTATTTTTATAACCCTTGTTACCCTAACTCAAAACCCATGTGGCAATGTTGAAAACAGCTTATATTTGAAGATTGAATCAAGTGGAATTAATAAAACAAATTAACCAAAGTGAAAACAAAAGCTTTTCTAATAAAAACAAACTTTGGAAAACAGGTCAAGTAGGGGTTTTGCACCCTTGTTTTTCATAGTATAAAAATTCACATTTTGAGATTTCAAGTCATGAATGTGATCTTAGATATATATACTACATTTTGGATAACCTTGTTGAGAAAATGGAATCACAAAAACAATGTTTTGCTTGAAGGTTTTATGCTAAGAAATAAGGCAGAAAAGTGGAATTTTGGAAAGCAGTGAAAAAACACCAACTAGCACTTTTCCACCTTGTTTTCACCAAGCAATTGTTATTCAAATTTAAATCCTTTTGCTGTTTTGAAAAGTACTAAAGATGCTTAACAGAACCATGCTTGGAAAATAAAATTTAAAGAATTTTAAAGGCCTGAAAACAAACCCAACATTCAGCTAACCTCTCTGTTTTCTTAACACTTAACAAAAATTTCAGTAACTGAAACTTAACTGAATTTTCGTTTTTAGAAACAGTGAACTAGAACGATTTTCAAATGATTAGAACTTTTTGCTCACTCAATATTTTTGAGCACGGATTGGGGCTTCTAGAAGCTGGACCCAACCACTCCCTGCTCTGCACCTCATCTCGCAAGTTGTTTGACTAAAACGAGAGAGGGAGAGGTGACTTCAGAGAGGAGAGAAACGGGAGGGAGGGATGGGCGCCTGACACCCTGCTCCCTATCTCCAGCCACAGTGGCGTTCGCCCATGCATTCCTCGACCTGGCACGGTGCAAGTGGGCGCCAAGCCATCCTCGCTGCGTTGGAACCTCCCACGGGGCCGGAGAGAGCGACCCGGGATGTGCCAGAGCGTGCACGAGCTCGCCGCGGGCACACGGCCACGCCCGAGCGTGCGCCACCGTCGCCACGTCACTTATTTCCCCGCGGCCACCGCGACATCACGGGGCAAAATACGCCCTCCACAGTTCCCCACAGCCTCTCTCACCACCATAGACGCACTCCCCTATCTCCGTAGCCCCACCCTGAACCGCGCCACCTCCCCTCGTTTGCAGAAGAGCCGAAGCCCTCGTCCGAGCCGCCGCGGAACCCGAGCACGGCGCCGTCGATTGGAGTGACCCCGCGCCATTGCTGTTGTACCTCTACACGGCATCGACCTCACGCGACTTCCCCGACCGCTTCCTGTTGCCCTGCACGCCCCCTAGGTGAGCCTCGCTCGTTTCTCGCCGCCGGTCTCTGTGCGCTCGCCGGAGAAGAAATAGAACGAGGGAGAGAGAAAGGAGAATGGTCCTGCGCCGTAGATCTCCGGATCTACGGCCACGCTTGAATGGCGAAGCGGTACGCCCGTTCCCGCGCGTCGCGGAAGCGAGGCGGGCCGCCAGGCGCAGTTGGGCCGCGCCCCAGGCGTTGACCAGCCCACTGCGCTGTGTTTTGTGTCTTTTTCAAAATATCCAGAATATGGCTGTTTACTTTATTCGAAAATGAAAATGTTAAGCTCAACCATAAAATGTGCGAAAATTCACAGAGGTGCATGAAAAAAATCTTGAACGTTGGCAACAAGCAGATCTGGTTTTGGATGAACGAGGAACAAACGAAAAATCATGAACTGAGGACTGTCTGTGAGAATGTTTAGGGCATAACTTTTTGATGGAATTTCTAAAATGAGCAAACTAAAATTCCTAGGGTAGATCTTGACTAGATCTGCCAGTAGGGATTGACCTCACCCCAAGGTGAGCTACCATTTTGAAATGGTATCCATTTTGGTAAAACACCAGTAGCATGTTCTATGAATTTTAGGATCTTTTTATAGCACTTTTTGATGTAAATCCAATTGGATCTGTTATATTAGATAGATCTATGTATTACTAGATTTGTGTAAATTTTTGAGCTCTAGAATTAATTTGGTGACAGATCTAAGAAAATGCATATTTCTGTTAGAAATAAAGTGAATAGTTTTGTTTTGTGAATCATGGTTTGATTGTGCCAATCTGTTTTCTAGCATGTATAAATGATATGTTGAGTGTTCTTAGGTATTTTTACTCACAGACAGGCCATGATAAAAATCCATGCATGTTTAGTATTTGTTTTGGCATTAAAATGAGCATAGTAGAAATCCCTATATTTATTTCATGTAATACTTGTGTTGGAATGTTTTGCTAGATTTTTATCCTAGTTATGGAAGTGTTTTTACTTGGATCCAGTACCATTTTGGTACTGTTATTTACTTGTTTCCTTCTATGTAAGTTACCTTGAGCCCTTTAGAGATGCATGCATAGGTTTGATTATTATTGCTAGTGTTAATGTTTTGCACTAGGATAGCTAGTAGCCTTTTTCTCTATGAATTGTTTTGTTTCCACAAGATGGACCAGAGGCATAATACCTCTCAAATGGGATGGAAAACCTAGTGGAGCACCCACTGGTTCCATCCCATTGGGTTGAAAACAAACTAGTTCAATTATAGTAGTTGAGGTAGTAGTAGTGAATATTATTGTTATTGGTGCATGCTTGTGTGGGATTATTTTAGGAGCGTGTATATTATTTTTGTGAGTGTTTTTGCTTGCTATATGTGGAGTTTGGGTCAAGGTGTTGGTTGGTAAGGTTCTGATAGGATGCTTTGCTTTTTCTTTTACGATGATAGAAAACGACGAAGAAATAGTCGGGGCGGGAGGATACTACTACCATACTTGTTGCGAACAAGACCAGGATCCTCAGTACCTCCAAGGCAAGCCATCCTTAAAGCTTGCTGTTATATTCCCAATCCATTTATGCATTAAATTACTTCTGAAGTTTTCAAAACTTGTTTGCTAAAACTATTTTATTGAGTGGATACTATTACTAATATTATATATATACTATATATCACTTGTCATTAGTCAACTTGGTGTTACCAAGCCCTTAGCCACCATAAGGTATATAAATACCGTCTTAAACAATAATCTTGAGTCCCTAAGTGGACAACTTTAAAATGTGCTTTTGCAAAACAAAGATGGTCCTACGAGGAGATTATGGTGGGAAGGCGGGACCTTGTTCACCGAAGGAAAAATGTGAAGGGGTTTTCAAAGGTTTTCAAAAGGCACATAACCTAGTCTTCGCTGGACAACCAAGATGTACTGCCACTCTACCCCTATATGGGTATGGGGCCTATCTAGATGCTTGAACTTGTTAGTGTATGTTTTATTCCAAGGTGCTATAGAGAAGCTGATTCTCTGAACCGAAGTGTCGCCAGGAGGGAGAAAACGGGACATACACAATGAGGGATTAAGTTCTCTTCCGGAAGCGACAGTTGGGCCTCCCGACTAGGCAAGGCGGGACCTGATGCCGGGGAGACAACCCACCTGAAGGAATAAGCATATACTAGCTTGTGTCAGAGTGGACAGTTAGGATCAACTCTCTGGTGCTTGCATATCGCTGTGTCGATCCATGGGTGGTCCATGGCAGAGTTTTGGATCTAGTGGAATGTGTACCACCTCGGCAGAGTAAAACTATTCAGAATAGCCGAGCCCTCGGATATGGGCAGTTGAAAGGCCATGTAGCTAGTATTGTGCTGAGTTTTCAAAAGGTGTTTTCAAAACAGAAGTGTTGTACCCGGAAGGTACCGATGGAGTTTGGACATATTGTTCCAAGAAGTTTTGCAAAGAAAAAACTTCCTTTTGTAAAACAAGTTTACAAAACCTCTTGTACATGCGATATCGACACGAGAAAGAAAACTATATTATTTTCTTCTGAAGTATCTTCTTCAACAAAGATACAGATTAATATGACTGCAACTGTGATGTCATCTTACATGAACATCATTGGTAGCGAGCCCTATGTATGGCCTACCTATCCACCATACAAGCATGATGCATTTCTAAGTGTATAAAGGATGTCTTGTTGAGTACATTCAAATGTACTCATTTGGTTTCGCCCCTGGTATATACTTGCCAGACTTTGAGGAGGTACCGCCTGAGGAGGAGTACGAGGAGGAGTACTATTCCAACGACTACGCGAACTAGGCCCGGCTCCCGGTCAGCAGCCTGTTGGTGACAGCTTGACATGGGCTACCTACGTTTATCTTCCGCTGTTTAGTTGTTGTAAGACTTTGCCTGCCCTTGTGGTAGTGATTAAAGACTTGGTCATGTGACCATTGGCTTGTAAGACTGCTTTTATTCGTGTAATGGATATTGTATCTGTGTACCACTTTCGTATGTTTTCACGACTGATCTTCCTGGGATCGTGAATGTATGCATCTGAGGGGTTCTGAACCTTCCGGTTTGGGGCCTCTACATGACCTTTGCTAAAAAATATCACAAATGGAGTACCCAAATTTGCCGGAACAGAACTTAATCAACATTCCGGCAATCAAGGGCCTCACGTGGGGTACCTGCACATAAAATCCCACCCTGTATCCCCATATCATCCCATCGACATCCACACGAAGGTGGGCCCACACATCCACACCGTCATCGTTGTCATCCACACAAAGGTGGGAACATATCCACCACATCCACACCGCCACCATCACCATCATCGATCGACACCACCCACACAATCACCACCATCGACACCAGCCAAAACATCACCATCACCACCATCGACACCACCACACCATCACCACCATCGATACCACCATCACCACCATATGCATTCATCCACACCATCACCGCCATATGCATCCATCCACACCATCCATGCATCCAAAAACAACAACAAAAACTACCTGATCTTGTAGAACTTCTGTCAAACAACTTGTGTGCGTGGCAGGGTAGGGAGTAGCAGTCGGGCAGCAGGGGCGGCGCTGCTGTAGGAGGGAGTGCGGGAGACGCAGGGGTGGAGGAGGGAGCCTCAGGGGAGGTGGAGGGGTGTGTGGTGTCGCTGTCCGCCGGCCGTGGAGGGACGACGTCGTGGTAGGGTGCCGGAATCTCTGTGGTGGTCGTGGAGGGGCGCATCAGAGGGAGGAGGGGTGGAGGAGTGGACTGGGCGCACGAGCAGCAGAGGGAGACGGTGGTGGCTGGGCGCGGTGGTCGCCGGAGACAGAGGGGGCGCGGGGGGGGGGGGGTCGTCGATCGTTTCCTCGCGCGAAACGACTAAGTCCTAAACAGTACTGCTCAAAGGGGAGAGGGCGGGGCCGCGTGTCAGTGGCACTACGCCCATTTACAGCTGGCGAACAACGCCCCCGGTTTGCCAGCGCTAACTTATCGCTGGCGAACAGGCTCTATTGCCCAGCGGTAACTTAGCGCTGGTGAACCAGGGTGGTTGTTCGCCAGTGGTATTGTTTTCTATTTTTTTTCTTTATTTGTTTGAATTATTCAAATACATTTCATATATAATAATCCAAACACATTGCAAATTAATTTGAAATAATACAAATTTCAAATAATAATAAAAACACATTACAAATTATATTGTTTTTTTTGTTTTCCATTATTTCCTTTATGTTTTCTATTGTTTTATTTTGTTTTCTATTATTTCCTTTTTGTTTTCTCTTGTTTTCTTTATGTTTTCTATTCTTTTATTTTGTTTTCCATTATTTCCTTTTTCTTTTCTCTTGTTTTCTTTATGTTTTCCATTCTTTTTTTTTTCATTATTTCCTTTATGTTTTCTATTGTTTTATTATGTTTTCCATTATTTCCTTTTTGTTTTCTCTTGTTTACTTTATGTTTTCTATTGTTTTATTTTGTTTTCCATTATTTACTTTTTGTTTTCTATTTTTTATTTTGTTTTCAATTATTTCCTTTTTGTTTTCTCTTGCTTTCTTTATGTTTTCTATTGTTTTCCTTCATGTTTTCTATTGTTTTATTTTGTTTCCCATTATTTCCTTTTTGTTTTCTCTTGTTTCCTTCATGTTTTCTATTGTTTCATTTTGTTTTCCATTATTTCCTTTTTGTTTTCTCTTGTTTCCTTTATGTTTTCTATTGTTTTATTTTGTTTCCCATTATTTCCTTCTTGTTTTCTATTGTTTCCCTTATGTTTTCTATTGTTTTATTTTGTTTTCCATTATTTCCTTTTTTGTTTTCTCTTGTTTCCGTTATGTTTCAAATAATAACTCCACACATTTCAAAAACAGAACAAGGTACATTAAATTTATAATAAGTCCACATTATACTAGTTGATCCATGCATATACATATTTTCGTCGCATACAAGGTAGCAACTATATACATAGTTTCTCAGCGTTTGATATTTTTGCCTTTTTTGGTCGCCGTTGCATAATTTAGCCTCACATCATGACTTCTTCTTTTGAATGGAAGACCATGCCTAGGTAGCGTAGTTCTGCATCTTCTTGTGGTGTATGTTGCATGACTATCATCATCATCTTCTTGATCATCGTCAAAATTTGGGTCGCCGAATGTGTAAAACTCGTCCTCGTCAACTACTACATCCATTACGATGATATTTCTTTTCCCTCTCCTCACGACAACACGGCTAGGCCTTGAGGGGTATTTATGAAGAATCATTGGGACAAATTTTTAGCCAATACCCATGGCTCATTTTGCGCTGTGACGTTCGCGCTTGATGAAGTTCCGGCTTCGGGAATAACCTTGGTTGTAAACTATTGGCCTTCTTTTTGACGATCGACATCCTAGCCCATCTGACGCGAAACATAGGCACCTTCTCTCCAGAGTATTTAAGCTCCCATATCTCCTCGATCCTTCCGTAGTATCTTAAATTTTTGTCACCGGTGTAGGATTCCATCATTACCCCTGAGTTTTGATAATCGGAAGTTTTGTCTTTCTCCTCCGTGTAGAAAGTGAACCCGATGATATGATATGCTTGAAACATCGCTATGTTGGGAGCGGGGCCATGTGCCAAGGCATACAAGAGTTTATTTTTAGCACAATTCCTTGGCGGTGGGTTAGCGACAATCTCATCTTTAAACCAACGCAAGAAAGTGGAGTTATGCTCTCTAATTATTTCTCCTTCGGTCCTCCGCTTGCCTTGTTCAGTGTACTTTTTCTTAGTCGAGCTCTTGTGTTTTTCCACCCAAGTATCGACCATGTCAATGTGTTGGAGAGCTACCAAGTTTGCCTTGTTAAAGTCGGTGCATCGACAAGCCAGATCCACATGCACTTCTATACGTCCATTTTTGTGACTTGCTCCATCGAGCATGCCAATGTGCTTGCTTCTGGGCAGACCAATAGGGTCCTCCACGTCAATATGATCCGTGCAGAAAGAGTTGCACTCTTCGGTGAGAAAGCCCTGAACGATGCTTCCATCCGGATGGGCCCTGTTGCGAACACATGCTTTGATGACCCCATTCATCCTTTCAAACGGCGTCATGTTGTGCAGGAACAACGGCCCGAGATGGATGATATCGTCCATGATATGGACCAACAGATGAACACATATGTCAAAGAATGATGGTGGAAAGTACATCTCAAGCTCGCATAGTATCACGACGATCTCTTCCTGCAGCCTTGAGATCTGCTTCCCCATGATGGACTTTCGAGATATCACGTCGAAGAAGTTACACAGGCCAAATAGGGTTTCCCGGACGTCCTTGTCCATTATCTGGCGGATCGCAACCGGAAGTATCCGTGTCATCATCACGTAACATTCATGAGACTTCATTCCACTGAACTTTTGTTTCTGCGCATCTAGGAATCTGCTTATTAGCCCTGAGTAACCGCTAGTTACTTTGACTCCAGGAAGGCACATCATCAATTTTGTGATCTCGTCCGGACTAAGAGTGAAGAAGGAGGGGGCAGTAATAGTCATTCCTCTTAACCCTTTTGGCCTTGCGACCCTCCATCTCCTCATCACACGATTGGTCGTCGTCGTCATCATCCGGGCATCCCCCCTCAAGATGTTCCCTAATAACAAAATGTTTCATGTTGTTTCTTGCTTTCACCCCGTCTTTGGTTCTCTCCGCATGTCGAGCAGCGTGCCAAACAAACTTTCAAACACATTCTTCGTGATATGCATCAGATCAAGGCAGTGATGCGTATCGAGAATGGGCCAGTATGGCAAGTCCCAAAACACCGACCTTGTCTTCCATACATCCAAAAGAGATTTTGGCAATTTTTGCTTCTTTCCCGGCTCTTGGCATTCCTTCCAATCATTCAGCAACTTGTAGATTTCTTCGCCGCACCTCTTACGTGCAGGTCCCCGGAGCTCATCTTCACCGTTAAAAAGGTCTACTCGCCTTCTCCACGGGTCTTTGTTGGGTAGCCACCTTCGATGGCCAACGAAGACTGTTTTCGAAGACCCGGGATATTTTGGAAGTTGCATCTGGGCCCTCGCGCAACCGTTATGTCCGTTATGTCTGTGGGGTCATCCATGCACCTCACACAACCGTTATTTCCATGACACACCTGGCCCGCCACATATTCGTAGCCGAGAGCAAGACAGATCTCATTGGGAAATATTGTTCACCGAAGGCGTCCCATGTGTTCACCCCTTCCTCGGTCCATAGCGTGTCCAGCTCATCTTTAAGCAGCTTCAGGTATAGATTGATGTCGTTGCCTGGTTGTTTCGGCCCTTGAATTAGCATAATCATGGGAATATAATTTCTGTTCATCCACAATAAGGGGGGATGTTGTACATCCATACAAACATGGGCCAGGTGCTATGGGTGCTGCTCTAGTTGCCAAACGGATTGAGTCCGTCGGTTCTCACACCCAACCTGATGTTCCTTTCCTCTGCCCCGAACGTTGCATATTGACAACAAATGCTTTCCATTGGCTTGCATCCGAAGGATGTGTCAGATTTACTTTTTCACTTCGCTTTGGATCTTTCAAAAAATTCTTCCTCCTTTTCGCGTGCCAGCGCATGAGCTCTGCTTCCTTGCGGTCCGCGAAATACCGTTGCAGACGGGGAATGAGCGGAAAGTGCCACACAACTTTTCGAGGAGCTTTCTTCTTCCCTTTCTTGTATCTAGCGGCGTTGCAAACTGGAGAAATGGTCTTGTCCGCGTCCTATTTCCGATAAATGTAGCAATCGTTGATGCACACATGGTTTGTTTCATGCGGTAAATCAAAGGGGCACACAACTTTCTTGGCCTCGTCGCAACTTTTAGGACACGTGTTGCCCTCTGGAAGGATATTGTGCCAGTATTGCAAGCTTGCATCGACGCTTATGTCGCTCCATTTGTATCTCGCCTTCATCTGCAGAACATCGAGCGCCACTCTTAGGCGGGACTCTCCCGGACCACAGCCTGGATACAATGGTGTATTCGAGTCTATCTGTAGTTGCGCCAGCTTAGATTGCTCTCTAGCAGCAGATCTCGAGTTAGTCGTCTTTCTCAAAAGCAGTTATTTGAGACGAGGGTCACGCACAACTTCCGTTAGGGGTGTCCCCGTGTCCTCGTCTTCTTCCACGTGTTGTTCAATATCTTCTCCATGATCATGTGCGGGATCATGAGGCTCTTTGTCCTGTTGTACTTGCCGATCGTTTTTATTGTCTTGTTGCACATCATTTCCTTCCACCGCCGCCCCATGGACTTCATGATCTTCATCACTTATCCACTGACTGTTGTGCCCATCCATGAAACCATACCTGAGGAGGTGACTGAGTAAGTCTCCGGTAAAGGGGTTGAGCAAGCCCCCTAGTTTCCACATTCGACATGGACATCGTATCTCCTTGCGGCCATTTTCTAACATGTCTTCTGTCACGTGTCTCAAGTAACTATTCACGACACGTTCATTTATAACGACCACCATTATTTGTCACCTGCACGAGCGTGCCAGGATAATATTACAAGTATGTACACCTAGGAGTATCGAACCATTTTCCTATATATATATATATATATATATATATATATATATATATATATATATATATATAGGACTCCTGTTAAATACGCCTAGGTGTACATATTCCCATACTCAATATACCACATATACGAGGATGTTATAACTCTTTATTATTTTTCATATAATTCATTACTTATTCTAAGATACCTCAATAAAATATGTATGGAAAATATCACCAGTGATCGGTTTTTTCAATATACCATTTGTACGTGCATAAAAGAACTATATGTATATGCGGTTACTAATGAAATTTTTCACAACATTCATTTTGCGATATCTAGTATAAAATAATGAAGTATATCAAAAATAATAAAGAGGTATAAATAGTTCATTTATGTGGTATATTTGCACGTGGGAGTATGTACACCTAGGAGTATCTAACCATTTTCATATATATATGTATATATATGTATATATATAATATATATATATATATATATCGATATTCACGTAAAAATATCGTCATGACCTTTCTACAAATTGGAGGTTAGGAGAGAGTGCCAAACTTTGCCGAGACGGAAATGAATCAACATTCCGGCAATAGTGGAAACTCATTTTCATATCCAAAATTGCACTTCATGTAGTATTCACGAAATTTTTTGGCATGACCTTCTTACAAATAGGAGGTTATTAGGGAGTGCCAAACTTTGCCGAGACGGAAATGAATCAACAATCCGGCAATAGTTGGCTACTCAACTTCATTCCACAAATTACACACATTGAGCGTCTCCATGTCATGACCATATTGAATCCGGTGAAATTTCACACATATATTGCATATCGCGTGTATCCGGACAAAATTCATACAAACTCATTTAATTATATATAATCATTAATCCCACCTCAAATGATTAGATGGGTACACGAGATGATATCCGAAGAATTTTGCAGCTTTAGAGAGGGAGGGGGTAATTCTAGATCTAGATGCCTAGGAAGGGAAAACTTTGGGTAGAAAGGGTGTTGAGAGGGAGATAAACCTAGATAAACCAACTAAAATAATTTTGGTTGGTTGAAAAGAAAGGAGGAGGGTGGAGAAATTGGCATGAATTTGATCTAGAGAGAAAAGGGGAAAAGGTTGAGAAGAGAGTGGAGGAGGGGAAAGTGGGTGGGTGCATCACTTATGGCAGCACGAGCCAGGTTACCGCTGGCGAACTACTTGGCTGGTTCGCCACCGCTAACGCGCGTGCTGGGCCCACATGTTAGCGCTGGCGAACCAGCCAAGTTGTTCGATAGCGGTAGTATCCGTAGCACTGGCGAACAATGGATTATGTCTGCCAGCGGTAGTGGCAGCTGCGCGCGCAGGATGGCCCACACTTACCGCTGGCGAAGAACTGGATGGTTCGCCAGCGGTAAGGGGCGTAGCACTAGCGAACACAGAAATGTGTTGCCCAACGGTAATAGCGCTGGCAAACCAGGATTTATGTTCGCCGGTAGTAAAGTGGTGACTATAGGCAGTTTCCTACTAGTGTTTGGGGGTCAAATACGCGAAAAGGGGCGTCCGGGAGTGGTCCAGGGGGCCACACCACCCCCAGGCACATCCAAGGGGGGGCACTGCCTAGTGGTGTGGGCCCTAGGTGCCCCCCTCCGGGTGCCCTTCTAGCTCACTTCCTCCTCGGAACTTCTAAGACTCCTCCGGTATCCCCCCTGTTCTTCTGATAAAATAACATGAAATATATCGATGAATAACATAAAATAACAATATTAAACTGTGATGCAAAATGGATGTATCAAGGGGTCATCACTGGAGGACTCTACATCGCCGTGATTGCCTCCGGACAGATGCATGAGTAGTTCATTCTGGGACTACGGGTCCATAGCGGTAGTTAGATGGCGTTCTCTCTCCCTTGAACCTCAATTTTGAGATCTTGTGAGCTTCCCTACATGATTAGGATCACCGTTAAGTAATTGCTACATGTTGTATTTGCTGGGATCCGATGAACCATGGAATTGTGATTACTTTGTTCATATCTTTTTCAGTACCTCACTTATATCTTAAGAGTGTTTTAATATTTTATTGCAATACTCTCCGGCATCTAAAATTGACTTGTCCAATCTATTGTACACACCTCCAAGACAGGTTTTATATGCTAGATAGTGGGTTCATGCCTCCCTTGACCAACGCCCGAATAACAAAAACATGTAGGAGGAGGGCGTGATATTGTCACTAGGGAGAAAACAACAGCGTTCATTTCTATGGATAAGAATTAGTGCTTACATTTTATATGGTTCTTATTGCATTTGTTTGTTGATGGCGTGTAAACACACATTCGTTGGGAGACCCCAAGAGCAAAGTATGAAGAGTACAGCAGCAAGTTTTCCCTCGGTAAGATACCAAGGTTTAATCAGACCAGTAGGAGAAATAAATCACTTCTAAAGGTTGATGACATATGTTGTTGGCAGGGCGCACCACCAGGCTCAGCAGCGGCGTGGAATCTGCACACAACAAAACCAAGATACTTTTCCCCAACAAAACAGCGAGGTTGTCAATCTGACCAGTTTTGCTAACACAAAATGTATAATGTGGAAAAAATTACTTGTTTGTAGTTAATGAAAAGAAAACAGTGATTCCAGTAGAAAGAACAATGCTTGTTGAGGTTGTATTATCAGTGTAAAAGAATGGACTGGGGTCCATAGTTCACTGGTGGTGTCTCTCCACAAAAGATAGATAACATGCTGGGTAAACAAATTACTGATGGGCAACTGACAGATATAAAGGCTACAACGTAGTGCATATGCAAGACACGATGATTACCATGAGATTCATGCGGGCATTACAGCATAATTCATAGACCGTAATCCAACTCCATCTAGGTCTAATAATCCACCCTCAGAATGTAATCCAATCAGACTTTGGGTATTAAGTTGCAAGCACCAGATTATTTCCTTAAGTAAAGTGTGTAATGTAAACAATGAAAACATTGTTGTTTTCTCCCTAATGGCAACAACACATCCCCCATCTGTCACATTTATGTCACTTGAGCACAAATGAAAAGGAGGCATGAACCCACTATTGAGCATAAATACTCCCTCTTGGAGTTACAAGCATCAACTTGGCCAGAGCATCTACTAGTAACGGAGAGCATGCAAGATCATAAATAATATAAACATGATAGATTGATAATCAACTTGACATAGCATTCAATATTCATCGGTTCCCAGCAAACACAACATGTAGCATTACAGGTAGATGATCTTGATCATGTTAGGCAGCTCACAAGATCTAAACATGGTGGCATAAATAGGAGAAGACAACCATCTAGCTACTACTATGGACCTGTAGTCCAACGATGAACTACTTACACATCACTCCGGAGGCAGGCATGGTGATGTAGATCCCTCCGATGATACTTTCCCCTCCCAAACTAGGGTTGACGATGATGGTGGCTATGGAACTTTTCATGGATTGAGGCTCGAGTATTTAGGGCTTTCCTGAGGAGGATCTTAAATAGGTGAAAGGGCGATATCGGTGGGTGGCCAGGGGGCCACACCACCTGGTGCCGCGATAAAGGGGGGTCGCGCCGCCCTATGGTGTAGCCACCCTGTGGCCCCCTCTGTGTCTCCTCTGAACTCCGTGTACGTGACATAAAATAGGACCCTGGGTTTTTGTTTCTTCTAATTCCGAGAATATTTCCAGAACAAATTTTCTGAAACAAAAAACAGGAACTAGTGCTGTGGCATCTTGTTAATAGGTTATTCCCAGGAAATCCACAAAAAATACTATAAAGTGTATAGAAAACATGTCGCAATTGGCATGAAAACAACATGGAACATCAGAAATTATAGATACGTTTGAGACATATCATCTGGTTACAGAAGAAATCACTTTGTTGCTCAAACTTAATAGCAACGAGATTTGATGGATTTTTGTCTCAAGGTGGACTTTTAGTAATAAATGATGTCGGAGGGCGGTCTATTTAGCTTGACATAATGCCTAAAATGCTAGAATCCATGAACTATATTGTGTCATAATAGTATTTTAATATGCTCATGATTTGCCAATTGCCCAGCTGCAATTTGTTCACCCACCATGTTTATTGTTCTTAGGAGAGACACCACTAGTAAAACTATGGCCCCCGGTCCTATTTTCCTCATTGGTTACAACCTATTTACTTGCTTTCATCATATTTTTCTCATTGTTTGATGTTGACGTGATCAGACGCTCGTTGGGACACCCCAAGCGAAAGGTATGATGTAGCCTAGCGGAAATTTTCCCCCAATCAAGGAACCAGAGTTTATCGAACCAGTAGGACTTCGTAGTCTTGGAGAAGGTTGCTTGTTGTCTGGAGCGTCAACAAGCGTGGAACCCGCACACAAACACAAACTCTCTCTTTCCCCAACTTTCAGGAAGGTTGTCAATCTTCCAATCTTGCTGAAAACTAGAGAATTAAACGTATAGAGTCCTGAAAAATAATAGAAGTAAAAACGGAACACCAAGGAAAAAATTAAGATAGTGCTTAAAAGAAGGTTGCAAATATGAGGAAAACAGGATCTGGGACGATAGGTTCATTAGTTGTGTCTCTCCAAAGAAAACAAACATGTTGGGTGTACAAATTACAACTTGGGCAATCGACAAATCATGAACGTATAACAATACTATTATGATGGGATATAGTTCACGTGTTCTAACATTCTAGGGATTACGTCAAGGCATATGGACTGCTATATATCAAGCACACATCCATGTCTTAAAGTACACCTCAAGAAAGGTATCGAGCAAATCTCTGGTATTAAGTTGCTTTATGCGCAACAAACAAATGCATTAAGAACAATACGTCATATAACGACCGGTCCTTGTCCGAGGACAAGAGCATCGCTGTTTTCTCCCTAGTAGCAACAACACACCCAACATCTGTCACGTATTTGTCACTCGAGCACAGATGTAACGGAGGCATGAACCTACCATCAAGCATATAAACCCTCTCTTGGAGGTGAAAACAACTATGTGGCCAAGGTAATCATAAACAGCAGAGAGCATTGCAAGATAAGATTAAAACTCTTTATGAATATAAGTGAACCATCTTAGATTGACATGAACAAAACAGTCATAATCTCATTATTCATTGGATCCCAGCAAACACAACATGCACAATTACATAACGGTGGTCATGAAAATCAAAGGAGATCATGTGAGGAAGCTCACGAGACTCTAAATATGGAGGCATATGGGAGGAACAACCATCTTGCTCCTACTATGAACGCGTACTCCCGAGATGATCTACTTACGCATCCGTACAGAGGCGATCATGGCGATGTAGAGGCCTCCGATGACGATTCCCCTCTCCGGCAGGATGACAGAGCAGGACTCAGATAGACCTAGATATGACTTTCGAGGTGACAACGCATCTCTGTATGTTAAGTGGAAAATAACTATGCCCCCGTGATTTAGGGTTCAACAAAATTTATGGGAACAGAGGAGACAAGAGGCGGTGGCCAGGGCCGCCAGGAGCCCACTAGGCGCGTCCTAGTGAGGGGTCGCGCCTGGTGCCCACCTGGTGGCCCCCTAGCCCCCCTCCGGCTCTTCTTTGGACTCCTCTCCATTCTGGGTAAAAAAGTGATCTCCTTTGATTTTCAACCCTTTCCAAGAATATTTCCTTAAGAACTTTTCTGAATAGAAAAAAACAGAAAAAAGCAACTCGCCTGGGGCATCTTGTCAATAGGTTAGTCTGTGAAAACATCCGGAAAACGAAAGAAAACATGTGGAAAACAAATAGTATTGGGTAGAAAACAAGCATGGAGCATCAAAATTACAGATACGTTTGCAATGTATCAGCATCCCCAAGCTTAACTCCTGCTCATCCTCGAGTAGGTAAGTGATAACAAAATAATTTTTGAGGTGACATGAAGCCAACACAAATCTTGATCAATGTTATGTAAAAGCATTGCAAGCTGAGATCAAAGTAATTTAACAAAGGCATGATAAATATTTTTGAAAATAATGTAAACTTAGCAAATATATGGCACATGAAAAGTAACAGAAACAAAAGGCAATGAATAATGAAGCACTAAAAATGATACGTTTGTTTCAATCGTAAAGAGAAACATAATAAAGTGGTATCAAGCTAGTCCTTCGTCTGGTAGTAAAATAGAAATGTTAGGATAATTTCAAAGTTTAAATGGTGACTAGATACAAATTATGTGAGAAAAAGCAGTACCGCAATCATGAATCAATTAATAATAAATTTTGACACTATGCACATTATACTCGGAATGATAAATGTGCTCTCTTAAGTGGTGCATACACTAAGAAGATGAAGACTCAGCGTAAAAGTAAAAAAAAAGGTCCTTTGCAGAGGGAAGCAAGGATTATTCTTGTGTTGGAGCTTTTTATTTATTAAATAGAGGTAATGAAAACAGGTTTGAGAGAGGTGTATGTCTATGTCAACGAATGACAATGATTTTTTTTTCATAATCCATGTCAAGAAAAGTGTTTAGAGTTATGAGAGCGGTTTCCATTAGCATTTCTTATTTATTGGTTGGCACTTCCCACCACCTTACTTTCATAAACCAAGCTAGCTGTATCCACAGGTACCCACCAACTTTCATAAAACCATGGGGAATTGCCTTTTTTAATTATTTGAGTTCATATTATTTGGCACCAGCTCTTTTGCAAATTTAGATGAACACAAATTCCATACTCCCTAGGTGAAATAAGGAAGAAGAACTTTGCCTGACATAAACCATAATAAATTTTAAACTACCTCCTCATGAGCTAAAACAGGAACACAAAAACAGGTTAATAATTTTGAAAGTTTAAAGGTAGCACACGAGAAATTTACTTGGAGTGGCGGTGAAATACCACATATAGGTAGATATTGTGGACACATTTGGCAAACTTTTGTTTTTGGGATTTGGATGCACTAGTAGAGCTTATATTCAGTACAGTTGAAGGCTAGTAAAACACTGAGTGCGACCAACTAAGAGAGCAATAACGACCATAATCATGCATAGCAACAAAACATCATTAATCAAATCATGAAGTGATATTACAAGTAAAAAACTAAATGATGATCAAGTCTAGAGGTGACTTTGTGTGTAGTCATAACATTGTGTGAGCATGCAACAAGTCAATCCAGATAAACCATTCAACGGAGAAATACCACAATATAATGCTTCAATATGAGAAAACAATGCATGATTAATTTCAATGGCACATTAACTCTCGGCAATTTGAGACTAATGATGATACATCATAAAAAACTAAGGACACAATTAAAATAACATCTATCATGAAATGCAAAACCTAATCCACAATCAAAACAAGCTTCCTATTCCACCACTATAAGCATGAAATATTTTACTCTTCTCCAACTCCAATCAACTTATTTGAAACAAATATCAAAGAAAATAATAATCAAATATCAGAGAGATAATCATATATAATTTAAGCAAACCAACAAGCTCTGAAAAAAATTCGAGTGAAAAAAGGGCAACACGCAGTACTAGCAAAAACTTAACACTCACACAACAATAAAAGTGAAAACTAGATTGTTCTAGGTAGTGAAACCGGAGTGTGTTTCTCTCCAAAATAAAAGTGAAGTGATCTAACCAAAAGCTGCAAAAAATAAAACAAAACAAAACTTAAAGAAAAATAAAATGACGCTCCAAGAATAACACATATCATGTGAAGCAATAAAACTATAGTGTTTTGAAAGAAACCTCATATTTTTGTTGATAAAGAAGAGGATGCCTTGGGCATCCCCAAGCTTTGAATCTTGTACTTCTTTGATATGTCTTGGGGTGACATGGGAATCCCCAAGCTTGACCTTTTTTCCATCCTTCATCTCATAACATCACACTTCTCTCCCTACACTTGAAAACTTCCTCCACCGAAAACTTCTCACAATCTTCATTAGCAACGTTAGTGTAATGAAAATAATAAATCCAATTGGTTCAGTTTCAACACAAGTCTAACACTCTATTTAAAACATTAGCTACTTTCACAACTTATTTTAAAGGTCTGTCCCTCAAAAGAACACCAAAAGAAAGAGATTATGATGCAAATGCAAACATTGGCAGAAATCTGTCAAATCAGAATAGTCGGTAAAGATGAATTTTTTTGAAAATATTTTGTTGCTCGAATCAGAAAGTAGGAAACTAAAGAAACTTAGGTAAAAACATAGGGATGTTTTTGTTGTTTTTCAAAGCAATACGGCGTTCTGTATGAGATTTTTTTTTGGTAACAGCCCAAAAATCTGTTTTCAGAACAGCAACTTCTCTAAATCAAACTCCCCTTCTATTAGAGGTTAGTCTTGGCACAAAAAAAAATTAAAAAAAATGATAATTAGCGGTTGCTACAGAGGTAACAACTTCCAAGACACAAACATAACAAGATAAAACGGAAGAAAAATAAAAGAAAACAAGGGAAAACAAAAGTGGGTTGCCTCCCAGAAGTGTTTTTCTTTAACTCCTTTTAGCTAGGCATGAAGAACGAGACAAGTATCATCATTAAATTTGAGGAGGACAAACTCATCATAGAGCTAAAACACAAGTTTCGGAATCTCCTCTCTCTTTTCTTTTAGGTTTACTATTTTCACCAAAGATATTCTCTGGACAACCCAACCAAAATTCTCGTCTAATGCTTCAGACATTCCTAAAAGTTTGAATGGTATAGAGATATTAATTTCTTTTTCACATTTGGTTCTTCCCCCATATTTCATTCTATCAATATCTAAATTTTTCATAGTATGATTGGTTGCAAGACCATAACCGAGCATCTTATAACAAGAAAAAACTTTTCTAGCTTCTATAGCAATGTCATTAAATTCCAGGAGCAAAGCATTCAACACAAAATCCATTTCTTTTCCTAGCTCAATGCAATCAAGTTTAAGAAACATTTCTTCTATAATTGGATTGAGGTTGTCAAACCTAGCTTCTATCATGGCACCCAAAGTGGCTGCAGCGGTCTCATAGATTTGGGCAAGTTTAACTACAAGTTTATCATTAAAATCACGAAGCCCATTAATATGGTTGAAGAATTCTTCGATATTGTTTCTAGCCATAATGAATCCACTTCCTACTATCAGATCTTTGATAACAAATATAGGAGAATACATCATAGCAAAATAGCAATAAAAACTAACACGAAAATGAAAACTAAATAACAAAGGAAATAAAATACTAGAAACTAGAGAACTAATTATTTGGGTTCTTTGATAAACAGAAAAAAGACTAATCAAAAGTAAACTAAGCAAGAAAAAAACAAAAGAAAGAGAGTTGAAGTGTGAGAGTCCCCTTGCCGCAAGCTAGAAATCCCCGGCATCGGCACCAGAAAATGTACTTGATGCTGACGTGATCAGACGCTCGTTGGGAGACCCCACGCATAAGGTATGATGTAGTCTAGCAGAAATTTTCCCCAATTAAGGAACTAGGGTTTATCGAACCAGTAGGACTTCGTAGTCTTGGACAAGGTTGCCTGTTTTCTGGAGCGTTAACAAGCGTGGAACCTACACACAAACACAAACTCTCTTTTGCCCCAACTTTTCGGAAGGTTGTCAATCTTCTATTGTTGGTGAAAACTAGAGAAATAAACGTATAGAGTTGGAAAATATTAAAAGTAAAAAAGCAGAAAACAAGGAAACTATTAGGAAAGTTCTTAAAATAAGGTTGCAAATATGAGGAAAACTGGTCCGGGGGCCATATGTTCACTACTGGTGTCTCTCTAAAGAAAAAAAACATGCTGGGTGAAGAAACTACAACTAGTCAATTGAAAAATGATGAACAATACTATTATGACGAGATATATTTCACGGGTTCTCACATTTTAGGAATTACGTCAAGGCATATGAACCTCTATACATCATGTATCCATATCTAAAAGTCCACCTCAAGAAAGCTATCCCGCAAATCTCTCTGGTATTAAGTTGTAGCAACGAAGTGATTTATTTGTGTGCAACAGACAAATGCATTAAATACGTAATGTAAGAACTGGTCCTCGTCTATAGACAAGAGCACCGCTGTTTTCTCCCTAGTAGCAACAACACATCCCTCATAGGTCAAGTTTCTACCACTCAAGCACAGATGTAAGTTAGGCATGAACCTACCATTAAGCATATAAACCCTCCCTTGGAGGTGAAAACAACTACATGGACAAGGTAATCATAAACATCGGAAATCATTGTAAAACAAGATTAAAACTCCGATGAACAACTCAAGCATCTATCAGGAGGTGATCATGTCATGTAGAACCCTCTGATGACGATTCTGCTCTCCAGCAGGGTGCCAGAAATAGACTCCAGAATCTACTTTCGTGAAAAATAAATCCGTCCTAGTGGGTTCAAGGCAATTTATGGGCAAAAAGGCGACGAGAGGCAGTGGCTAGGGCCGCTAGGACTCCACCAGGCGCGGCTTAGGGAGGGGCCGCGCCTGGTGCCTGCCTCCGGCTCTTCTTTGGACTTCATCTCCGTTCTGGGGTAAAAAGGATCTTTGTGGATGTTCCGCCTTTCCAAGAATATTCCTTTAAGAAATTTTCCCAAATGAAAAGATGGTAGAAAACAACAACTGGCCTACGGAACCTTATCAATAGGTTAGTTTGCGAAAACACCCGAAAAGCGACGAAAACAAAAGAAACATGTGGAAAACAAAAGTTATCCGGTAGAAAACAGGCATGGAGCATCAAATGTTATAGATACATTTGCAATGCATCACTGTTCCATTTTCATTTAATATTATCCAATCATTCAATACAATTAATTCTCTAGTTTTCAGCAAGACGGGAAGATTGACAACCTTCTCGGAAAGTTGTGAACAAGATAAGGTTTTTGTGTGTCCACGTCCACGTTTGTGGAAGCGCCAGACAATAAGAAACCTACTGAGAGACTTCAAATTCCTACTGGATTGATCACCCTGGTTCCTTAACTTGGGGAAATTTGCTTCTGACTACATCATAGCTTTCTCTTGGGGTTTCCCAACGTGTGTTTGATTACACCAACAAGCAGATAAATTTTTGGCGTCGTTGCTGGGAGTTCCAAATTCATTAGAAGTAAGAACTGCCTCTTCAACGTTAGATAAATATCCGCCGATGTTGCCGAGGACTTCAAGCTTTTATCTAGGGGAGTTTTCTTTGTAATCCCTCTCTTGAACCAATAGCTAATATTGAAGAAACTATAGAAAGAGAAGCTATTGGAGTTTTCTCATCGAAAGAAAAATATGATTGGAATAAACATGACAACTTTATGATTCAAGTGATGAAGATGATAGATTTGATGAATGTGTTGCTTCTTATGGTGGCAATCTGTCTATAAACATCATGAAGGATGCGTGCCATATTGATGAATGTGATGATCCTATTGACTCTTTTTTAAATACCCCTTTTGATGAAACCGATGCTTGATATACTTGTGACCATGATGCCCCAATGGATGATGCTTGTGAAAATGATTTTTATACTTTTATTTATGATAATCCATGCTACTTTGATAAATCTTATGACAATCCTTTCTTTATTCCTACAATTTATATGGATCATAGTGAGGAAGTTTGCTTAGAAAATTTATATGATAATGATATAGATGATAGTCCTATGCTTCTTGATTATATAAATTATAATGATACTTAAAATGGGATTGGAGAGGTCTTGAGTTTAGCTATAAGGAGTTCCATACCTTCAGAGAGTGATCAATAATATTGTTATAATATTGTTAAAATTGGGTTGGAGCTTGATATGAGTTATGTTCTTGTAGATCATGAAAAACATGCTTTGTGTGATAGTTATCTTTTTGATTTTGTTCATGATGCTACTGAAAATTATTATGAGAGAAAAAAATATGCGTGTAGGAATTTTTATTTTACTAAAACATCTCTCTTTGTATAGAAATGTTTTGAAGTTACTATTGGTTTTCCTTCCTATTCTTGCTGCTATGTGCTTATTTATTTATTTATTCACAAGATTCCCATGCATAGGAAGTGGGTTAGAATTAAATGTGTTCCATATTTTCTTCTTGATTCTCTCTTTTGGTTCAATTCTTATTCTTATGTGAGCATCTTTTATTATTCATGAGTCTACTATTAATGACCCTTTATATTTTTGTTTTATAATTTTTGTGTGGTATCTAAAGTTGTTACCCCTGTAACAGCCTCTCTTTATCCATTTTATTTCATTTTTGTGCCAAGAGTAACCTCTATTTGAGAGGAAGTGAAACTTGATGTTTTCTGTCCAGATTGTTACGCCACACCAAAAATTTGAATCTCTCAGACAAAATGCGATAAAATCCTGAAAACGGTCAAGCGGATTCCTCATGTTGTTAGCTAA
The DNA here is from genome assembly GCA_028641055.1 of Alopecurus myosuroides. NCBI lineage: Eukaryota > Viridiplantae > Streptophyta > Magnoliopsida > Poales > Poaceae > Alopecurus > Alopecurus myosuroides. The sequence continues at coordinate 21,930,561 of CM054059.1, forward strand.
CTTTCATTAGTAGACCATGTTTTTATTTGATCTTTGGAAGGGCCTCAAAAAAATTCATCTTTACAGTCAGTTTTGTTTTGACAGATTTCAGCCTTTTGTTTTTATTTGCGTCGTTATCTTTTATTTTTGTGTTTTTTGGGGGTGGAGAGGTTAAAAATAAGTTGTGACAGTAGCTAATATTTTAAATTGAGGGTTTATCTTGTGTTGAAACTGAACATAGTGGATTTATTTATTTGAGGCACTAACCCCGCTAATGAAGATTGTGAGAAGTTTTGTGTGAAGGAAGTTTTCAAGTGTAAGGAGAGGGGGATGATATGACAAGATGAAGGATGAAAAAAAGTTCAATCTTGGTGACGCCCATTTCTCCCCAAAAAAGAATGCTAGGATCCAACCAATTATGACCATAAAAAGACAAAACTTAAAGGAAAATAAAAAAGACTCTCCAAGAATAACACATAATATGTGAAGTAATGAAAATATAGTGTCTTGAAAGATGACTGATAATTAATACACTCTATTATAATAGTCTACAACACTATTATTACTTTGTGAGTGTTCAGTTTTTGCTACTTCTGTTATTAGCTCTTTTTCTTTCTTATTTTTCTTACAACTTGTTTGTTTTCTATATTTAGATATCATTACTTCTCACGTATTCATTGAATATTTGTTTAGAGTCTTTTTTCAAGTTGCTTGGTGATTGATTGGACTAAACATTATGGTGCATGTGGTAGTGGTATGAGAAGAAACTGCATTGTCTTGTAGATAATTAAATTATTTCACTTGAATAATTATTGGAGTTTTGAGATATTAATATGCTTAATGGTTAAAATTTCTGGTCTAGCAAAATAAAAACTTTTAGTGGTTAGTCTAAAAGCTTGAAACTGTGCAACACTTGAATAATTTGTTAATATCATGGTCTTATTTGACTTTTATCGTGGATGGCAACGATGGTAATTCTATTATGTGCTACTATCGGGGTAGCTAACAGTGACTTGTCATTTCCACGGGCCCTCTTGGAGTGATATTCATTATGTCTTGTAAGATCATATGCTAATTGGAATCTTTAAACTGGTGAGTTCTTTTTTATTCAAGTTAAATTGCGGTTTTCTGGCACTTCCATTAACTATATTTGCTAAACTCTTTGGTGTTGTGTACTGCTCTATCTCACATAGAGAGTAGGTGCATAATTATTTAGTACATCCAAACCCCATGGGATGACTTCATCATGTTCTCGTACACATAAACCCATATATGTCTCTCAAAACAGCCACCATACCTACCGACCACGACATTTCCATAGCCGTTCTGAGATATATTTCCATGTAGCATCCATCTACATTATGTTACATGATGACATGTTTCATTGTTATATTAAGTTTTATACACCATAGAGATTTCATTATGACTTATGAGTACTAAAATTTTGATGATTCATTGTTATATGGAATGTTGCCCCTACGAGTGAGGATCTAAAAGATTCCAAAGAGATCACTAAAAGGAGTCCAAAGTAACCACAAAAAAAAGATCCCAAAGAGGACAAATGAGAGAAAATTTTAAAGATCCATGGAGGCCACCAAAATAAAAAGATTTAAAAAGAGAGAGGGGCAGCATTACTATCCTTTATTCCACACTTGTGCTTATGTTTAGCACCAATACTTCAGTTTGGAGGGAGTTATCATATTATTAGTTCCATAACTATGTGGGGATCCTTACATCATATAACTTGGCTTGTATATTCCAATGACGAGACTCCTCAAAAGTTCTCTAGCTCTTAGTGAGCATGCAAGTGGTATGCACCCTCAGTAGTTCCATTGGAGAGCTTTCATACACTTATAGCTCTATGTGCACCCGTTGTGTGGCAATCACTACTCCTTGCATAGTTTCAATTATAAGACTTGCTCTTTTTAGATGATCACTTTTAGGTGCATGATACTTTCTTCCATTGACCATCCCAACCCCTCATTATGTTCTCTTAGCCATAACATCCTGGTGCCAGTAACCAATGATAAACGCTTATTCGTTTCAAGTGCACAAATATCACGATGATCTTCTACGTATTGGTATCACTTGGATTGATCCTGACAAAAATTATTGTGGGCGTTTGATGATTTGAATGATTATATTACCGTGCTTGATGCTTATTGAAAGTTCTTACTTTATTGTTCCAAATAGTTTAGAACTTATTCATTTGTTATCAACTATAAATTTCAGCAAGTGTTAATTTGATCCTAGTTTACACGCTTTACATAACTACTTTATCAAGATTGTGTGGTTAGCATGTCACCTAAAAAATTGCTTTGTTATCACTTACCTACTCGAGGACGAGCAGGAGTCAAGCTTGGGGATCTTGATACGTGCCAAACGCATCTATACTTTTTTATGCTTCATGTTTGTTTCCTTTATGTTATTACATATTTTCTACATGACTTCGTTTTCCGAAATATTTCATGGACTAACCTATGACCAAGATTCCTAGAGCCCGTTTATTTTTTCTGCTAGTTTTTTGTTTCGTAAAAGCTCTGAAGAAAATATTTGCCAAATGTCCTAAAATATTACGGTATTTATTTTTTGCCCGGAACAAAGGCGGAGTCCAAAGGAGAGCCTAGCCGAGATAGGGGGCGCCACAGGATGCCAGGTGCGCCCCCTAAACCACGCCTGGTGGACCCTCATGGCCTCGGCCAGAGCCTCGTGCCGCCTCTTCGCCTATAAAATCGCATTAACCCTAAAAACTTCGGGGACGGGGAAAATTTCCACAAAACATAAATAGAGGCGCCGTCACCTCAAAAGTGCAATCTAGAGCTTCTGGAGTCCTGCTTCGATACCCTGCCAGAAAGGGGATCGTCACCGGAAGCCTCTACATCGCCATGATTACCTCCGGACAGATGTGTGAGTAGTTCATCCCGGCACTACGGGTCGATAGCAATCGCTAGATGGTGTTCTCTCCCCCTCGTGCCTCCATGGGTTAGATCTTGTGAGCTGCCCTACATGATCAAGATCACCGTTAGGTAATTGCTACATGTTGTGTTTGTTGGGATCCGATGAAGCATGGAATTATGACTATTGTGTTCATGTCTTTTTGAGTACTTCACTTATATCTTTAGAGTTTTATAATATTGTATTACAATGTTCTCCGATGTGTATTATTTCCTTGTCCAACTTATTGTATGCACCTCCAAGAGAGGGTGCATATGCTAGATAGTGGGTTCATGCCTCCCTTGACCAATGCCCGAGTGACAAAAAACGTGTAGGAGGGGTATGTGCTGTTGCCAGTAGGGAGAAAATAGTGGTGTTCTTGTCTACAGATGAGGATTATTTCTTGCATTATGTATTGTTCTTAATTCATTTGTCTGTTGCACACAAGCAATCACTTCGTTGTTGCAACTTAATATCAGGGAGATTTGATGCATTTCTGTCTCAAGGTGGACTTTTAGTAATAGATGTTGTCGAATGACAGTCTATTTACCTTGACGTAATGCCTACAATGTTAGAACCCATGAACTATATTATTTCATAACAATACTATGATACACTCATGATTTGTCAATTCTCCAGCTGTAATTTGGTCACCCGACATGTTTATTGTTCTTAGGAGAGACACCACTAGTGAAACTATGGCCCCCGGTTCTATATTTCTAATTGCTTACAGCCTTGTTTACTTGCTTTCGTCATGTTTTTCTTGATTTTCGGTTTTATTTTCATAATATCCAACCATTCGATACACTTAATTCTCTAGTTTTTAGCAATACGGGAAGATTGACAACCTTCTCGCAAAGTTGGGAGGAAGAGAGGATTTGTGTCTGTGTGCAGGCTCATGTTTGTTGAAGCATCAGACAAGAAACCTACTGAGAGACTTCGAAATCCTACTATATTGATCACCCTGATTCCTTAACTGGGGGGGGGGGGGATTTTCTGCTAATTACATCATACCTTCATATTGGGGCTTCCCAACGGGTGTGTGATTGCACCTACAAGCAACATTTGATTCCATAATAGTTCCATTTACTATTCAATTGCCTTCGATCGAGCTTCAACATGCATGACTTGATGCCCAAATAAGAGGAATCATGTGTAGCATTTGTGAGGAATAGGTATATATGCCGCGCATGTGCATGCAACGTCATAGGAACCGCTAGCGAGGCATGAATTGACTCCTCCGGGAAAGATATCTCTTTTACCTCCTGGTGAGTATAGTAAGCTTTATCTGAAAATGGAGGGGGCTCCCCATACTACTGTCGGCCTAAAAAATCTTTGGTCCAACGGTAGGATGTCCCATACCTCCATCCTCAACACATGGGCTGAGGGACATCACCATATGGAAAATCCCGCCATCGCTTGTCAACATGACCATGGTGTCCTCCTCCATCGAATAGGTAGACCTTCTGCCCGAATTCAAAAATCCCGCACCATAAACATAATAGCGCATATGATGTCAGAATCCATAGCCCATACAATATATGTGGTACACAACCTTTGTCACCTAGGAGTTGTAGTGAGACCTTCACGAAAGACGTTGATCAATATGGAAGCTACTGAAGATCTCCTGCGCATGACCCCTTCCTCGCCTCTATAGACACGCCACGAGCAAGATCTTGCCTTGGCCGGTACGACGCCTTGAAATGCTACCAGTAATCTGTTGCGCCTGATACCCTTCCAGCCTTCGCAAACCATGGCCACATCGGGAGAGGTGCTTCCCTAGCCGCATGGCGGCCATGAGAAGAGCAGGGGGAACCTCCGCACCCCGCCCTCCTACATCACCGAAGCACCATCCCCAATCCATGTCCTTTGGGGACAAAGGGAGGTCTTTCCGTCGACATAAACATTATGTTTGGCATGACGACTTCACATGTATTACCTCTCATATTATCTGACAAATCTTATCGAATCCAATCATGAGGTGGAGGAGGCATCCTATGAAGTTGTTTACCATACCACCCCATCCACGAAAGCACACAGAGCCAAAGGCCATCACTATACAATGATCTATTGGAACTAGGGCCGCTCCTTTGTTCGCGATCTCTTATGGATGCCATCCGATATGCACACTTTCGACTATGTTGCACCACCAATGATGCAAAGCCTAATGCAACCAATACATTGTATTAATTTGGCCTTACTGTTTCACCACCCGGTGCCCGATCCATGTGTAGGACGATAGACTAAAAAAACCCGAAAACTGTGTCAGCAAGCCGGGCACTGCCACTTCAAACAGCTGATCCAACCATCTTGTTCAACAAGTGAGACCGTGAGATCCCATGATGCCTCCATCCCGGAGGAACACCTACAATGTGGCGGTGACTGAGGACACAATAGAGAGGGCGAAAAACGGGGATGGCAGTTGAGATGCATTTAGGATTTCCACTGGTGCCATCTGGAAGCGGTTGCATAAGGTGGCCATGAAGGAACGAGGGAGGGAGGTGCACCGGTGGGGACGGATTTTCGCGTAATGTTACTAATGATATTATGTACAATGTGTTCAACTGCTTGTGTTGAACTGGTTCATCCAAAAATCAAGGTTATGGGGAGAATATTGCAATACATTTATATTCCAACACTCCTCTCACAAGTGGCTAGTTCAAGCCTAAACGTGGATCAAAATTGGGCTACAATTTTTATTTAATTTTGGGCAGCCGGGTCTTAATTAAAGCCAAGACCTCGACACTCTAATACCATACATGTCATTCAGGGTATTCATCTCCCACATCAATGTTTTAAACGTCCGGAATATAATGGTGAACCGAATGCCATTGGTTGGCTTTCACCTTCTGATCTCCCTCCTCAGAGAAAAACCAAGACAAACAAACTTGTCCACTGCGTAGCCCTTGTCCTCCTCCCTCATTCTCGTTTAGAAAGTTTCTCCAGATGACCTATGTACATCCCGTACCATCGACGTCTATATTCTACATCTTGGGAGTTCATCGGAATCGTACGTCGTCTCCAGTAATATCTACTTCAATTCCTTTGAGCTGTGTGCTAGCCTAATCGTGCTCTACCTCCAGGACATGGTTGTGGATCCTACATTTGTTGTTGACCACGCTGCCGTCACCACGACCATGCCGCTCTCGACGTCGACCAGCATCGTCAACATAAAGCCACCCGAGAGCCGTTCGCAGAGAGCCGTTCGAGAACACATCCGAGACGGCCGCGACGTGCAGCACACGGGAGACATATTTCCTAGCCACGATGACCACCGGAGCGATGCATACATGATACATCGTCAACAGTAATGCCGCCATCCATGTACGCCGATGACATCCAGTGTGTCGGTGAGCTGCTACTGCCCTTTTCTTCTTAACCGTCTATGGAAGGCATATGCCAATGTCTTTTTACATAAGCTTGTAGGAAAACTAATGTTACACACATGTAGTTCTGTTGTACCTATTTCAATACAAAGTAAATAAATTTCGTGTAGCTTTGCAATCCAGCAAAGAAGCATTTAAATGATATAGCCTAATACGGATTTAACCGTTGCTGAAATAAAACGTGTATTAGACCTAGCCCGGAGGCACTATTGATCTCATGGCCTAATCTTTTAATTTAATTAGTATGCATCAGATCATGTGTACCCAACAACCTGTAACAAAGTACTATATGTCAATTCGTGACTTTAATTATCAACATCAGTACAAGTATTTTCATATTTTTTTTTCAACGGTCTCGATGGGTTAACATATTGCTTCCATCGTCCAAACGTAGAAAATTCACACTTCCTATTTTAGACATCCAAATTTATAAAATAAGACATCTAAGGAATCCCTAAAACACGTAGAACCTAGTCCTATCATGGTTTTCAAGTTCTGACAAACACACAATATTCAAATTTGTATTGAGAAATATCGCGTATTTTGTCATAACATAAATTCTATAACTCCTTATTAATTGACTCCTTTTTGCAAAAATATGAAATATAAATTGTATATAGAACAAAACTGTATTTAATTTAGGGAACCTTTTCACTCCAGTTTATGGAGGTATTGACACCAAAACCAAGCTCTATTAAATCTAGGGGCTTCACTAATATGTAAATTTGACTTCAAACATTAAATTGCAACCAATAGCTCTTAAATCCCTTTGGCGAATCCTGGTGTGACCAATACGATCAAAGACAAACAATTAGAACCAGTGGATCGCCCTTTCCGTGTAATCCATTTTGAATAGTTCAAGTTTAATTAAAACCTCCCTTTGACCATAAAGGACAAACCACCAGTTTAGTAATTATAATTCTTTTTGTATATGATTTGCGTAATAAGGCCTGACTGACAAATGAATAATTTAAAACAATCATATATGAACATATTGTTATGATTGTTTGTCTTGTATGCTTTATGTGGTGTTTATATGTTTGTTAAAACTTCTTTTTTATTGTTATTTGTTTGTATCGTTTAGATTGTATGGAGAGGAACGTTGTGTTTGTGAAGAGAGTGTATATCTACACCAACTTCAAAAAGGCAAGTAACACATCATCAACTACCCATTATTTTCTATATGCATTAGTTGATTTTGAGTAGCATGCATGATAGGAAATTTTACTAAGTTATACTATGCTATGCTATTATCCTAGTAGTGTGTAGCCATCTCTTTTCCCCTTGTTATTTTGACAGCCTTAGAACTTAGTAGATGCTATGCAATATTACAAATTGTTTTACTAGATGTTGAGGAAAAATTCTAAGTATAACTAATAAATGAACCACCTGGATGGAAGTGGTAACACTGGATTATGTTGAGTGTTTCCTCAGGGTCCTTATCTAAGGGTTATTCCACTTGAGGTTGTCACTTGCAGATGGCCACCCAGGAACAAAGAGATTACTATGTCCCTCTAAATCTAGTAGCTTCCCGTGCAGCCTTTTGACAATATGGGCTCTGTCTTGATCAATTAAGTTGTGAGGGTTCAGCCCAGGCTTGACAAGCAGATGTAGCAAAATTATAGGTGGAACGGGTCTTGCCGGTGGGTTTGGACTTCTTCTCTGAAAGATCTCGTCTCAATTCTCTCCTTTCCATGATGCACTCCGGGTGTATAGGATGTTTGGGCTAATTGAAGACAAAGGGTGAAAGTGCACAACCTCTGCAGAGTCAACAAACTAAGATCTTAGCCGTGTCCCCGGTTATGGACAACTATGAGCAGCTGGACAAGGATTGACGGAAGAATCTCATCACCAATTTCAATAAGTAAAATTTTGACCAAGTGAAGAGTATTGTGGTGCTTGGATCTAAATCCAATGTTGCCACCCCTTTGAAAAGAAAAGTTTGTTTTACAAAAGAGATAGGACAAAACTGGCTTTATGCAAACTTAGCCTAAACTCCACTCAGCCAAATAAGCATGTAGTACTAGTCTTGCCATTTATATCCACCATAGTGTTACTTGCCAATACATTAAATTGTATTGACTCCCTTGTGGCTGCATATTCCATATTGCAGATGTTTCTGAAGACGAGTGAGGATTTCGTTTAGGATCTCGAGACTATCGCCAACATGTTTTGCCTGTGGCACATGAAGAAGATGGGCTCAATGCTGTACCTTGTTTTCCGCTGTATTTCTTTCTTTTCTGCTAGTCTTCTAAGACTATGCAAGTTGTAATCCTATTTTGTAAAGACTGGATCATGCGATGTAATAGAATTTGATGCATTTGCATGATATTTCATTTTGTACTGTGGTGCTAGCAATTGATCCAGGGACTAGCACAATAACACAGGTGTCCTTACATTATTTAAATGTGGGAACGCTACACTTGTAGTGTATACAATTTGAGTATTTGTATTCGTACATGCTATTATAGGCATTTTTCCCCTTCTTTTGCATGGCAATGATATATGAGGCTCGTAGTACATTTGTTTCCATTGTTCCACTTTTCTTTGCCTTGAATGTCCTCCTTGTTATATGCCGACGATTTAAACTAGGTCATGGCAAAGGGAAAGAGAGTTTCTATAATACCTTGTAGTGTATACAATTTGAGTATTTGTATCCGTACATGCTATTGTACGCACTCTTTTATCCCTTGGTTTGCATGGCAATGATATATGAGGCTCGTATTACACATGTTTCCATTGTTCCACTTTTCTTTGCCTTGAATGTCCTTCTTGTTATATGCCGATGATTAAACTAGGCCATGGTAAAGGCAGAGAGAGTGTCTAAAATACCTGGTAGTGTATACAATTTGAGTATTTGTATTCGTATATGATATTTTAGGCACTTTCTCCGCCTTTGGTTTGCATGGCAATGATATATGAGGCTCGTATTACATTTGTTTCAATTGTTTCACTTTTTTCTTTGCCTTGAATGTCCTCGTCATATGCCGATGATTTAAACTAGGCCATGGTAAAGGCAAAGAGAGTGTCTATAATACCTTGTAGTCTATACAATTTGAGTATTTGTATTCGTATATGCTATTATAGGCACTCACCTGGCCTTTGGTTTGCATGGCAATGATATATGAGGCTCGTATTACAGTTGTTTCCATTGTTCCACTTTACTTTCCCTTGAATGTTCTCCTTGTTATATGCCGATGATTAAACTTGGCCATGGTAAAGGGACATATTGTCTATAATACCTTGTAGTGTATACAATTTGAGTATCTGTATTCGTACATGCTATTATAGCCACTTCTTTTTTCCCTTGGTTTGCATGGCAATGATATATGAGGCTCGTATTAAATTTGTTTCTATTGTTCCACTTTTCCTTGCCCTGAATGTCCTCCTTGTTATATGCCGATGATTTAAACTAGTCCATGGTAAAGGCAAAGAGAGATTTTACAATTGATGGGGGGATAGTAACCCGGAAGGCCCACTTCAAGATATAATCCGGCCCGAGGTGTGCTGAGCGATATCCGGCTAGGGGTAAAGAGATTACCGGAAGGCCCAAAGGCTTGTAAGATTCGTAACCCGGATTGTGGGCTGCGGTAAGGGAAGTTAGGGTTTGTATGTGGAGTTCGAGTAGGACTCAAGATGTGCCTTGGAGGGCAAGTTAGGGGTGTACGGGTGCTTTATAAACCGGCCCCTAGGTTTAGTTTGCCAGAGATTCAAGTCATAGTTGTAACACCTGTTATCGAGTATCCAGCATAATTCATATTGAGATCCGGCGAGTTATTTTCCGGTTCTTAGATTGCTTTCCGCCATGTCTTCCTTCGAGCTAAACCCTCTCCCGAATACCTGTGTCGACTTGCCCCAAGATCAGTTACCCCCAGTAACATCTGCCGTGATTATCCCACGACAGTTGGCGCCCACCGTGGGGCCTGCGTCCAAAGGTGTTTACATCACGGGAGAAGCTCGGAAGAACATGAAGAACTTTGTCGTCGGCGAGATCTACTCCAATGACGAAGGAAAAAGGATAGTGGACAATTCCGGGTGGGAGTTGGAGCCGGATCACCTCGAATCCGGATCCACGGTGTCGATTGGCCAAATCAGTATCTTCATCGGTATGGTACGTACGCTCAATTTAAAAGGACAATATCATGTGCATGTTACAGGGACTTCCAACAGGGACAAAAAGGCGTTAAAACAGACAGTGAATTCAGTTTCCTCAGCCACTCCGGGATACTTGAGATGGGCAGAGCAAGAGGTAACGTGGAGCAGAAGGGATCATCCGGAAGGAATAGAGCGCCCCGGAACCCTGGCATTAGTAGTCTCGCCACAGGTCAATGGTTATGAATTGAGAAAGGTATTGATGGACGGAGGGAGCAGCATCAACATCCTATATTGGGAAACCTTCTTGCGCATGAACCTCAAAGAATCTCAGCTACAGAAAAGTTCGACGGTTTTTCATGGAATCGTGCCGGGTCATTCGGCGCGCCCCGAAGGAAAAATTACATTGGAAGTAGCCTTCGGAGAGTCGGTAGATAACTATCGGGTGGAATGGCTCACGTTTGAGGTGGTCAAGTTGCACAGTCCTTACCACGCGTTGTTCGGAAGGCCGGCTTACGCTAAGTTCATGGCTAGGCCGTGCTATGTATATTTGCAGTTAAAGATTCCAGGCCCCAAGCAGACCATCACTATCCATGGAAACCGGGATATAGCAGCAGAATGCGATGAGGGAGATTCGGTAATGGCCGAACAAGCCTGCAGAAAGGAAGAACTTAAATATTACCGGTCTCAGGTGGATCCGGATGATGGCACAGCATTGAGAAGACCAGATTCCGAGGACGAAAGAGTAAAATTTAAGGCGGCTCAAGACACCAAGAAAGTAGATTTTGTGGAAGGAGACCCCACCAAGCAGTTCACTATAGGGTCCAATTTGGAAAGCGCGTAAGAAAAGGCTCTAGTGGAGTTCATACGCTCAAATGCGGATGTGTTTGACTGGACACCCAGCGACATGCCGGGTATCCCCACCGAGTTGGCAGAGCACAGTTTGCATGTGGATCCCAAGGCCAGGCCTGTGAAGCAAGGTTTGAGAAAAATGAATGAGGAAAGGAGAAGAGCTATAGGTGAGGAAATCGCGCGACTATTAACCGCAGGCTTTATCATGGAAGTATTTCACCCCGACTGGTTAGCAAATCCGGTTCTTGTGATGAAAAAGACAAATGAATGGAGGATGTGCATCGATTTCACGAGCCTCAACAAGCATTGTCCAAAGGATCCGTTCGCGCTGCCAAGGATAGACCAAATCATAGACGCGGTAGCCGGAAGCGACTTGCTATGTTTCTTGGACGCATATTCGGGGTACCACCAGATTAAACTCAAAAGGGAGGATTGGGAAAAAACGTCATTCATAACCCCTTTTGGGGCCTTCTGCTACAAAACCATGACGTTTGGATTGAAAAACGCGGGCGCAACTTACCAGCGGTGTATTCAGAAGTGCTTCGAGGATCAAATTGGGCGCAACGTGCACGCGTATGTGGATGATGTGGTTATTAAGACCCGGAAGGCAGAGACATTTATTGATGATTTAAAGGAAACGTTTAAAAACTTGAGAAGGTATCAGATGAAGCTTAACCCAACGAAGTGTGTATTCGGAGTTCCGGCCGGGAAGTTACTCGGCTTTATAGTCTCCGAGAGAGGAATCGAGGCAAACCCGGATAAAATCAAGGCCATCCAGAGTTTGAAGAAACCGGAAAATTTGAAGCACGTTCAAAAGCTCACGGGCTGCGTAGCAGCCTTGAGCCGGTTCATATCCAGGCTTGGAGAAAAGGCAATACCCTTGTACCGGCTTTTGCGGAAATCAGATAAGTTCGTATGGGATCAGGCGGCAGATGAGGCGTTTGAAGCACTAAAGAAGCAGTTATCCGAAGCGCCAGTACTAGCGGCGCCGGGTCCTAAAGAGCCTATGTTATTATACGTGGCAGCCGGTCCCCGAGCCGTCAGCGCAGTAGTTGTCGTGGAACGCAAAGAGGATGGGAAAGGTTACCCGGTCCAAAGGCCGGTTTATTATGTCAGCGAGGTGTTATCGGAAGCGAAGCAGCGTTACCCACATTGGCAAAAATTGGTGTTTGGGGTCTTTATGGCCAGCCGGAAGTTGAAGCCATATTTCCAAGAACATCCCATAACAGTGGTTAGTTCAATACCAATGTCGGATATCATCAGAAACTCGGATGCAACGGGAAGAATAGCCAAATGGGCAATAGAGATGGGAGATTATCATATCAGCTACGAGCCCAGATCGGCAATCAAGTCCCAGGCCTTTGTTGATTTCGTTAACGACTGGACGCACACTGGAATGGTTACCGCAGTTCCATGTTCCGAGTCATGGACCATGCACTTCGATGGATCAAAGCAGTACGAAGGGTCAGGAGCTGGAGTGGTGCTGACATCACCAAAGGGGGATAAACTAAGTTACGTGCTGCAGATTCACTTCGATTGTTCAAACAACGTGGCCGAGTATGAGGCTCTGTTGCATGGCTTAAAGGTAGCCAAGGAGATGAACATTAAAAGGATACGATGCTTTGGAGATTCGGATCTCGTGGTGCAGCAGGTATCAGGAACCTGGGATAGAAAGGACGCCACTATGGCAGCGTACCGCAGGGAGGTTGATAGGGTTGCCGGGTGTTTTTCCGGGTATGAAGTGGAGCACATAGACAGAAGAAAAAACGAGGCAGCGGACGCACTCGCCAGACTCGGCTCGCGCAGGGAGCCGGTTCCACCTAATGTTTTCCTGGACGAGCTATGGCGACCGTCAGTTAAATCCGAGTCTGAAGAAGAACTAGCAAATCGAGACCCGGATGTGGAGCTCGTGGCTACAATACGTGACGTTCCCGAGTGGACAGAGCCATATCTGGCCTACTTATCGCGGGGCGAACTGCCAGAACAGGAGGTACTAGCAAGACAAATCCTGAGGCGGGCAAAAGGATATGCTATTATCAATGGGGAGTTGTACAAGAGAAGTGCGGCAGGAGTCTTTTTGCGCTGTGTGACACCAGAAGAAGGCCGACAGATCCTTAAGGAGATCCATGAAGGTGATTGTGGGCATCATGCGTCCACAAGGTCCCTTGTGGCCAAGGCCTATCGGCATGGGTTCTTCTGGCTCACAGCTCTAGCAGACGCGGAACGGATAGTGGCAAGGTGCGACGGATGTCAAAGGTACGCTCGCCAAACTCATGTGCCGGCTATGGAGTTACGGACCATCCCATTAACTTGGCCATTCACTGTTTGGGGTATGGACATGGTTGGCCCCTTTCATATGTCACCTTGCAAGAAGACACATCTTTTAGTAGCTGTTGATAAGTTTACCAAATGGGTGGAGGTTATGCCGGTCACCAATTGCGAAGCGGCCACAGCAGTCAAGTTCCTGAAAAGAATTATATACCGGTTTGGATACCCCCACAGCATAATTACCGACAATGGAACCAACATGTCCCTTGGAGAGATGGAAAAATTTTGTGGCAGAAATGGAATCAGGCTTGATGTAGCATCAGTGGCACATCCGCAAGCCAATGGGCAAGTGGAGAGGGCAAACCAAGAGCTACTTCGTGGATTGAAACCACGACTGAGGGTTCCTTGTATCAGGGCCGCTGGGGCATGGGTTGAAGAACTTCCTTCCGTGGTCTGGGGTATCAATACTACACCCAACCGATCCACCCAGATGACACCTTTCTTCATGGTCTACGGCGCAGAAGCAGTATTACCAAGCGACATCATTCATGATTCACCAAGAGTGACAGCCTATGTCGAAGTGGAGAACGAGAAGACCCGGCAAGACGCCGTGGATATGTTAGAAGAACAAAGGGAGCAAGCCTTGGAAAGGTCAGCCATATATCAGCAGGACTTGCGAAGATATCATAGCCGGCGGGTGAAAAGCCGGGTCTTCCAGGAGGGAGACTTGGTCTTGCGCTTGGTTCAGACAAACGAGGGAAAGCACAAACTATCGCCACCATGGGAAGGACCTTTCATCGTAAGCCGGAGTCTGCATAATGGGTCATATTACTTGATAGATGCAAGAGAAGAATCGGCCACAATCAACGACACTGCTCACACTACTGCACCTATGCAAGAAAGAGATAGACCATGGAACGTGGCTCAGCTACGTCCGTACTATACTTAGCAGAAAACGATGTAACAGGCAGCAGGTTTCAGACGCACTCTTTTCCTATCCGGGGCACCCTTGGGGACTGGATGGGTTTTTAATGAGGCGGCTTGCTGGCCTAATTTTCTCATATCAAATAAAAAGGGGATTATCAAGAAAAGAGGCAATTGTCATTTATACGGTGTGCATATTCAGGTCTTGAGGGCTGGTTGCTCCTATAAGCACAGCTGCAAACTCAAAAGAGACCCGGCCTTGATGCCAATGAGTTATAGGGGCCGGCCACTCGAAAAAACGAGTGCGGCTACAATCTTATAACCGGACAAAGAAGTCCAAATTTCTCGGCTATTCTTACTTAAGCTCGATGTGACTCGCAACAAAGTGGCATGATTTGTTCGCTTACGATTACTGTCGGTCATGAGACCCAAACGGGACTTGCTTGACCCCGTTTTCGTATTGATGTAACAACATGGTATCCACGCGAAAGCCGGCTTATAGTACAAGGTAGTTGAAAGGGTCATCTAAACCACAAGTTATGCAGAGTATAAGGCTAGCAGCCGGAAACTCAACGATTATCAAGCATAACTTCAAACATCATAAAACGCTGTCCTGAAGTCTTGGGCATTTAGCGACAGGCGATTCGTTTCCTTGAAAAGAAACAATCACGTGTCCTAGACGCGGAAACCCGGACTGGGGGACTTGTGAGCTCTGAAGAAGAAACAGCATTATCCAGCCGATAAAATTCCAACGAGCCACGCATCCGGGTCTCGGGGGCTTAGGGATCCGGGTGTAAGCCCGTTCCCCAGATGCCAACGAAGCCCGGAGGTCGGGTCTCGCCAAGGAAAGCATAAAAAAATAGTAAAGGTACAAGGTATCAAGAGTAAAGTAAGTGGATATCAAGAACAAGCGGGTGCAAAGACACATTAATCAAAAGCCCAAAGGGGCGCAAAGTGCATCGGGAGTTTAAACAAAAATATTACAAAAACCCTAAAGTATCAAAAGAGCACAGGCGCTCCGCTTAAACAAATAATAAAGCTGTTTTAACGACGCTTTGCCGACTGACGCATATGGAATGATAGGCGATATTCATTACTTCAAGCTGCAGGATCCATCTTGGCCTTGCCCTTGTCGCCACTCGGATCAGTAGCAGTCCCGGGTTGCGAAGTTGCAGGAGCAGAGTCGGCATCGGCCTTCTTGGCAGCTTCGTCCCTTATCTTGATTGCCTCCTCCCTCCAACGGGCAAGCATATCGTACGGCTGGGGGCGGTTCGCCTTGACAATCTTGTCATTAGCATCATAAGCAGGGAGAATCACATCAATCTCTAAGCTATCAGCGATAACGCTAGCCGGATGACGGACTTCTTTCTGAATAGCCTTGAAGTCCTTTGGCAAAAACTTGGACCCATCTAAGTTGAACTCTGGAAATCCGCTCATAAGTTTGGCCAGCTCTAGCTTGGGAGCGTAGGCTTTAGCCAACGTGAGCCCCCGGGTTACCCCAAATCGGCAGGAGGACCGTTTCCAGTGCCAAATCCACTCGGGGATCGTGGAGCAGAATTCCAGTAATCTCTTCATATTATCTGGCCTGACACCCGGCAGTCGCAACTCATCAAGTATCCAGCTAACTCCGCCGCAAAGTTGGCGAAGAGTATTTTTGATGGTTTTTAGCTTAGCAGCGTCATCTTCTTCGGGGGCAGCATCACTTGGGCCTGCTAAAGAGGCCAAAGGAGCAAAGATAATAAGTAAGCAAGTACAGTGGTTCATATCAAAGGAATCCGGGTCATAAAAAAGGTGAAATTTAAAAATCTTACCAGTCGCGGTACGATAAACGTCAGCAATTTGCACGGAAAGTGTTGTCAGTTTATCCTTAGCCTTGTGAGCTCTTTTCCTGTACTTTTTCGTCATTTTTTGGCACCTGCGAGCTTCAGTCTCCGCAGCTTCACGAAGGGCCGTTTCTTTTT
The DNA here is from genome assembly GCA_028641055.1 of Alopecurus myosuroides. NCBI lineage: Eukaryota > Viridiplantae > Streptophyta > Magnoliopsida > Poales > Poaceae > Alopecurus > Alopecurus myosuroides. The sequence continues at coordinate 21,946,957 of CM054059.1, forward strand.
CAATACGCTTGGTGGACTTGGCCAGCTTCTTCTCCAACTGTGAAACATAGTCCTATAAGGAAGCATGAAGAGGGATTAGCCAGAAACATTATACAAAGTTCCAAGCAAGTTACTTAGTAATTTACTTGGAACTTGGGGACTATGTGTGGAAACAATTGGTACTACTCGGGATTACCTCGTGCTTGGTTATTAAGGCGTCTAGTATGTTTTCTTCATCACCCTTCAAGGTATGGAGGGCATCTAGCATTTGAGCAAAGGTCATGTCTTCAGGGCGAAGTCGAGAAGGGCCGGAAGACTGGCCTTCCTGTTGAAGGGTTGTTCCGGGTCTGGGGGTCGAAACCCGGACCGTTTGGGTGTCCGGGTTAGGAGAACCCGACTTGGTCTCCAAAATGATATCTTCGTCCACCTCCTCAGAGGGCTGGGGTGATGCAGTTTGTGGTGGAGGTGGGTCCTTAAAAGGGTCTTCTTTATTTCCGTCCTCGGCCTCGTCCTCAACCTCAATGTCCATGTTATTACTCGACTTCTCCTCTCCCTGCCTTTCTGCTTCAGGAATATCCGGGTCACTCAGCGTAACTGTGGTGCTGAAAGGAAAAAAGGAGACATTGATTAGTGGAATGTATGGAAAAAAGAAAGATAACAAGTGCGAGAGAATGTAAGTAAAGGTAGTTTACCCAGTGTTCACAGCATAGTCCGGGGGAAGCTCGCAGCTGGAGGCGGATGACGTTGGTAAAAGCACTGGCTGCGGTACGCGAAATTGCCCGGCAAGTGGATGACTAGGAGATGGATGACGTTGAGGAGATTGGGAAGGTTGAGCTGGAGGGGTGCTGGCTCGATGAGCGGGTGAGGTGGAGATACCCGGGTTAAGGGGATCATCCCCCGGAGAACTCCGGGTCACCCTACGTTTAGTCGGGAGAGGGTCCTTCAAGAAGGGTGAATGTGATAATCGCACATTAAGTTCACGCATAGTGGCAAAGGAGTAAGGCGCACAAGACATGGAAGAGAAGGGAACCTTTTCAACTACCCCTCTAGCTTTCCTTTTGTTTCCAACTGGGGGTTCTTGGTCAGACTCGGTGGCTTCCGGGTCATTTTCTTCTTCCTCCTCTTCGTCCTCTGACCCTGAAAGCCGAGTAAGTATCAGATAAGAAAGGACGAGTGGTAAGAAAGGTGGCACAGATGAAAGGCAGGTATGAAGGTTATGAAAGAGTACCCTCGTCGTCATCAATGGACTCGTTTTCCCCTTCGGGGTCTTGGGAGGGAGGAGAGTTCTCGACCTTCCAGAAGGGATCGTCAGCCTGTGAACAAGTAAATGCAAGTAGTGGTTAGAGACTATAGCGGATAAAAGTGCTGAAACAAGAAAAAGGGGGTCAGGTCTTACCGCTGGAGCGGGATTCTCCCGAGTAAACGGGGGTAGCCCGGTAGCGTTCTTTATAACATCTAGCCTCTCCATCAGGAAGCCCTTGATGGTCTTGTTGGTGTTGCCAGCAGGGAAGTTTTTGGTGGAGTAGCGGAGGGAGTCCGTGATGTGACCCGAGTACTCGTGTAGCAACTTCGAACGAATGGAGTTGGGCTGAACCCGGAAATCTACCCAAGTCTTTATTAGATTAAGCCCAAGAAGGCCATGGGCTGAGAGGGCTGCTAGTTTGGCCAAAAAGGGCTGAATTGCTTCCCTATCAGGCTCGGGTGCAAAAGCGCTAAAAGACTCGGAGGGTTCAAGGAGGCTCTCCGAGTAACCCGGCAATTTCCTCTCACCATCCGGAGAAGTGTCATGGCAATAGAAGAAAGATAGTTGCCAGTTGTTGACGTGGGAGTTCAAGTTAAGAGTTGGCATTAGTGAGTGCTTGCGGCGCTGGATAGATACCCCGCCACAAGTAAGAAGAGATCCGTCATCGCTCTCGCGGCACAGCTTGCATTGGAATAACTCAATAAAAAGATCCAGGCTTGGTGGAATGCATAAGTAAGACTCGGACAAGACTATGAAATGGGTAATATTCAGCATAGAGTTAGGCCCTATGTCGAACACCCGGAGGCCGTAGTGGCTTAAGATTTCCAGGAAGAAAGGGTGACCCGGAGGACGAAATCCCCGGGTCACGTGCTCGGTAAAACAGATTACCTCATTCCCGGCAGGAGTAGGACGGGTCTCATCGTCAGGAGCCCTCCAATGTATCTCCTTTTGAGAGGGAAGGATTCCTAATTCGGCCATTCCTTCCAGCTTGGCCTTCGTCGTTGAAGACCGACCCCAGTTGGCAGAAGTGGTTTGAGGGGTCTTGGTCGGAGCCGGGTGCCTTCCCTGTCTTTTCGGAGCCATGGAGTTGACCTGCAAGGGACAAGAGATGTATGGAGTAAGATTCGGAGTATCAGATTATCCGAGTCTGGAAATATCGAGACAATGCGAAGGCTAAAATAATACCCGGATAACGCGCTACGATGTTAAATGTGGAGGATTTTCCGGGTGTCAGATGAGGTTGAGTAAATTGTTAATTACTTACGTATGGAGGTGGGTTGGGCGAACATGGATGGTTGCCCATACCTTTATTGCGAAGGAAATAGTTGGAAAAAGAGGATTTTCCGGATGTTAATGAGACAAGCGGAAAAAACAAGGTGGAACGGATCTAGGTTGAAAAGCTTGCGAGCGATCTTATATAAAGTTTGATGGTCGATAAAGGTGCGGGGATGAACTGTGACTACGCATCAGGTGCTTAAAGGAGCTGAGGACTACCGAAGCGGCTTGATTTGAAGATACCGGAAAGGTAATTTACGGGTTGATCCAGATCCGATCCAAGTCAAATTGAAGAAATTGCGAGGTTCAATTGGATGATTGAGAGAGGCTTACCGAAGAGATTGATGTCCGAAATGAGGGTGATGTGAGGTGCGGCTTGAGTATTGTTCCACAGCCCTCAATGAGAGGAACGAAGATGCGACGACAATGCGTGATGGCGGCGCGGGATAGCTCGAGGTCGAGCGCGGCCGGCAGTGGTCTTATCTGCTGTAGTGTGCGCGAGCTCCGGCGGCGGAAATTGCGAGGGAGCGAGGAGAAAGGGTATGATGAGGTGAGGTGAAAGGCCTAGGGTTACCTTCGATTGATATTTATAAGGGAGGTGGTGAGCTCACCACCGCGACTGGAAAATCGGAAGCTACGGGACAGTAATTATCCGTGCGGATTTGGTGGTGTATGCGCCCGGAATGGAATAAAATGTTCCGTTGGCGGAGGAAGTGTAACCTACCCCGAGATATCAGGGACCGGTATCGTGAGTGGAATCTTGGCATTTTAGGGTTCAAATTTGGAAAGGCATGTTAGGCATTCGGGGGGGGGGGAATCGAGTTATCGTATGTCCAAATCTCCCCATGAACTTGGGTGTTTCGTATCTTTTTCAGGGAATAGCGAGCGCTTCAAGGATGAATCCGTGAAACCCGCGCTATCCTGGGGACTACTGATGGGGGGATAGTAACCCGGTAGGCCCACTTCAAGATATAATCCGGCCCGAGGTGTGCTGAGCGATATCCGGCTAGGGGTAAAGAGATTACCGGAAGGCCCAAAGGCTTGTAAGATTCGTAACCCGGATTGTGGGCTGCGGTAAGGGAAGTTAGGGTTTGTATGTGGAGTTCGAGTAGGACTCAAGATGTGCCTTGGAGGGCAAGTTAGGGGTGTACGGGTGCTTTATAAACCGGCCCCTAGGTTTAGTTTGCCAGAGATTCAAGTCATAGTTGTAACACCTGTTATCGAGTATCCAGCATAATTCATATTGAGATCCGGCGAGTTATTTTCCGGTTCTTAGATTGCTTTCCGCCATGTCTTCCTTCGAGCTAAACCCTCTCCCGAATACCTGTGTCGACTTGCCCCAAGATCAGTTACCCCCGGTAACATCTGCCGTGATTATCCCACGACAACAATAACTTGTAGTGTATACAATTTTAGTATTTGTATTCGTACATGCTATTGTAATTACTTCTTTTTGCCTTGGTTTGCATGGAAATGATATGTGAGACTCGTTTTACATTAGTTTCCATTGTTCCCCTTTTCTTTGCCTTGAATGTCTTCCTTGTTATATTCCGATGATTTAAACTAGGCCATGGTAAAGGGAAAGAGAGTGTCTATAATACCTTGTAGTGTATACAATTTGAGTATCTGTATTCATACATGCTATTATAACCACTCTTTTTTCCCTTGGTTTGCATGGCAATGATATATGAGGCTCGTATTACACCTGTTTCCATTGTTCCACTTTTCTTTGCCTTGAATGTCCTCCTTGTTATGTGCCGATGATTAAACTAGGCCATGGTAAAGGTAGAGAGCGTGTCTAAAATACCTTGTAGTGTATACAATTTGAGTATTTGTATTTGCTATTTCAAGCACTTTCTCCGCCTTTGGTTTGCATGGCAATGATATATGAGGCTCGTATTACATTTGTTTCCATTGTTCCACTTTTTCTTTGCCTTGAATGTCCTTGTTATATGCCGATGACTTAAACTAGGCCATGGTAAAGGCAAAGAGAGTGTCTATAATACCTTGTAGTGTATACAATTTGAGTATTTGTATTCGTATATGCTACTATAGGCACTCGCCTGGCCATTGGTTTGCATGGCAATGATATATGAGGCTCGTATTACATTTGTTTCCATTGTTCCACTTTACTTTGCCTTGAATGTCCTCCTTGTTTATGCCGATGATTTAACTTGGCCATGGTAAAGGGACAGAGATTGTCTATACTACCTTGTAGTGTATACAACTTGAGTATCTGTATTTGTACATGCTATTACAGCCACTTCTTTTTCCCTTGGTTTGTATGGCAATGATATATGAGGCTCGTATTACATTTGTTTCTATTGTTCCACTTTTCTTTTCCTTGAATGTCCTCCTTGTTATATGCCGATGATTTAAACTAGGCCATGGTAAAGGCAAAGAGAGTGTTTACAATACATTGTAGTGTACACAATTTGAGTATTTGTATTCGTACATTCTATTGTAGTTACTTCTTTTTGCCTTGGTTTGCATGGCAATGATATATGAGGCTCGTTTTACATTAGTTTTCATTGTTCCATTTTTCTTTGCCTTGAATGTCCTCCTTGTTATATGCTGATGATTAAACTAGGCCATGGTAAATGGAAAGAGAGTGTCTATAATACCTTGTAGTGTATACAATTTGAGAATTTGTATTCGTACATGCTATTATAGGCCGTTTTTTTGCCCTTGGTTTGCATGGCAATGAAATATGAGGCTCGTATTACATTTGTTTCCATTGTTTCACTTTTCTTTGCCTTGAATGTCCTCCTTGTTATATGCCGATGATTTAAACTAGGCCATGGTAGAGGGAAAGAGAGTTTCTATAATACCTTGTAGTGTATACAATTTCAGTATTTGTATTCGTACATGCTATTGTACGCACTCTTTTATCCCTTGGTTTGCATGGCAACGATATATGAGGATCGTATTACATTTGTTTCCATTGTTCCACTTTTCTTTGTCTTGAATGTCCTCCTTGTTATATGCCGATGATTTAAACTAGGCCATGGTAAAGGGAAAGGGAGTGTCTATAATAACTTGTAGTGTATACAATTTGAGTATCTGTATTCGTACATGCTTTTATAAGCAATTCTTTTGCCCTTGGTTTGCATGGCAATGATATATGAGGCTCGTATTACATTTGTTTCCATTGTTCCACTTTTCTTTGCCTTGAATGTCCTCGTTATATGCCGATGATTTAAACTAGGCCATGGTAAAGGCAAAAAGAGTGTCTATAGTACTCTTTTTTCCCTTGGTTTGCATGCCATGATAAATACTAGGAGATCGGATCCAATACATGGCAGTGATAGAAGGCCACGTCTTGTATTACTTCCTGGTATTGGGATCGTTGTTCTAGCAAGTGTTGGCAATGTGTTTATGAGGCTTGTTTTACATTTTTTTTTGCATTGTTCCATATGTGTTTATTCTGACTGCATGTTACAATGAATTCTAGGGATGCCCTTTAGTGCATGATCACCTATGTGCTTATGAGGCTTGTTATCACTATGCACAATTTATGATCTGATTTGGTCAATGATGATGACTTTGACACATGTATATTTGGCTGATGCCTCACTGTCTCCATCAGATGGCCAACAAAAGTAAGATCCAAACACAAATAGATGTGCCATGTCTTTGCTTTTGCTGGCCCACCTCGCATAGCAAAGTTGTGTATGCTTTCTTTGTCTCTATGTTCCCTGAGGCCAATGAGTACAGAGCTGTGACTATAAATGTTGTTTTGAATGTGCATGATCCCTTTAAGTCGATGATTAAAATGTGTCACCATATCATTGCAATGAGGGTTCCATACTATCTTGTGCAATGTACAAGCACATTCATTGTGCATTGCTCTTGGTAGTGTAGAATTACTTCTTGGATAAACATGGTTGTGCCTTTATTATGAGGCATTACCAATTGTTCGTAGTTTGGCCCCAATTTTACATAAATGTCTTCATGAAACAATTGTTCTTTTTTAGAACCAATCTGCTTATATGCACATTTTGTAATTTCTGCTTCTTTTTTGCTTGATTAACAACGTATTCCATGCCCTGTATGCAAGAATAATTGCTCAAATGTTGATCCTTCTGCATCCAAGTTCGGTGTTGCTGTACAAGAGTGTCACCTCAAGTCAGTGGTAAGAAAACAATTCTTCTTGTTACACTTGTATTATGTATTGTGTTTTCATTACAATATCTAATTTCCACGTTTCTTTTTATTTCTGATGCACAGGTTGTACCATGCACTGCTCGGATAGCATTCAACAAGTTAGTAGGAGAGCGTGTGCTGTGTAGTTCCCATGGCAGGAAGTACACCTTTCGCGTGTGAAAAGAACAGAGCAAGACCTATTTGCATGGGATACAATGGGACTGGTTCATCGAGGAAAAGAACATCTCCGTGGGAGACATACTAGTGTTTTCCATGATACCAAGGCCCACTATCTACGTTGCTATTATTGGTGACGCCCAAGATGACTCACTTTGAATTTCAAGCAAAGATGACTCAGTATCAAGGGAAGATGACTCAGTTTGCAGCATAGATGGCAGTTCTGATGATGAGATGCATGATGAGGATTCTAGCAATTCTGATGATGAGATGCATGATGAGAATTCTAGCAATTCTGATGATGAGGTCCATGATGAGTATTCTGACAATTCTGCTGATGAGAAGCATGATGATGCCAACATCGTATATGCCCAAAGTGCCAATCTCGACAATCACGAGAAGAACCGCCTGGTCCGGCTTCTACCCCTTGGACCCTATGTTGGGCTTCCTTTTGTGACTCGTTTCACCGTCACAAACTTGCAGCACTATACTATGGTATGTATCTATAAGACGCCCACCTCTTTTTGCAAGTAAATTTCCAAGAACCATCAGAAGGTCTGCTAATATGGTATGTTATCTTTCATGCTTAGAAACTACCGAAGTTGATAGGGGAACACGCTGGCCTGAGGAATCATGGCAGGGTTGGCCTACGACTTAGAGCAGAATAGGATATCACCACCATTTCTTACAACAAGAAAACCGACGGACGCATTATCCTCGACAAGATGGTGTGAATGGTTTCCGTCCAAGGCAATAATTTTCATAATCAGCAACCTGTTTTGATCATTGTGAGGGAGACCGATGACCCTAGGTTGGAGGCGGTCATTGAGATGGGGGTGATATAGAACCAGAGCAAAGGATATGCATTGTTGGTGAAGAGACAAGGCTGCTGCTGAGCTAGTCCTATGAACTTCTTATTTTGTCTGGCTGGATTGTGATTTCGTTTGTTTCCTGGACTTGTTAAGGTTTAGTTTGTTTCATAATCTTCTAAGGTATATTATCGCTGGTAGATCCCTCGTGCTAAAATCCGAGTAAAGATCAAATCGCTAATAGCTGCTAAAACCTCGAGTTTAGATCAAATCCCTCGTGCTGGTAGATCGTGCAACTCATCACTGCAGAACTCAACAAAAGCTTCGCAAGCCAACATTCACTGAACTTCTCGACCTCGTCGCTATCGCATAAATACGACCGAGCACGGACCAAGCAACCTACCTTCTACGCCGCTGCCACAGCCCCCCCCCCCGACCTCCCCCTCAATATCGGCGTTGATTACTGTACGCCGCCACAGCCCCCCGACCTCCCCCCTCACTCTCGGCGCTGATCCGCCCGATGGCGCCGCGCGTGAGAACCGGCTTCCGAGGTGTGCAGCTGCGGCCGTCCGGGCGCTGGTCCGCGGTGATCACACACAATGGCGTGCGGTGGTGGATGGGCACCTTCGACACGCCAGAGCTCGCAGCCTGCGCGTTCGACGTGGCGGTGTGGCGGTTCGGCCTCCCGCGTGCCAAGCTGAACTTCCGGGACGTCGAGAGCAGGGAAGTAGCCGAGTTCCTCGCCCCGGATCTGAGGATTGTTACCGCAAGGAGGAGCAGGAGAACCGCCGCGCGTTCGTGTAGCTGGGCATCCGCCGGGACGACGAGGCCACGGTGGATAGGTTCCGTCGTGATCACCCAGATCTGATACAGGCGCAATTGCGGCTTGACGCTCAGAGGGACACAAAGATGCGAGCTCGTACGGATGCTGGCCCCTCCACCATTGTCGTCTCATCGTCGGCCGATGAGATGGACGAAGCTTATGGGAGAGCCTTATGCAGGACTCCGATGACGACGAACTTGACGATGCATTCTGGGATGATGTGTAGTGCTTCATAGTGTGGAAGATGTTGTTATGTGTCAAAATAATCAAAATTTCGACGTTTTATGTGTTCGTTGAAGTTTCAACATTTCTTCCTTCTTATTTTGGGATGCAACTGTAGTAGGCTAATATGGGCTACGAAGTGCTAGAAGGCCCAATAAAAAGTGCCTGACAGGAGAGGGCCCAAGAAAGTGCCATCATGGCCCAAGTATGGAAACAATCGCTCTTCCACTCACCGCAGTAACCCACTAACCCTAGCATGCAGCACGCCACGCGTTCGTCACGATATTGTGAACGTGAAACGTGTCGCTTTAGTTCCGGCGACCAGTTATTGCTCCGTCGTTTATGTGGCTCCTCCGTTCCAATCCCCCTCCCGGTGTATAAATAGACGCACTCTTCAGTTCATCCTCTATCTGCCTCACCGCCTCCCCTCAAGCGAAAACCCTTTGACGTAGTAGGTTCCACCGGCGATTGTTTCTCCAGGCGGCCATGGCTCCACCGGCGAAGCGGTCTGCTGCCCTCTTGTAGGTTCCATTTACGTTCACGTACTGCTGATCCGTTTCTGGATTCCTCGTGATTTCGTATTTCTTAGATCCTTTTCAGAATTCCTGGTGCTTTAATCTATCTTAGATCCGTTTCTGATTTCCTCGTGATTTCATCTTTCTTAGATCCATTTTGCCTTTTAGATTAACATCAACTTCCTATCATGCAACTATCTACAGGGCACATGAAGCCGAGCAGACGGTCATCTTCAGCGCTCTGGCGAAGAGGGTTGACATCCTAGAAGCTGAGCTTGAGAAGGCCTTGAAGCTCGCCTACGACAATCTCAACAAGGCTCGCAATGCCAGGTTGGAGCAGGTGGCTTAGGGTGAAGCTTCCCTCATAGCGTTTCGGAAGTTGATGGATGATACGTCCAAGTTGAGGGCCAACAACCTCGAACTGACCAAGCAGGTTGGGGAACTGAAGATCGGTTTAGCCCTGGCAGAGCAGAAAAGCCTGACCACTCTCCTCGCAGCTGTGACTCGCCAGGCAAGGGAGGATCCAGTGCCATCGGAGGATCCAGTCCCGACGGAGGATCCAGTACCATCGGAGGAGTTGTCGGCCCCCTACTGATGCTCTTTCTTTAGCCCCATACTGCTGCCCCCGTGCTTCTGATGTCCTGTTTAGATCGACAATCTCGTTTGTATCGTGTGGTTTCTATTAATATGTAGTTTATGTTTATGTTCAACTACTATGTTTATTTTCTTAAGATAGATATAATTCGAGTTCACAATATGGAGAAATAGATGACAGAAGTTTCGATGGATCTAAGTGATAGAAGTTAAAAGGGTTACATTAGACTAACACCGATGCAAAAACATATACCAAACAGATAATTCGATTTCACAATATGGACAAATAAATGACAGAAATGAAAAGGGATATATTCGGCTAATCTGCGACGTTCTCGTGGAACGAAACTTGCCTCCAAATGGGCCTATTGGGCCGGGAACAAATATCCGCGACGGAACATATAAGAAACGACGGGATGGACCGCGTCCTTCGAGAGCAAATTCCACTTTTCATCCATCCGCGACGGAAATAACACGACGTTATCAAAACGTGCCGCTGAAAACGTTCCGGATCGCGCGGAATTTGGTAGTGTGGCGTGAACGCCCTCCGGAAGCAAGTAGAGCCCCATCATATACAATGGGAGGCTAGACAGGCAAGAGTCGATAAGGATGGTCTTACTCCCTTGGAGTTGAACCGCCCTTGCCATGGTTCAGATCTAGTTTTGACTCGCTCGACCAGTGGGTCTAGGTCCTTGATCAGCATCCTAGAGTCACGGATAGGCATTCCCAGATAGGATACTGGGAATTGCACCAACCTACAGTTAAGGTTGTTCGCAATCCGTTGTTGGTCCTCCATGGAGTATCCAACTATCACGACTTCACATGTCACAACCCAGTTTTTGGACCATTGTAATATAGCTAAGGGAGACAAATTTGTGAGCCAACTAAAACTTTTGTAATGATTTTGTGTGAACCAATATATGTATGTGACCATAATTATCTATGCAATGAAAGCAGTACTTTCTCTTAAAAATAAATATCATTTTTCTGATGATCACTAGTGTTTTTCCTCTAATTTTTTCCATATGATACCTTGAGTAATTTTGTCACAAGTGTTGGATCATGGTTGTTTTCAAATTAACAATATTTTTTGTCTTTATTCATTCAAAAAAACAAAATGGAATTTGGAAAAGTGGATGTTTTCCTTTGATATTTCTATTAGGGTTTATCCCTGAAAAACTAGCCAAATACTCATTTCTAACACTTGTTTTCAATTAGTTATAATATCCAATTTTATGTTTTCTTGACTTATATTTGTTCTCTGTTGTGTGGGATACAAATCCATAAGCTTGGTTTGATTTGTGGAGTTTGAAAAAATTCAATTGCATGCTTGTTTTTGTGGAAAGAAAATAAGATAGAAAAACAGTGAATTTTGAAAATAGAGAAAAATAGAAAGGTACACGTTTTCCACCTTGTTTTCTTAGCCTTCCACATTTTCAAAAATATGTTAAAAATGTTTTCTTGGATGTTTATGACATATTTAACAATGTCCAACTTAAAATTCCAAAATTGGATTGGATTTGCTATCTTATTCTTGAGTGAACATTTTGATGATTTTGTGTGTTTTCAACACTTAGTAATTTTTGTTAAGTCATTTTACTGAATTTTCTGAATCTTCTTTTTACAGAACTTTAAGTGTTTGAATTGTTTTGAATTTGTGCAAATTTAGGGGGAGCAACCTTGCCTAACCTACTCCCCTATGTTTGCACTTGAGTTTGATGCCTTGGATTCCAATTTTGGTCGGGTGGAGAGGGAGAGGTGAGAAGGAGAAGAGGAGCCGAAAACACGGGGGGTGGGGGGGGGCGGTACAAGCCGCATACACACAGTGCACACTCACCGCGCGCACTGTGGCCACGACGCTGCGACCAGCTCGCCTCCTTGCCGCCCAGCTGCAGTGCCCGCACCCATCCTATCCTGTAGCGCGTCGTTGCACCGCGCCAAGACGCCACAGACACCGCCTCGTGCCGCCCGCGCCATGCCCACGACCACAACCCCGTGCCCACGCCTATAAGGCGTGCCCCTCCACACCTCCACTTTGCACACTCCATCGCCACTCCACCGCACGCCCTAGCCACCCTGATCAACCCCGCTCGCTCCTAGTGAGCGAGGCGAGGAAGATTTTCGCTGCCGGCCACCGCAAGCCCCCGCGGCAGGTTGAGCTTGCCATGTGCGTTCCTAGCTTGCCCGTGCACCCTAGTCGTGCTCCCCACCCTCAGAAGGGCCTCACTGACCCCTTGCCGTGACCATTTCCTTACAGATACGTCGCCTCCGTCCTCGGAGCCGTCGCGGACGCGCTGCTCACCGCCGGCAACTGGAGCCATCATTGTTGCCGTCGTGTGCTAGCCTGCACTGCGTCGACCACCTGCATCCTCGACGACATCGCACCCTGCCGTACGCCGTCCCCGTGCCTGTGCCCGCACGCGATGTGGGAGAGAGGGAAGAGACGAAGAAGACGCACAAGGACGGTAGATCGTGAGATCTACGGGTCCCTTTGAATCTGACCGTGGTCGCGCAGCGAGCGCGCGCGTGCATGCCCACAGGCTGTGTTCGCCGCTAGTTGGGCCGCGCCTGGGAAGATCTGGCCCATGTAGCATTTTTTCTGTGAGATTTATTCCTTTTAGTAAATAGACATAAAGAGCACCCTAGCTTTTTCCCTGTGAAAAATACGAAAATTGCAAATCTGGCCAAACCAAAAATCATGCTTCTACTATAGCATTTTCTTAACCAGATCCAAGTTGTAGATCTACTTTTTAATATTATTTTTACAGTAGTGCTTGTTTTGGAAGAACCTATCTGTCTGGCCATTTTTGTCATAGCTTTAAAAATAAGAATCCTAAATGCAAACTCATTTTTTTTGGATATATCTTAGTGATACCTACCAGTAGCACTTGGCCTTGTTTGCAGGAAAGGTTCCTAGAGAAAATGCCATGGAAATTTTGGTAATTGTCGAGAGAGCACTTCTAGGATTTTTGTAGGATGTTTTGTGATGTTTTTTGATGTGAGTCCAATTGGATGATCTTGTGTATGCTTATTTATATCTAATCCTAGATTGGTGTAATTTTTAGAGCTCTAGAATAATTATGGTGTGTATAACTAGATTTTGCACTTTTCTGTTTTTATTTATTATTGTGTGAATTAGTTCTATTCAATATGTTAGTATTAGATTTATGTTTTCTAGCATGTGTAAGATAGTTATCCTCTGTTATTGGGTTGTTTTCTTATATAAATGTATTTTAGTAAAGGTTTAGTACTTTGGTGTGTTGATTAGAATTAGCTTTGCTAGTATAGTCATTTCCTAGAATTTTCTAATGTTTAGGAAATTGTGGTATATTACTTATAGGTTTAGTAGCTAGATTTTTGATGTTATTATGTTGGGTCCAGTACCACTTTGGTACTGATGTTAGGGGTGTATCTCCTCTGTTAGCATGTAATTTCATTTATAGGGAAGCATGAGTAGTGTTGACTTGATTAGATTACTTCCTATTTGTATCACTAGTATGTATAGTGTTTTTGTTGCTTGTTTAGTGGGATATTTATTTTTCCCAAGTTTGACCAGAGGCTTTATGACCTCTTAGGCACTAGTAGGAAACAGGCTATAGCCACCAGGTTACCGCTGGCCAACAGGAATACCTGTGCGCCAGTGCTACTTACCGCTGGCGAACGCGCCACCCTGTTGGCCAGCGCTAAGTTAGCTACCGCTGGCGAACATGGCACTTCGTTCGCCAGCGGTACCAGTGGGCGTCGGGGCTGCGCGCGGCTACGGGCGGCAGCAAATACCGCTGGCGAACAGGGCACTTTGTTCGCCAGCGGTATGGTTACTTAAAGCTGGCGAACAGCGAGCTGGTTCGCCAGCGGTATGGTTACTGCTGGGCAACACTTTTGTTCGCCAGCGCTAACTATACCGCTGGCCAACCACTATTTTTGTTGGCCAGCGGTAAGTTTTGAAAAAAATTCCCTCCACACACCACCACCCCCCCCCCCCCCCCCCCCCCCCGTGGACCGCTTTTTTACTTTTCTACATCACAAACGAAAATGATAAAACGTTCAAAAAATAAATTCCTTGGATATGTGGGTAGAGTGCACTGTCTAGTTGATATAGAAAATTTGAAATACTCCATTTGACCTTTTATGCAAAATTCAAAAATAAATCGTAAAACGGCCATAACTTTTGCATACGACGTCGAAAAAACGCGTTCAATATATCAAAAGAAGCGTGAGCAAATTCCAGATCCAACCTCACCCGCCTTTGGCCTGTGAGCTTTTTTCAGAATCGCCAAATTCCAAAAGGAAAAAAAGTTATTTGAGACAGACTAAATTTTCCTACATAATCAATTTAATTAAATAAATTCAAAATTCCAAAAAAAATAAAAAAATGTTTTTTTTTCGAGAAAAGATAATAAGGATGTCATATTTGGATTCCTCGTATTCTTGTGATCAATTTAGACATATCATTTATCGAATTTGGAATTACGGATTTGTATATATGGTGCAATAGTTAAGAGGATTGATAGTACTATACTATCAAGAAAGAATGAGTGAGTCATAGGTAGAGTAGTGGGATGGAACTAAGAAGTTAAGTGTGCTCGGGCTAGAGTAGTGGGAGGATGGGTGACCGAGCGGGAAGTGGGCATTCAAAGTTGAAAAAAAAAGAAAAAAAAAGGAAAAAATTCTACAGCGTGGTTAAAGGTTCCCCAAATCGCAATTTGAAAACTAGTCGATTTTTATTAAAATTTGCGAAGTGCGTACATATTCGACGAAAATTCAAACTAAACATCGACGGAAATTTAAACTACAACTTTTTATTGATCTACGCGACGACTACCCCTACGCATCGTCGTCTTCAGCGGCGTCCTCGTCGCGGCGCTGGTTGGAGGTACCAGCTTCGCCCTGCCTCGCCGCGGCGAGCCAGCGTTGATCCGCCCGCTCCGCTCGGGCTTGCACCCGCAGCCGGTGCAGCTGCGCCTGCTCGGAGGGCGGACGGTTGCGCCGCTCGTTCTGCAGCGCCACCTGTCGCCGGTCCTGCTCGTACAGGGCGATGATGCCCTCCTGCTCGGCCCAGGCAGCACGCTCGGCCATCTGCCGGCGCACCTCTCGCGCTGCTTCTTCCCTCTGGTGTGTCTCCAGAGAGGCCCGAATGGCGGCCGCCTCCGCCGCCTGCTCGAGGACGCCGCGGACCTTGCGGTACGCGACCTCGTTCTGCGCGGTTTCGAAGGAGAGCAGCCCAGCGTGCTGCTCCGGCCATATGGGCTGCCTCCTCTGCTCCCTCCTCCAGCGACGTCGGGCCTCCCGCGTCGCGTCCTGTTCGGGTGGCTGCTCCGGCGCCACCTGCTGCGCTGGAAGCTGCTCCGGCGCTACCTGCTGCGCTGGCTGCAGCTCGTCGTCGTCACTCTCGGGCCACGCGTCCCAGAGATGCTCCATCGCTGCGGCGACGATGAGGAGGCGAGAATGGAGAAGGACGGCGAGGAGGAGGAGGCGAGAATGGGCGGACGGAGAGGGGCGGGCACCATTTTTATAGCCTGGCGGGCCAGTCGCCGCGCCGCGCGTGTCACCGCTGACGCCCCCCGCCATTAATCCGGCAGCCTTTGACCGGGGCGCATGCACTGGCCGGCCGCCACGCTATAACTCCGGCAGCCTTTGACGGCGCGGGCGCCGAGAAGGAGGTCACGGGCGGTGGCTTCTGTTCCCGCGTTTTCCCGGTGCGTCACTGACAGGGCTGGCCCGCGCGCGCGGTCGCGCAGTTTCGCCCCCCCAGGCCGAACCCAGCGGGCTGGGTTTGTCCTGGGTGCCGCGGCGCTAAATAGCGCCGAAACGGCGCTATTTGGGCCTCTGGGGGGGCCGAGTGGTGAAGAAGCGGCGAAAAAAGCCCCCTGGGGGGCTCTGGGGGGGACGGCTGGAGATGCCCTTAATTCCTTGGTATCCTAGTGGAACACCCACTGGTCCCATTGCATTTTGGTGAGAAATACAATTTCTCCACCATAGTCATGTTTCTAGTATTCTAGTTTTGTTTATGTGTGTTTAATAATTTTTGCCTTTGGAAAAATTGAGTGATGGATTGTTTTATGTGATTCTTGTAGTATGTTTTGCATTTTACTATTGTTTGCCTTAGTTGGTTCTGACTGTGTGTCCTTTATTTCTTTTTACTACGTTAGAAAACGAAGAAGGAGATATTGGAGAAGAGGCTTATGTTCACTCCTGTTATTTCCAAGAGAAGAACCATGAACAATGTCAAGGAAAGCCATCCTAATGCTTGCTGTTATTACACTTATCATTATCTATCATGCATGTTTTACCTCTGAAGTTTTACAAAAATATGGTTAACAAAACTATTTTTGTTGTGGCTATTATTACTATTAATATTATGGTAAAATATCACATTGACAGTAGTGAAACTTGGTGTGACCAATCCTTTAGCCTCCCTAAGTGGACACCCTAAAATGTGTTTTTGTAAACAAAGGCTTCATGGAAAACCCTCGGTGGAAAGGTGGGTCCTTGTTCACCGGAGGTGGCAAAGAGGAAAGTTTTGAAAATTCTTTTACAAAAGACACATAACCTAGTCTTTGCTGGACAACCAAGAAGTACTGCCACTCTATCTCAACATGGGCAAGATTCCTTGCTAGAAACTTGTTCGTGTTAGTGTGTGTTCTATACCAGGTGCTATAGAGAAATGTATCCTCTGAAACGAAATGTCTCGCCAGGTGTGAGATACGGGACATGCAAAGTGTGGGATTAATTTTCCCTCTGGCTGCATCAGTTGGGCCTCCTGACATGGCAGTGTGGGACACGGTGTCGGGGAGAACAAACCCAGTTGAGGGGATAGTCATATACTAGCTTGAACATAGTGGAAAGTTTTGGACTAGTTATCTGATGTTCGCATACTATCGCAGAGAGTCCATAGGTGGTTCATGGCAGATATTCTAGATCTTGTGCATTGTGTACACCTCTACAGAGTAAAACTATTCGGAATAGCCGCGTCCTCGGATATGGACAGTTGAATGGCCATGTATCTAGTATTGTGTCAATGTTTTCAAAAGGATGTTTTGAAAAAAAAGATTGTACCTGCGAGGTACTGGAAGAGGAGCTTTGTACCTGTGAGGTATACATGAGGAAAAGCTGGGAGCTGTTTTACAAGAAGTTTTGCAAAGAAAAAGAAAAAGAAAAACTTTCTTTTCTGAACAAACTCTTAAAAAACCTCTTGGATATGCGATATCTACAAGGGAAACTATATTATTTTATTTTGAAGTATCTTCTTCAACAAAGATATAGAGATGTTAAATCAACCATGATGTATCTTCCATCCATCATGGGTAGCAAACCCTATGTATAGCCTACCCATTCCACCATATAAGCATACTTGCATTTTGTAAGCTATATAAAGGAGATCTTGCATAGTACATTCAAATGTACTTATATTGGTTTCATCCCTGGCTATTTACTTGGCCAGACTACGAGGGGAATCCCCAGGAGGAGTACTATGAGGAGGAGTACTACAATGATGACCCTACGAACTAGGCCCGTCTCCCGGTCAGCAGGCCCTAGGTCAAGGCGTGACTTGGACCCTACCGCGTTGTGTGTGTTAATGTTAGTTGTATGCCCTGCGTGGTAGTTATCTAAGACTTGGTCAGGTGACCATTTGTGTAAGACCTTTATTATCCGTGTAATGGATGATGTAATCTGTGTACCAACTTCATATGTTGTTCATGACTGATTGTTCTGGGATCGTGAATGTATGCATATGAGGGGCCTTGGACTTGCTAGTCGGGGGCCAATACATCACTCTTATCAAAGTTGATCTTGAGGTCAGACATGGCCTCGAAGCAGAGGAGGAGGAACTTCAAGTTGATGATGTCAAGGTCCGACCCTTCGACCATGATCATGGTGTCATCCGTGTACTGGAGGTGGGTCACGTCACCCCCGAGTATCAGATGACCCACCACCCCAGAAATATGTCCAGAGGTCTTAGCTCGCTCCAAGACCTCAACAAGGACATCCAGTGTAGCGTTAAACAACAAGGGAGAAATAGGGTCCCCCTGTCTAACCCCACACGTGGGTCTAAAATAGGGATCGACTTCCCCATTAACGTTAATGGCAGTATTTCCGCTCATGACTAGTTGCATGATCCAGCAGATCATGCGGTCATCCACCCCTCTCCGCTCCAACACTAAGCGAAGGAAGTACCAATCCAGC